>LPNX010862420.1:254097-337410 GCA_001517045.1 Pseudotsuga menziesii
TAGAGTATCTCCAAAAGTGAACTTTCATGGCTACCCATAAGGTGTTTGTGGGATGGAACAGAGTCTCGGAGACTATTTTTCATAACGCACCCATTAGGGTGTGACAGAGATCGGTGCCTCGATGTCACTTTTGAGTTGTTCGCACTCCTTTGGGTATTTTGCCACCGCTTACAGTTTGTTCGAGGAGTTGGATTTTCCCCTGATTCTTTGTCAATTTGGGAGATGAAGACTAATTAATATAGTCACTCAAGTGCTTTTGATTTAGCTTTACTGATCGGACAAACCGTAGCCAATTACAGAGCATACACACTAGAGTCTTGTCAATTTTAGTAAATTTTAAGAGCGTGTTCTTGTTAAAAAAAGAAGACCCTCCAGGAATCTATTTTAGTCCAAGTGGAACTCAATCAATAAATAAAGGAGGGGTTAATTTTATTTCTTTCATTAAAAACAACAATTAAAATGGAATCAAATATACACAACACCATTTTCTAGTTAGTCCTACCACGCATCTCTTTCCCCTTGCGGGTCAGTAGGGAAGTCGTGGGGTAAGTAGTATGATTAATTTTGAATTGAAAGTATGGAATAATTAAAAATATTATCAAAGTATACAATCCTGCATGTCAATACTAAACTAGAATAGAAAAAAGGGAAAATTGCAAAAAGTTGACACAGATGCGAATCCCCCCAGGGGGGATGGTGAATAGGATCGAAAGAACATATTCAAAGATATTTTTATTTTTATTATCAGAAATTAAAATATAATAAAAATTAAATTAATCCACTTGTTCCTTATACAAAATGAGACCAAAGGTTTACAAATTGCGAAATTTTGAAATTTTGGGAAGACAGAGACCCCCTAGGGGGTTTCGAATGGTCCAAAAATGATTTTTGGAGAGAAAATCCTCCTATTTTCTGTTATACCTTATAAAAACCAGCAATATTATCACATTTAACTATTCCCACAAGTACTTTGACATTAATTTTGGATTAACAAACTTTTTACCCAAAAATTATAAGTTAAAACTAGTTTTTAAAGAAGCAGAAAAAGAACCAAGGAAAGCAAGATTTCCTTGGGATATTGGCCTAATTTTGGGGGATACCATATGAAGCAATTAAATTTCTGAATATAAATTTTTATATTTGTAGGATACAACCATGCATTCAATAAGCTTTAGATCTACTTTCACAGCCTTGAAAAATGACAATTTTCTCTAAAACTAGATCTAGAATGCTTGTAAAATTTATTTAGGAATGCGATCTAGTTTATGAGATTTAAGAAAGCAATATATATGTAAAATGAATTATGAAATTGATACATCTAACAATTTTAAAGCTTCAAAACAAGTAACCATACTGATTTTAAAAAGATTGGAGGAAGAGGAAACGAAGAGCGCTTCACTACAGAATTTGAGGCCAAATGCCGACAGCTACCATGTATGAAATTCGACACTAACCTATTGGGTATTCGACACATAAACTTTTTTTTTTCCATTGGTGACATAACATCGAATCTCCGACCGACGACTAATAAGAGTCGAAGATCCGACATACCATTATATTGCATATTCATCCGTTATTCCTTCCGAAGTGCCAACCAAAATTGCATAAACCATCATAAATCTGACGTCCTCCAATCCCTGAAGCGTCATCCATCCAATGGAAAAAAGTGTCTGAGAAATGGCAGTGTCGTTGGTTTTTTATTTCGACTGTGTTGGTACTTCGATGCACTCCAACACTAGAAGAGCCGTCCTTCCAACGCAGTCCGACACTTGAGCCATTGGTCATCCGACGGGAGGAAGTGTTAGAGTCATGGCACGGCCATCGGATGGGTTGACCGGAGTGTCGAAAGAATGTTGGAAAAGTGACACCTGTTGATGGATTTTAAAAAAAAATCCAAATATTTCACTTACGACCACATGGTTTCAACCTAGAATTTGACTACTGAAGGAAGCCTAGTAGCAAACTAGAGGATTCTATGTCAAGTATATATTTCATCCTTGCACATATATTTATCACAAATACTTTACTCTTAACTTTACTTTTTTCAAAATAGAAAACCCAACATTCTCAAGAGAAGCACCCTCCTTTCTATTTATGGAATAAGGAAGAGAGTAATTATAAGCAAACCCTGTACTAAGTCTACAAGTGGACCACTTAACGAGACAAAGTCCAATCTAACCAATCCATGAACATTTTAAGAGAATGTTCCTTAACTAGATACATTACATGTGCTAAGGGTAGGTGATTAGAACACAACTTCATGGTAGTGTGAACCACATGTACAAAGGTCACGTAATCCCATGCCCACATGTTCCAACTTACCCACTTACAAATGGCCTATGTGACTTGGATTTCGAGAGAGTCAGAGAAAGGTTGCTTGCAATGAAGCTTTCCTAGTTGAACACAATGCAGTGCTTCTTTGGGTGAGACTATTAGTTGGAAAGTGGAATGAAGCAGTCCCCATACACTGTCTGTGTCCCTGACCTCCATTTTGAGTTGACTAAAGTTCTAAAGGGTGGTATTTTATAACATGATTAAGATGAAATGGGTCTAAAGAATTGTGTTTATCCTTCATATGCATTGTGCTAATTGTATAAGTATATGCACAAGTTTCTCTCCGTATAAGAAAGAGCTCTCATGCAAAGAGTGCTTTACATCCCCAATCTTAATAAGTGATGATGGATGACACTGAACCTATAGAGTCTCTAAATAGAGGGGACCAAAGGAAATAGCTAAGATGAAAAAATAATAGAAATAAACTTGCTGACCAAGAGGCATTCAATACTTTTAGAAGAGTCTAGCTTTGCTCAAGGAAGGGATATAGAATAAGATTGAATCCTACAAATACATAACCACTTCATATAGCAAAGAGACAAACAAACAAGGAAACAACAGAGTATGTTACCTTAAATCATTATTAATAATGTACAGATCTTGTCTTTGACTTTCCATTACTAGTGTGGCCTCTCGTAACACTAGATTATATAATGTAGTACTATTCCTTTTACAAGACACTACAAAACACAAGTAAACATAGGACATTAAAATCATAACATATAGAAAAAGAAGACACAAGTAAACATTGGACATTAAAATCATAACATATAGAAAAAGAAATTTGTATGTGTGCGTAAAAGAAAGAGTACACTAAGCAAATTAGAAATTGAAATAAATAAGAAAAATCATAACACATAGCAAAATTTCTTACCTAATGTTTGTTTGTCTTTATAGCCAGGAATAAAGTTAACCCAAAACCTATTCTAGAATAATTTACCACTACAAATGACAATTACAAAACATAATTCCTCATTTGATTTTATAAACAACTTGCAAATCATTAAATCCTATGTATAAACTAGATTACAAAGAGCATGTAAAACATATTCAGTTCTTCAAAAGAAGCTAGCTTCTAATCAATTCTGCAAAGAGCATGTAAAACATATTCAGTTCTTCAAAAGAAGCCAGCTTCTAATCAATTCTAAATTTTTCTCCTTGTATAAATTGCATTATATCTAGCATGAAAAATAGCTCACTTCTTCAATAGAAGCTAGCTTCTACCAGCTGATCAAATTTGAACAATTTCATGAGTTTGTTTAGCAGGTTTGCATCACAACTAGCATGATATTTTAGGGAATAGACAAACAAATTTCTCCAAAATAGTAGAGATGCCATTCAAGCCAGTTAAGGTTGCAAAAACTGGAAATGTCATTGTGGGCCAGCTCATTCATTCATGTGAGCACTGATGAAGTTTATGGTGAGACAGAGAAGGATGCCATCAAAGGAAATTATGAGGCCTGTCAGCTTCTACCCACCAATCCTTACTCTGCAATCAAGGTAGGAGCAGAGATGTTGGTCATGGCCTATAAGAGATCCTACGATTTTCCTGTGATCACCATAATAGGTAACAATGTATATGGATAACGGGTCTAATTAGTTTCCTGAAAAACTGATACCTAAGTTCATTCTTCTGGCAATGCAAGGTAAGTCGCTCCCAATCCATGGTGATGGATCTAATGTTAGGAGTTACTTGTATTATGATGATGTAGCTGAGGATTTTGACGTTTTTATGCATAAAGCTGGAGTGGGGCATGTGTATAATATTGGTACATAGAAGGAGAGAAGGGTCATTGATGTGGATAAGGATATCTGAAGGATCTTCTCATTGGATGCAGAGAAGGTTATAAAGTTTGTAGATAACATGCCCTTCAATGATCAGAGATATTATCTGAACAGTAAGAAACTCAAGGATCTGGGGTGGTCTGAGAGGACTAAATGGGAAGAGGGATTGAAGAAAAAAATGGATTGGAACATTAGCCACCTTGATTGGTGCGGTGAATCGTGATGTGTCTAGTGCTCAACTTCCTCATCCAATGATGCTCACAATGGCAGGAGTTGAGAGGTATACAGAAGCCCATGATGTGGTTGACACAAAGTCTCCAGTGCTAGAGAATGGAATCCATTAGAATCACATGCTAGAGACCTCCAACAACTATATTCAGAAATATGCCTTCAATTTCTTGATCTATGGATGAAATGGTTGGAATGGAGGGATTCTTGGGCATATATGCAAAATGCAAGGCATAAAATATGAATATGGAAATGGGATATTGGAGGACAAGTCTCAGAATCAAATGGACATACAGAACAACAAGCCTACTCATGTTTTTCATGTTTTTAATGCTATAGGTGTGACAGGTCGCCCTAATGTGGATTGGTGTGAATCCCACAAACCCAAGACTCTTATAAATGGCCATATTCTTAAAACAATGCTAAGCTCTAATAGAGTTACAACAATAGGGATGGCTTGAACCTCCTTCACTGGGTCATGGGATAACACTGTAGTAGGGATAGCATGAACCTCCTTCACTGGGTCATGGGGTAACACTGTAGTAGGGATAGCCTGAACCTCCTTCATAGGGTCATGTGAGATCATGTGCTAAGAACCAACAATTTCTTGTCAAAATAAAATCCTCTACCACTTAGTTCAGGTTGTTCAACTGTTGCTGCTAGAATTCCTAAAATTGATCTCAATCATCCTCACTTTGATCCTCATGAATTGGTTGTGAGTGCTATGGATTGAAGGTGTTTCAAGGTTTATCTTGTAAAGAAGAAAGCATCAGTCCATTAAAGGATCTCAATACTACATGTCCAATTTTCAATATAAGAGAAGTCCTGCTCCTACAAGACTTATTGGTTACAACATTGTTTTAACGTCTTTCGGAATCCGAATGTGTAAAGCCAAATAGTTTTCGAATAAATATTTCTATTCTAGAGTCTATAGTATACAACACAATGCAATCTATCTCATATGAGTTTAGCAATTGAAGAAAATTATATATTAGACTATAGAATACCCGCCAACTCCTCTAAGTCAATGGAAAAAGTAGATACCTGGAAAACTAGTAGTAGCAGTCTATCGGCTCTTCAAACCGGTATCACCACTCCAATACATCTTCTCAATTTCTCTACTATAGTTATTTTGTTTGACGGGGAGCTTAGCCAAAGCACTGATTGAAAGGCCAAAGAAGAACTTGAAAACTGTAGCCTTATGTGTCAATTTCTCTCCTCATTTTTTTTGTTTGATGGGAAGCTCAGCCAAAGCACGAAGTGAAAGGCAAAAGAAAAACCTCAAAACTGTAGCGTAGGCACAAAAATGGTTTGAAATTTCGATGTAGACTAACAGGCAGCAGTCAGCCTTCCATAACATGCAATCCTCAATCAATTTCACATTTAAGTTAGAGCTTACTTGCCACCCACCATTCATTAATCACTCCACAAATTTTAAGCATAATCCTGGAAACGATGGGAAACGGGACGAGTTCTCTTAGAAACGAACAATTGTTTCTTCTGAAATCATTGTGTGAAATGAGCCATTTTGCAGGAAACGGTTTTTTCGCTCCAGAAACGAAAACGGCCGTAAAAAACAACGGTTTTTGTCCCATCTTTGTTTTTACTACGTTTTCTCCCCAAAATGCAAGCATTAGAGGAAATTTCAACTCAAAATGGGCCTTTTAACTTTAATTCAAATTCCATGTCATCATGTCTTAGCCAATGAAATTTATTTAAATTTGAAATACGGTATAGGTCTTAAACACCTTTTTGATATAAATTTGGGGATAGGTATCATAAAAAAAACTACTTTTTTTGTTTGTATTTTCGACATATCTCTCCATTTTTTTACTCAAATTTCAATCGAGAGAGCTCATTGGATGCGGAATTAAATTCCGCATCCAACGAGTACCCACTCGGCATACTTTTGACAAACCCCACTACCCAAAAAATAAGAAATACCTAAAAAATTATGATGATGACATCATCATCACATTTTTTCAGGGATTTCTTTTTTTTTTCGAGTAGCGGGGTCCGTAAAAAGTATGCCAAGTGGGTACTCGTTGGATGCGGAATTTAATTCTACATCCAACGAGCTCTCCCGATCAAAATTTGAGTAACAACATGGGGAGATATGTCAAAAATACAAACAAAAAAGTAGTTTTTTTCTTTTCTTCCACCAAAATTAATAAATATTATTTTATTATTTTAACTATTATTTTATTAATTTTTTTTAGGAGGCCCATTTTGAGTTGAAATTTCCTCTAATGCTTCGGTCACATTTCTGGTAACATAGGGTTAGCTCGAGGAGCTTTTTGTTAGCTCATTTTGAGGTGAGGCAACTCGTAGAAGCTTAGGTAGCTCGAGAAGAACAGAGAGGGAAGAGAGAAACTAAGGGTTTGCCTGAAATTCACTTTCTGAACAGGGTTTTTGTAAAACTAAGGTCTGCATAGAGTTATGGCAGTTGGTGCCTGCATCACCTTCCAAGCATGTAATATCTCTCATGAAATGGATCAGCTCAATGAGTAACCTTCAAGCATGTAATATCTCTCATGAAATGGTGTATAAAATAGTGTAAGCATGCTTTAAATGATGCCTCAATGAGTAACGTCCTATAGAGTGGATGTTTTAACCTCTATGCACCCATGTTGAGCTAATGTAAATCCAAAAGTTCTATACTCTGGCTAAAAACCCAGTCTCCATTTTAATGCCAACACAGAGCATATGATGGCAAGCCAATGGGATGCGCCACCATTGCTACAATGGCGTAGCCCATGGCATAACGCCCCATGCTATAGAAGCTTTCCCAAGTTAATTTACAAAAAATAAAATCAGAGTGTCATGCATACTCCCAAAACCAAACCATTAATTATGCACATAGTAAATCCCACAGGATGAAAGCCATGAATCGAACCTAGTAAGTCAGTAATTCAAAACGCAACATTAAATCTACTACACAATCCCAAATATTTACCCAGTATAATATTTTATAAACGTTGAATGAAATCGTATATACCAAATCATATTGCAGTCCTTACATAAAATCCAACATGCAATGTATTTACACAGTGAGGCACGAAGCCTCTTTTACAACAGTCAAACTATTAAAAATGTTAAATGGCAAAGTCGTGAGATATGGCACCATTACAAGTAATGGTGTAGCCATGGCCCAAATATGCCAAACCTCCCAACAAGAGTCCATTAAAAACCAAACCAAGCTACATTATAAACCCCAAAGGCAGAGTCAACAAGTGCCACACGAAACCCCAAGGACTGATGATGGATCCTGCGAAGATAGCCATTATCGTGAACCTGCCACCTCCGAAGTCTGTCAAACAACTGCGCACTACGCTTGGTCATACTAGTTATTACAGGAAATTTATTAAAGGATATGCTCAGATAACAACCCCTATGAAAAAGCAGTTGAAGAAAGATATTAAGTTCGAGTGGACACCTGAGTGTCAAGCAAGCTTGGATATTTTGAAGCAAAAGATGGTAACTGCTCCTATCCTAGTATTCCCTGACTGGAATAAGGAATTTCATGTGCATGTCGATGCATCCTCCATTGCTCTAGGTATAATATTGGCCCACTCGAGCAAAGGTAATATTGATCACCCCATCTCTTTTGCAAGTAGGAAATTATCCACAGCAGAGAAAAATTATACTACGACAGAACGAGAAGGTCTAGCTATGGTGTATGCATTGCAAAAGTTTTGACATTATCTGTTAGGATCTCATTTTAAGATGTTTACTGACCATTCTGATTTGAAGTATTTGGTTAACAATCCTGTGCTAGGTGGAAGGATATGCACATGGCTGATTCTGTTTCAGGAATATGACTTTGAGATCATAGTCAAACCAGGAAGACTAAATCTAGGCCCTGACCACTTGTTGAGGCTCGAGTCAGGAGAAGAACCTATCAGCTTGGACGATGGTCTTCTTGACACCCAGTTGTTTGCCATCCAGATGGTTGATGAATACTTTCAGGATATTGTTCAGTATTTGTCTACAGGTTTTCCACCCGCCGAGATGACAACACAGTAGAAGAAGCAGCTGATGGTTCGAGCAGCTGACTTTACCTTAATAACAGGACAACTATATAAGATGGGACCATATGAAATCCTATGCAGATGTGTCATAGAGCATGAAAAGCCGTTAATTTTGGCTGAGGCACATTCTGGGGCAACAGGAGGTCATTACGCAAGAAAATCTACAGCACAAAAGATTCTTACAGCCGGATTGTGGTGGCCTACAATTCATAAGGATGCAAGAGAATATTGCCACAGCTGTGACATTTGTTAGAGGACAGGCAAACCATCCAGGAGGGATGAGATGCCTCTAGTTCTACAGGTAACTTTAAAACCCTTTGATAAATGGGCTATTGATTTTGTTGGACCTATCAATCCCCCTGCAAGGAAATCTGGAGCAAGATACATTATTACAGCAACTGACTACCTTACTCGTTGGGCCGAAGCTCAAGTAGTCAAGACCTGTAGTGCTGCTACAGCTACGAAGTTTATTTTCGATAACATCTTGACAAGATTTGGGTGTCCTAGAATTCTTATGAGCGATCAAGGATCACATTTCTTAAATAAGACTATTGAAGTATTGACTGAATAGTTTCAAGTATATCATCAGAAGAGTACCTCCTATCATCCTCAAGAAAATGGAACTATCGAAGCCTTTAACAAGATCCTTGAACACACTCTAACAAAGGTTTGCAATGTCAATAGGAATGATGGGGACCTTAGAATTCCAGCAGTACTATGGGCTTATAGAACCACCTGTAAGAAGTTGACAGGCCATACACCTTTTAGACTGGTTTATGGACAAGAAGCAGTCATTCCCATGGAGTACATTGTACCTAGCCTCAGAATATTTTCTTTTACAGAGATGGATGACCCAGATATGATGAAACAAAGGCTGACAAAGATACTCGAACTTGAAGAGGACAAATTCATTGCAGGGTTCCAGCAGCAAGTTCAGAAAGCTAGAGAAAAAGCATGGCATGATAGACACATCAAGAAGAAGCAGTTCCAGTAGGGTGATATTGTGCTCCTATATGACAACAAATTCATGAAATTCCCAGGTAAGTTCAGGACACATTGGAAAGGACCATATATAGTGCAGAAAGTTACTGATGGTGGTGCAGTCCAGTTAGCTAAATTGAATGGAGAAATTTTACCTTCTATGGTGAATGGAAGTAGGTTAAATAAGTACAGGGAAAAACTGGGACCCCTTGATCAGGAGTAACAGCATGAAGGATAGTCTAAGTACCAAGAATAGTTGAAATTGGGTACTAGACTATAATGAAGTTGTTCTCAAATCTACAAAGTGTTGAAGACTGTCAAAATCTGAAGGTTGAAGTTTGGTTGCCGTATAGGTTAGGATGGGTTGAAGGTGCATATTGTGTTGAAGCTTCCTGTCAAGGTGAAGCTGAAGTTAGTCGTTATGTCGAAGATTAAAGGTGTGTCGTAGCCTAAAATGTGATGGATGGGACAAACTACACTTGGAAGCGCTGGCACGAGAACTGCCCTAATTTTCTGCAATGATGAGATTTTGGGACAATATGGCACCGTGTGGATAGGATTTCCATCACTCCATCAGATTCGACGTCATTAATGCACCCTGAGGACAGATTCTGTTCCAGGATTCTATAAGAAGCCACACTGTCCTGCGACTCCTACATTGCGCACGTCTTTGAGTTTCTTCAATTAGCACTATGTCGAATGACTGTGAAGTCTAGAAGTTATTACGAGTGATCAGGGAGAGAGGTCTACTGAACCTTCTGAGTAATCCACCTGGGCAGCCATGATCGACCAAAGCACGAAGAAAGGCAGAAGTTCACTCTAAGGGGTCGGAAGAAAGGTAGAAGTGCACTCTAAGCCGCACAAAGAACAGCACCGGTCTTCACAGAAAACTCTAAAACATCCCAAGATGTATCCTCCTGGTTTGGAAGAACCACGGCGGTTGTTTGTCTTATGCACCTTGACACAAAATTCTGGGGACCCTAAGTTGTGGATGGTCAAATGTTCAGCAAGCAGATCGAAGGATGGGGTCGCTGATAGATCTAGAAGGCCTTAGCCAGCATACTACGAAGGAAACGAACAAGAAGCCAACAATTGCATGTATGGCTTCAGCAAGCAGTGCACTATGTTTTGCCAACAAGATTCTACTACCAGAAAAGCAGCTGAGTGTCCCGGGACGGGCCACTGGTGAGTCTTAGGGGCCTGTTAGGGCACGCACCCTAACAGTCCTTAAGTTGGGTAGCTCTGCGGAGTTACGGGAGTTGTAAGCGAAGCTATGACTCAAAATAGTCTTAGGGGTGTCGGGGTTGAGTAAAAACCTTCTTTTGTAATAAACCCATGGTTTAGGGTTCGGGGTGCCCATGGTTTTAGCCCATGGTTTTGTAATAAGTGCACTATAAATAAGCACTTTGGTAAAGAAGTCAGTTTAGGATTTTTGATTTAAGATGAATTGATGCGAAGCTAAGGCTATTTTGTAAGAGAAGGTTAAGTCCCAGCTGTGTGCATGGACGACCTCTACAGCTGTGTGCGCAGAGGGTTTTAGGTGATTAAGGAAATCTGTAGCTGTGTGCATGGCTTTAAGGACTTGAAAGGATCTGCAGCTAAGTGTGCAGATTAGAATTGTGATTTTAGTGAAGAGTTGAATAAAACACAGTTCTGTGGACATAACCCCTACACTAGGGGTGAACCATGTTATATCTGGTGTTGTGGTTCTTTGTGTTGTTTCTGTTATGTCTTTCATGCATTGATAATCATATATCTGATAAGTAAGATCACTGCTAACTAAAATAACTTCGCTGTGAATTCCCAGTAAAGGGCTATGCAAGTCACTGTCTGTTTATTTAGCTGCGAAGTTATATATGTGAATGTTGAATCTTTGTGTATAGGAATATAAGTTGTTAAAGGATAAGGTACAGTAATATCCCTCTTCTGCTTGTTGAAACCTGATTCTGCAGCATCCCATAGCTATTTCAGGTGAGACTGCAATCTGCTCGCAGATTGTTGCCGAAAGGGCCAACACTGTGGGTCTTTTGTTGGTGCGAAGTTAATGGTATAACACCCGGGTCTGCCCTATAGCCCAACAATGATGACAATGATGATGATCCTGATGATGATGATAATGATTGTGATGACGACGATGATGATGATCTTGATGATGATGATGATGATGTGACGATGATGATGAAGATTATGATGTTGATGTCGATGATGACAATGATGATGATGACATTAATGATGTTGATCATGACAATGATGATTATGATCACGATGATGATGATGGTGATGATGACAATAATGATGTCGACGATGATAATGATGATGATGATGATGATGATGACGATGATTATGATGCTGATGAAGACGATGATTATTATTATGACGATGATCATGATTATGATGATGATGATGATCTCGATGATGATGATGATGATTATCATCATCATGAGGACGATGATGATGATGATGTTGATGATGAGTATCATCATCATGAGGAAGAAGATGATGATGATGACAATGATGATGAAGATGATGCACCATTTGTATCATCATCTATGTCAAAATTGTAAGTATTGGTCATATCTTCATTGTCATCATTATCAGTTATGCTCATTGTGTCATCATCGAAATAATCTTCAACGGCATTGTCTGCTACATCATCTGATTCAACTATTCCTTGGACATCTTCTGTTGGATCATCATCATCAACTAACTCAAGTTAATCATGCTCTTTGTCATCATATTCTTCTTCCAGAGAACCCTCTTCATTACCATCATCTAGGTTATACTTTACTGGCCTTCCCCTTGGATCGTGTCTCACAACAAATGACCAGCCTGCTTTACCTAGAACCTTTGAGTAAAATACTTGTTCACATTGGCTTGGAAGAACATAGGGCTATGTTCCTAGGTCAAACAACCTTGTGTTTACCATGGTAAATCCATTATCATGTTCAATAATAGTTCAATCGGGATCACATTGATTCAATCGTAACCTGTACCATTTGACAACGAATAGAACTACCTTAAAGGATTTAAAGTCACACTGTATAATATCTTCCAAATACCCATAGTATCGATTTTTTGAGACTTCTAGATGTCTGTCAATTCTAGATGAAACATTGGTAACCTCAAAGACAGCTGAAACCCCAAAATCTGATGTTTTCTTTGTTTCATCCAGTTTTTTGATCCGATATCTACCTCCATTGTAGACCATAGCCTTATGGTGATTTACCTGCAATAAGCAATACATGAAAAAATTACACAACCAATCAGTCCTTATGCAACAATACATGGAAAAAAAGAACATGTACATCAATAAGTATCAAACAAAATAAAAGATTTAGAGGGATATTTGATTAATTATATACTTTCCATTTTATCTTTTACACCATATACCAAATCGATTTCCCTTTCTGTTAGATTTCTATCTCCATTGCATTGTGCTTCTTTTACCAATGAATCCACACCTTCCCATGATATTCCATGACCCAATTGTGTGCATCATTCAATCCATACCTTCATCCAATCAATATTGTTTGCGATGTATAAATGAATTGCATCCCATTCTCGACCAACTGTTTAATGACAATAACCATTAAAATCAAAGAAAGATGTAAATATCCGGAACAAAGACATATATGCTCTTAATTGAAGCAATTATGACTAGAAAATACAATTAGAATTTGAAGGATATAATAAAAATCCAGTAGCTAATAATTACCTTTCAGCTTCCTCAATATACCTTTCCACTTCAGTTTCTCCCCTTCAAATTTGTTATTGGAGTTTGGATCACAAATGCGACGTAAATTGAGCTTTGATGCTAAAATAGGAATATATTCACTAACATACAACATGTTTTTGTATACTGTATATCCTTCCATCATAGAACCCTCCAGATGTGCTAGTTGTCTCACCAAACCCTTCATAAATTTCAAGTGCCTCTCAACCATCCACATGGACCTTGAGTACATAGGTCCACACAACTCAATCTCCTAAACTTGGTGTATGAGGTAGTGTTCTTATGCATTGAAAACATCGATGGTAGATGCTTCTGCATTTCACACATGAGACCATAAAATTTAAAAGTATGGGACCATAAAATTTAAAATCATGTAAACCTTAATTTTTTTTGGGTTCACAGACGTCAAAGATCCAACATTTAGGTGTCGAATAACTGCCACTACAGGAGTTGGACATCTGACGGCTATCCGGCACAGATGTATCAGGTAACCGCCACTACAAGCATCGGAATTCCAACTCCAGTGTGTTGGATAATCGACGTTGCTAGAAATATTTTGTTGTTGGCATTCTGTAGATTGATTGTTGTCCGACACATTAGTGTGAAATGTCGGATGACATCGGATTCTATCGTCGGATTTCGGGTTCAAATTATGGAGTGCTTGTTTTTGGAATGGATCTGCAAAAGAGACTAGTTATTGGAATGCCAAGGGACACTGCCTTCACAAAATAGTCGGATGCCTAGTCGAGTCAAGCTAGATCCACAGTTTGTCTAACCCCTGCTACCTGAAAACTACAAACAATCCTGCACAAAAACCTTATGAGATCTAGATAGAGATATATGAAAAAAGAGAGGGATTACATGCAAATAAACTTATTTAAACATGTATAATATGAATCTTCAAACATGTGTGCTGTGAGATATTGAAAAAAAAGTAATCTTACTTGCCCAACTATACTCCTATTTATTCAGTTGAATCGTTCAATCTAGATGAGATTCAGATGCAGAAATTGAGAAAAAGACACCGGTAACAACAAAAGCTACAAGACAATGTTAATTCCACACACATAAGAGCATTACACTGTTTTGGCCTCCAAAGCTTCTCTTTATTCCAATAGCAAAAGATATTACATAGTATTACAACAGCAATAGCTCCTCAATCCAACTCTAGCTAGATTGGAGAGGAGGTAGCCATGCTTTATTTATATGAGAAATTGAAACCCCAGCCCAGAGGGGGTGCAAATACCAAGTAGAAAGATAACTGCAGCTGAAGGAGAGTCCATCAATGCCTGATATGAAGCTGAACTGGGCTTCCACTGAGTCTAACTGTCAATCGAAGGGTTGATTGAGCGGTTACATCAACTTGCTGATGGAATCATCAACCACAAAGCTCCTAGAAGAGCCCACACATGTGGATGAGAGAGAGAGGGAGAAATTCCCCATAAAGGAGGCTGAAGCTCAACTCTAGATCTGCCCTGATTAGCCCCTTCAGTCAAGGAATTGCAATCTCTGGTCAATCTGGTGCTGATGAGACTGATTTCAATCAAATCAGTTGAGAATCCATTAATCAAGGATTTTGGATTTGCTCCATTATTCATCAATTTATTAATTAAAATAATCAATAATTGATTTTTTGGGGTTTTCTGACTTGAGTGATGGAAAATCACTCAAAACTTGGAAAAAGTGGGTCTATGGGTTTACATGGTGCTCTTATCTTGAAAATGAGCATCCGCATGACTAAAATGGATTATTTGGCCCACTTTTATTACAAAACCAATCTTTCCAATTAGACTATTAAAATATAGCCTAAGTTTTGTCGAAAAATTAAAATTTAAAAAACTTAAAAAATTAAAAATAATTAAAAACCTAGGGGGACTTAGACATGTTCATATGACTCAACCATTATGCCTAGCATGTTTATACATTGACACATAGACTCTAATAACCTCAATAGGCCTAAATTCCAAGCTGACTGCCCCAAATTTGGAGGTATTGAGTGAAAAACTCAGGAATTATCAGTCGTTTATTCAACAACCAATAATAACCAAGGGAAAAAACACCCTGGGCTGATCAGATTGACAAATAAAGTCTAAGATACCAAGTATTTTACAGACACTATCATGCTATAAAATTTATTACAACTCCCCCAAGGGGTATGAACATGTGATATAGTACAACAAGCACTTCTAAGAAGCACTTTCAAAGGTCTTCTGAAGTCTGAACACATCATATTTGTTCGGTTCACCAGGCTCACTTGATAAAAACCACTAAGTACAACTTAGGTGGTAACATCTGGCTCCAACTATGGGACATGTGCTTGATCTAGTCATAAGACAAGGAGAGGATATGAGAATACCAGAATCTATGGTTTATACACCCTATAAAAACATCTCAACTTGACAAGAAAACCTTAGTAGCATAAGCTTTATATAAAAACCAAATGAACAATTAAGCCAATTTATTCAAACAAAATAGATATAGCTAACTAATGAAAGAAAAGTTTTGTTATAGCTAAGTACAAAATACAAATGCAAAAAGTAAATTCTCTCTTTCAAGGAGCTTATTTTCCAACTCTAAGCATGATATAAAAAGGGTTAAGTGTAATCAGAAATCCAATGTAACCACCTAAGCATTTTATTAACATAAAAAAAATATATTCCCTGTCTTTGGTTACCATCCAAAGTAAGGATACCTTATTTAGACAATGCGAACCTGCGTGATGATCTGGAATGGGCGGGTTGGATGGGAAATCATAGGCATGAATAAAGTCATTAAAGTTCTTCCCAAACTAGTAGGTGCTTGTGCAGGCTGCTTCTATCCATGACTGGATAGGGTTGGTGTACAAATTTGAATGATGAGGCAGATTGAATACACCATCATACTAATCATTAAGGCTTACTGGATGATAACTCATTGTATAAGCCCCAAGCGGCTCCAAGTCATAAGGAAAATCTATATGTGAAGATGATAGTTGAGACTGATATTCTACTAACTGCATCACATCTGTCTTTTCACAACACTGCTTCTCAATGTCCTTATTATTTATACCTTTGTACGGCTCTGCATGATATGACTCTGAATGATCATATAAGAGTTTTGAATGATGTTTTTCCATACTAGGATTTTTCGAGGTCTCCAGATTCACACTTCCCTCTATGGAAGTATAGTAGATTGGACTTCCACAAATTTCTAAATAGACACTCCTCTTATTGGATATAGAATAGATGGGATTCTCAATAAGATATTCACAAAAATTCCAATAGCCATCACCATCATCTATGTCAGATGTGATGGATTCCTCATTGTTGATATCAAACTCTGATATCAAGTTCTCTTTGTCTCCATTACTGATACTAATATATGGCTTAGACTGATCATATGGATAAATTGCATGCTCCTTTTCCATATCAAAATTTCCCAAGGCCACAAGGTCCATGCTCTCTCCTTTAGATATGCCATAGATAGGAGAATCAACAAAACCATCAAAGGTTTCTGGTTCATCATTTTCCTCATAGACTATATTTTCCATGAATGTCCAGGACTCCTCTTCAACATCTTTGCCGGATATAAGGGAGTCTTCGTCACTTGTATCATGCTCCAAGTTATACTTTTCCTCATTTTCATATTCATCTTCTTCAAAAAATTTCTCAGAAGGTAGTAAACCTTCGAGACTGTCATCATTAAATGGAGAACAGGTAGGAGTCCCATTATGCGCATTACGGTTTTCACCATAAGTTTGACTATAAGATTCTGCAATGGTTTCATCCTTAGGTAGATCTGGAGTAGAAATGTGATCATCATCACTAAAATAATCATGAAAGCATTCCCAATCATTATGATTCTCTATTGACGTAACATGAGGAGGGTCTTCAACAATTTTTTCAACTAATGGCTCTTCATGCATAGACTCAATGGGATCATAATGGATTTTTGAATGTTGGGTGTTGTACACCATGTTGCTACTCCATATCTCAGGATATTCCATATGAAGCTCTTTCCAAGGAAAGAATTACTTCAAATTGTTATTAATGAATGATTTAGCATCGAATGATTTAATATCATTTCCATCATAATGCCGCTGCTTCAAAAATATTTCAAAGAATTTTGCAAGGGAAGTAATAGATTTCTCAGGAAAACACTCATGAAGCCAACATGAAGCATTCCCTTGCAAAGAATGAGCAAACATCGCCATCATATGATCCTCACGTTGAATGTTGTTTTCACTCATATGTGATAGAAAAATATTAACATGGAATCTGGCTAAGTGATCATTATCATCTCCTCGAAATCCTGGAAGGGAAGTAGGTGTCATTTTACTAATGAGACGATTAGGAAAGCCAGGGATCCTGGAGAAATCAATGGGAGGATAATCACATGAAACTCTAGCAGCAATTTCTATTCTTTTAATATCCATATCAAGAATAAGTGATCATGGAGAATGTATGGAACTGAAAAATGGAGTTCAACTTTAAATTTTACTGTTACGTGGGCTCACCTACACATAATCAATCTCAAAAAAAAATTGTGAGAAACAAGGGTTTTATCCTTTCAATGGAGTCGTCATGTGAGAATAAAAATATACATTTAAGAGCTCTCACAAAAATATTCTTTTCTTTTCTTTGTAAAAACAAAAAACTAAAAAAAAATCAGTGGAGTTTCGAGATGAAAATTAAAGATCTACTCTAAGAATTCATCAAACAAAGCAAAAACAAAAAGGAAAAAAAACAAAATTTGTACTCCAGGAATAAAAAGATTTATCCCCGCCAACGGCGCCAAAAAGTGTTGCCGCCTTTCACACACCTGGGTTACGTGGCAGAAATATTCAAGCCACTCGGTGTGTCCTTGGGGGCAAGTCTTGATTCAAGGCTGTCACCTTGTTCTTGAATCCTCCGTTCAGGCTAACTCTTAACGAAGCCAAGGGGGGTAGACCCTATTAAATTACTAAGGCCAATTACTTAGTGTGATGGTGTTATATTGATTAAGTTGTTTAGGAGTTTTTTGAAATTAACCAGTGGAAATAAAAGATAACAAGATGCAAGATTTAAAGCAGATAAGCACAGTAATGACACTCAATATATATAATCAAAATAATTGATCAAATAAATCACCAGTGCCTTAAATGGAGTCAACAGAGAAAATAATGTGCTTGCATGTGCTTGAAAGAATGTTTTGAAAATGTCTCTTGGTAGATTTTAAATTAATGTGGAATGTGAATGAATTAAATTAGGCAAGGTGTTTGTGGGATGGAATGGAGTCTCAGACCCTATTGTTCATAACACACCCATTAGGGTGTGACAGAGATCGGCGCCTCGAGGTCACTATCCAGTTGTTCCCACTCCTTTGGGTATTTTTCCACCGCTTACAGTTTGTTCGAGGCGTTGGATTTTCACCTAGTGGTTTGTCAATTTGGGAGGTGAAGACTAATTAATCTAGTCACTCAAGTTCTTTTGATGCAGCTTGATTGATCTCACTAACCACATTTAAGTACAGAGCATACACACTGGAGTCTTGTCAATTTTAGTAAATTTTAAGAGCATGTTCTTGTTAAAAAAAGAAGACCCTCCAGGAATCTCTTTCGGTCCAAGTGGACCTCAATTAGGAAATCAAGGAGGGGTTAATTTTATTTCTTTCATGAAAAATAACAATGAAAATGGAATCAAATATACACAACACCGGTTTTCTAATTAGTCCTACCACGCATCTCTTTCCCCTTGCGGGTCAATCGGGAAGTCGCGGGGTAAGTAGTATGATTACTTTTTAATTGAAAGTATGGAATAATGAAAAATATTATCAAATTATACAATTCTACATGTCAATACTAAACTTGAATAGAAAAAAGGGAAAAATGAAAAAAGGTGACACAGACGCGAATCCCCTAGGGGGGATGGTGAATAGGCTCGAAAGAGCCTATTCGAAGAGATTTTTATTTTTATTAGTAGAAATTACAATATCATAAAACTAAAATTAATCCACTTGGTACTTATATGGAATGATACCAAAGGTTTGCAAATTGTAAAATTTTGAAATTTTGGGAAGACGGAGACCCCCTTGGGGGTTTTGAATGGTCCAAAAATGATTTCTGCACAGCACATCCTCCTATTTTCTGTTATACCTTCTAAAAAACAGCAATATTATCATAGTTAAATATTCCCAAAAGTACTTTGAAATTACTTTTGGATGAACACACTTTTTACCCAAAAATTCTAAGCTAAAACTAGTTTTTAAAGAAGCAGAAAAAGAACCAAGGAAAGAAAACTTTCCTTGGGATCTTGGCCTGATTTTGGGGAAGAAAATATGAAGAACTTAAATTTCTCAATATAAATTTTTATATTTTAAGGAAACAACCATGCATTCAACAAGCTTTAGATCTACTTTCACAACCTTGAAAAATGACAATTTTCCCTAAAACTAGATCTAGAATGCTTGTAAAATTTCTTTAGAAATGAGATCTAGTTTATGATATTTAAGACAGAAATATATATGTAAAATGAATTATTACATTGATATATCTAAACAATTTTAAAGCTACAAAACAAGTAAACGGACTGATTTTAAAAATATTGAAGGAGGAAGAGGAAAAGAAGAGCGCTTGTTGCTGGAATGGATCTACAAAAGAGACTATTTAGTGGAATGCCGAGGGACAATTCCTTCACAAAAAATTCATATTCCCAGTGGATTCAAGCTAGATCCACAGTTTGTCCAACCCCTGCTACCTGAAAACTAACAAACAATCCTACACAAAAACCTTATGAGATCTGGATAGAGATATATGAAAAGAGAGAGGTATTACATGCAAATAAACTTGTTTAAACATGTATAATCTGAATATTCAAACATATATGCTATGATATATTGAAAAACAAGTAATCTTATTTGCCCAACTATACTCCTATTGCTTCAGTTGAATCGTTCAAGCCAGACAAGATTTAGATGCAGAAATTGAGAGAAAGACACCAGTAACAACAAAAGCTGCAAGACAATGTTAATTCCACAAACATAAGGGCATTACACCATTTTGGCCTCCAAAGCTTCACTTTATTCCAATAGCAAACAATATTACACAGTATTACAACAACAATAGATCCTCAATCCAACTCTAGCTAGCTTGGAGAGGAGGAAACCATGCTTTATTTATATGAGAAATTGAAACCCTATCCCAGAGGGGGTGAAAATCCCAAGGAGATAGACAATTGCAGCTAAAGGAGAGTCCACCAATGCCTAATATAAAGCTGAACTAAGCTTCCAATAAGTCTAACTATCAATCAAGGGGTTGATTGAGCTGACACATCAACCTGCTGACTGAATCATCAACCACGGAGCTCCCAGAAGAGCCCAGACGTGTGGAAGAGAGAGAGAGGGCATAAGTCCCCATAAAGGAGGCTGAATTCAACTCTGGATCTGCCATGATTATCCCCTTCAATAAAGGAATTGCAATATCTGGTCAATCTGGTGCCGATGAGACTGATTTCAATCAAATCAATTGAGAATCCTTTGATCTAGTATTTTGGATTTGCTCCATTATTCATCAATTTATTAATTAAAATAATCAATAATTGATTTTTTGGGGCTTTTTGACCTGAGTGATGGAAAATCACTCAAAACTTGGAAAAAGTGGGTCTATGGGTTTACATGGTCCTCTTAGCTTGAAAATGAGCACCCCCATAACTAAAACTGATTATTTGGCCCACTTTTATTACAAAACCAATTTTTCCAATTAGATTATTAAAAAATAGCCTAATTTTTGTTGAAAAATGAAAATTTAAATAACTTAAAAAATTAAAAATAATTAAAAACCTAGCGGGTCTTAGACATGTTCATATGACTCAACCATGATGCCTAGCATGTTTATACATTGACATGTATTCTCTAATAACCTCAATAGTCCTAAATGCCAAGCCGACCACCCCAACTTTGGAGGTATTGAGTGAAAAACTCAGAAATTATCAGTGGTTTATTCAACAACCAATAATAACCAAGGGAAAAAACACCCTGGGCTGATCGGATTGACAAATAAAGTCTAAGAGACTGAGTCTTTTACAGATACTATCATGCTAGAACATTTATTACAACTCCCCCAAGGGGCTATGAACAAGTGATATAGTACAACAAGCACTTCTAAGAAGCACTTCTGAAGGTCTTCTAAAGTCCGAACAAATCATCTTTGTCCAGTTCACTAGGCTCACTTGATAAAAACCACTAAGTACAACTTAGGTGGTAACAGAGAGAATTTTCGTTGGATATTCATCCAAAAGGAAAGCTTACAAATGCTACAATTTGATATATACACAAGGTGATCGAAAGTATCAACATGAATATAGATGAGGGAAGACTAACATCATCTAGAGAAGAATCAAAAGAATCAGTTGATGAAGAAGATGAAATTCTCGACCAGAAATGAATGAAGAAAAATAAAAAGGAATAAAATCTAGATGAAGAACAACTCTCAAAAGATGAAGAATAGAATCAACCAACTGTGGAACGAGAAGAACAGAAGGATCAAGAGATACCTAATAATAGCTGCCAAAAGAATCATCCATTCAATAAAATTATTGGTGGTAAGGATGTCAGAATAGGAACTAGAAGAAGAGTATCTAGAAGAAATGAGCAGGTACACTTCTCTTTATTGTCTACAACTAAACCAAGAACTTTTTTCGAGGCCAGTACAGATGAACAATGGGTCAAGAAAATAGAAGAAGAATTATATTAAATTGATAAGAATGAAACATGGGAACTTGTTCCTATACCAAGCAACAAGAATGTGATCGACACAAAGTGGGTTTTTAGAAACAAAATGAATGAGGATGGACAGGTGATCAGAAACAAGGCTCGATTTTTTTGTAAAGGCTATGCTCAAATTGAAGGAATAGACCTTGAAGAAACATTTTCACCAGTAGCCAAAATGGAAGCTATCAGAATGATATTGGCTTATGCTTGCTCCAAACATTAGAGGAAATTTGGGGTCTAAAATGGGCCTTATAAGAAAATGTGTCAATAATAAATTTTGTGAGTTGGAATTCAGGAACCAATAGAATTTCAATAAAATGAGTCAACCAAAATGGTTGAATTGACATATTTGTCATAAAAGAAAACTACTTTTTTTGTTCGTATTTTTTACATATCTCACTGTGTTTTTACTCAAGTTTCGAGTTGGAGAGCTCATTGGATGTGGAATTTAATTCCACATCCAACGAGTACCCACACTGCATACTTTTTATGGAGCTCACTATCCCAAAAATAATAAATACCTAAAAAAACATGATGATGATGTCAACATCACACCTTTCCAGGTATTTCTTATGTTTGGAGTAGCGGGATCTGTAAAAAGTATGGAGTGTGGGTACTCTTTGGATGCAGAATTAAATTCCGCATCCAACGAGCTCTCCCACTTGGAATTTGAGTAAAAAATAGGGAGATATGTCGAAAATACGAACAAAAAAGTAGTTTTTTTAATTCTTCCTCCAAAATGAATAGCTATTATTTTATTATTTTCCTTAGGAGGCTCATTATAGACCTCAAATTTCCTTTAATGGACATCAAAGTGTATCAAATGAATATAACATCAGATTTTCTAAATGGAGAATTAGAAGAGAAATTTTACATCAAACAACCAGAAGGATTTCAACTTTCAGAAAATAAATACTATGTATGCTGACTCAAAAGGGCTTTATATGGGATAAAGAAATCTCCTAGAAATTGGCACTCTAGATTGGACAGTTACTTGCAACAATAAAACTTTAAGAGGGGAAGTGCAGATAACAATTTGTACATAAAGCAGGACAATGAAAGCATACTCATCATTGAATTGTATGTCGATGATATCATCTTTGGAAGTGATGATGATTCTCTGAGTCAACAATTTGCTAAGGACATGCAGAAAGAGTTTTAAATGTCATTACTCAGTGAATTAACTTTCTTCTTGGGACTCCAAATATCTCAAATAACTGAAGGATTTTTTATTTCTTAGCTAAAATACATCAAGGATATGTTAAATAAATTCGAGATGGAATACTGTAAACCTGTGAGTACTCCCATGATCACCAGTTGTAAGCTAAGAAAAGAAGATGAATATAAGGAATTTGATCAATGGATCTATAGATCAATGATTGGTAGTCTGCTATATGTAACCTCATCCATACCAGATGTGATGTAGGCCATTGGACAAGTTGCAATATTTCAAGCTGCCCCAAAGGAAACTGACATTATAGCAGTTAAAAGGATCTTCAGATATCTCAAAGGGACTATGGACTTTGTACTTTGGTATTGAAAAGGAAATGAGCTAACGTTGATAGCTTATTCAGACATAGATTGGATAGGATGTGTTGAAGAAAGAAGAAGCACCAGTGGAACAACATTCTTTCTAGGCAATTGTCTAGTATCTTGGTTGAGAAAAAAGAAGTCTTTAGTGTCCTTATCAACCATAAAATCAGAATATATAGCATCAACATCTTGTTGTACTCAGATTATTTGGATGAAGCGAACCCTGCAATACATACACGTGACATGTGATGAGCCAATTCCAATTCTATGTGACAATACAAGTGCCATCGGTATCTCCAAGAATCGAGGCATGCACTCCAATACCAAGAACATTCCTATAAAGTTTCACTTTCTTCGGCAAAAAAGTCACATAAAATAATATCAAGTTGGAATATATTGGGACAAAAGAATAGATTACAGACATATTTACGAAGCCTCTCCCAAGAGATACTTTTGAGTACCTCCGAGAAAAATTGGGAGTCATACTATCTTCTAATTGAATTGAACCATCTTCAACAACACATCAGCATGAAATGGGGAGCAATAATACTACAAGGATTACCCTTTTCCATTGCTTCCAAAGAGGGATAAAAAGTTAAACAAGGAAGGTAGAGCAAGGCTACTCATAGGGGGAGATTTGTGAACTAAGGAATCTCTTTCTAAGGAGGAGCTTTGAAGTTGTCATCGCTGACAAAGGGGGGAATTTTTGACTAAATTTTCATTGATGCCAACATGTCTTGGTGACCCTTTAGGAGCCCTTGAGGGTTAAGTAAGTGTTAGTGTCTAAGGATACCTTCTGATCTTGTCCAATCCCAAGTTTGAAGCCCTTGGAGCCCTTGGGACAATGGAAAAAGCCCTAAACACCATGTAGAGTGTTTAAGTACCCCAAATATGTTTTATGGTTCCCCAGTTGTTTCTCTAGCTCCCCAGTACCGCAACCTTGTGGAAATTGAACCCAAGAGATAGAACAATTACACTCACAAAATTGCTAATCAAACATGCAAAATTAACATAAAAAAAGACTGAAATTGGAGCATAACACTAATCTGTATTGAATAAGTGTACAATAGACAACCTTGTGAAGTAATAGGTTGCTGAAATATATAATTACATGAGAGAATCGAATGCATAAGGATGCCATTCGAAAAGGTCAAAAAGTAGGATTACTGAATCTAGTCAAATCCCCCATATGTGCATAAAGCAGTTTCCAAATCCACCAAGATGCTCACGAATTGGCTAAGTCAAGTAGGCAAGCTAGTGAGGGATGGAAAGACAAATCATACATGATTTTATTAGGAGAAAAGGAGGAGGATGATGTGGGAAAAAAACAAGTCAACTACACCTAGTCTAGCTTTTCCTTTTGCCTTAATTCTCAATAAAATAGGCAGCTTTTCAAAAAAAGAAGATATGCACTTTGGAGGATATGGAATAAAGTAGACATGATAAAATGGGCTTCTAGGAAGTTTCCCAAGTGCTCCATGACTCATTTTTGGCATGTCTTGACTTCTAAGACATGTAGAAGGAAACTAGCATAGAGTGGAATCTAGGAGACTAGATAATAAGACAAAAATAATTTAATTAATGTCTAAGGTAGGTAACTATGGGTTGATTATTCTAACAAAAATATTCCCTAGTACCCTAGAAATATTCCTTGGTATAAGAAAGTGATAAGAAAGTGATACACTTGCTTTCGTATAATGTAAACTTGATAAAGCGAAAGGATTCGTGTGTCTTCTATGGAGTCTTAGATGACTATGCCACTTTTGAAAGTTATGTCATAAATGTAGTCTAGTTCTTTTACTTATATTGATACAGTAATGATATTTTCTCTTCATCCCACGAGGTTTTTGATATTGTAACCTCATATAAGCGACTGTGTATAATTTTGTTAATGTGAAAGGGTTTTCATGTATGTGGAGTCTTAACTACTATGTCGCTTCTTGAAGTAATGTTAATGTATCTTTGTTTCAATTCTTCTATAGTTTTGATATTGTGATAGGGTTTCTTCTGGAAGGAAACAACCTATGACTGTCTCTATAATTATTTCTTAATATTTAAGACCCAATGAGGGTTTTCATGTTGTTATGCTTTTATTTTAACGAACTCTAACTTTTTTTATCCAAAGTGACTGTATAAGTTTTGACAAAGGATTTTCCCTAAAATGAAATTTCAATTTTATTTACAGGTTGTGGTAATAAGTCCATGAGTCTCTTATCGTCGATATTTTGTTTTTGAGATAAAATCCACTATCACATCTTTGTTATCGGTTTTGATAAAATAATAAATTATATCCTTGCGGAAACCCATCAAGGTTTGTATAAACCTCTTTCTTTTTTTAACAAATATTATGTTGCATTTATAATGCATTTCAATTTGTTTTCCTATTAGGTTTGGCATTTTCTATTACAGTTTTATTATAGGTGACTGTGAGGCCATTATGCTACCCTATTTGTAACTTTTAGGAAGAGCCGAAGGCCACTGTCTAATGTTAGAAATACTTTTTTTATAGACTGAATGACCCGTAAGGGCTTTCATATCTACCCCTTTACAAAAGGATAAAGTAACTATGTTCTAAAAACCACAGATGTAGTTCTAGGAGTGCTGTAAGTTTTGGAGACGAAGTCCGTAAGGCCTCTTGTTAGAGTTTAGTCGTACTTCTTGTAAAGGTTTTAGATAGACTCTATGAGGGAATAAATACTGCCGTGTAGACCCTTCTATAATTAAATATTTGTTGTAATAGATATTCTCCAAACTCTAATATGTTTGTTAGTTTCATTTATAGTTTATAAAATATTTAAGTTATTATGGCCGTGAGGTCATTTCCACTGCTACAACATTTAAAGGAGGCTGCAAGGCCATTGTTTTAAAACTTGGACTCTTCTTAGATAATAATATTGTTTTGTAGTAGTTAACTTTTATCCCTAAGGTTGTTTGTAACTCTCTTTTTTTTCTATAAGCACAATTATTCAGATAACAATGCCAACTTGGCTTGTAGCCTGTAACCAATGCCATGGTCTCTCGATCATCTCAATTTGGTGTTATTAATTCTTTAAGGAAATAATGGTTATATTAATCTAGAAAAACTTTGTGGAACCTAGTTCGGTTAATATTTATAATTTTGAAGTGTTTTATATTCTGTAAAGCTAAAATTTATATTATAGGTTCAAATCCTAAATAGTTTACAGAGTTAAAGAGGATTTCTATTTTTAAGTAAATATCTATATATACATATATATATTCTCATATTTGAACATCTACGTTATAATAGGTTTCTATATTTGTTTGCTATGGGAATTTTATAAGCCATCTACTACGATACATATATTTACTTGATTCTAAACATCTTACTAAATTATAATACCTGTAGAGATATTGTAAAACTGATACAATTGAAAAGAAGAACCTTATTTAAACTATGAAATACTTTATAGATATAACTTAATAAATAGATTTAAACTATAATTTGAATAAATAGAAATGTAGCCTTCCTAAGTTCTTTCATATATGGAATTCATAACATATTCAAATCATCCTATTTATATTTATTGAACACATTCTAAATAAAAGTACAGCTTTAGAATTAATTGACAGTTGAAACTAGATAAAATGCATAAGAGGACAATTACCCAAAGGAGAATGTTCCACCCAACCTTCTCCAGAAGCATCCAAAGTTACTTGCTTAGGACCCCCGAGCCTCTTCACTGAACCACTAGGATGAATATATCTGAATGTATCCCACACATTGAATCTTGCTACAACTTAGCACTCAACAACAAACTTAACTCAGCAAATCACTTTATCTATCCCCTCATCAATGTCCTTATGTGCCTGACATTTTAGTTTGCATCAGTCATAAGGTTCATTCACTTAGAAATCAGAATGAGCGGTGAGCCTCCTGCTCAATTTGATGGAATAAATAAGATTTCCTAGGTATTTGGGTCAGTTTTGGAATTAAATGAGCCACTAGCTCAGTTCCTCCTCTCAGTGAAATGCTTGTGCTTCCACTTGTCAACCAGCCTTCTACAGCTACTCCCTCCTCCTAGTGGGTCAGTGAACACTTATTTAACAGTCTCCCTGGGATAGGTGTCTCCTTTATTTAATTATTAAAATAAATAATTCTTCAATTACAATCACCCTTGACCCACTTGGTCATAAACTTTAAAATAAATTTAACATAATGTTTTTTTCTGAAATAAATAGTAAATAATTATTTTTTAGTTATGGGTATGTTAAAAACACCCCCCCTTAAGCTCAACATCATCCTCTATGTTTCTTAGTTTATTCTGAGTATTCTATGAACATATATGGATATGCCACTCGCATATTGATCTCCAATTCCAAGGTTTCTTCATCTGGACTCAGGTGTTTTTGTAGCACCTTTACCTACCCAATGGTGCAATTCCAGAGAAAATTTCCCTCCTATCGAGATTACAGTCCAGTTCCACTAGAAAATATCCTTCTGGATCTACCTAAATCACATTACATTAAATCACATGAGTAGCATCATTTATATACTTTTTCAAAATAGAAAAATGAAATGCGTTATGTATTCTAAGATTAGGTGCCAAAGCTAATTGATATGCCATTGGCCCCACTCTTGCCAATATTTGAATGATCCACAATACCTGGGTGCTAATTTGTCACAAATCCCTAGTATAAAGGAGATATTTTTGGGTTTTACCTTAACAAACACATGCTTGCCTACTTGAAATTCCTTCGGAGTTATTTTAAGGTCAGCATGACTCTTTGGTCTATCTTGAGCAGTTTTCAAATTTTCTTGTACCTGTTTCATTATTAGTTCCAGTTCTTTTAACAATTCAGGTCCTAACATCAAATGGTCAACTAGATTACTCCATGTAATAGGAGTTTTACATTTTCCACCATATAATATTTCAAAAGGACTAAGCTTTGTTGAAGCTTGATAATGGTTATTATAAGAAAATTCAACTAAGTGCAAATAGTCTTCCCATTTCTTGGGATAGTCTCTAACATACATTCTTAACATATCTTCTAGTACTTGATTGACTCTTTCTGTTTGTCCATCTATTTGCAGATGATAAGAAATACTAAAATTCAATTTAGTATCTAGCCCTTTGAATAAAGATTTCCAAAAATTACCAGTAAAATTAGGATCTCTATCAGAAATTATTACCTTTGGAATTCCATGCAACCGAAAAAATTCTTTCATAAAGATGTCAACAATGTTAGCAACTTTATAAGTTGTTTTAATAGGTATAAAGCATGCTTCTTTAATCAATTTATCCACAACTGCCATTATTGAATAATTTTGTTTCTGGTTTTTAGGTAAGCCAGTTACAAAATCAAGACTGATGACTTCCCATTTCCAATTTGGAATTGGTAATGGTTGTAAAAGACCTGCTGGGTGCTGATGTTTAGCCTTAACTTGCCAACATTCTATACACCTAGCTAAAAATTTAGTAACCTCATTTTTCATATTAGGACAAAAATACTCTTTTCTTAGCATAGTTATCTTCTTTTGATACCTCGGATGTATTAAATAAGGAGTTTTGTGCACTTCATTCAAGATTAGCAGTTTAACTTCTGCTATATTTGGCTCATAAAGTCCATTTTATACAGCATTAGACCTTTTTCATTAAAACTGTAATATGTACTTATATTTTTAGATACATTCTGAGTTACTCTTTTGTTTAAACTCTGATATTCTAGGTCCAACTTTATTCCTTCTTCTAATTTATCTTCTAAATCAATTTTATAATTGCTAATGGCAGCTACAAAACTTGTTACTTCATTTCTGCTTAAGGCATCAACCACTTTATTTTCTTCCCCATTAATGTGTTTGATTTCAAAAGTATACTCTCTAAGGAAAGATAGTCATCTAGCTTGCCTCACGTTTATATTTTGTTTCAAACAAATATTTTAGGCTTATGTTATCAGACATTAGCAAAAATATTTTACCTATTAGGTGATGGCGCCACATTTTTAAGGCATGGATTATGGCATCCAACTCTAAGTCATAATTTGCGTAGTTATTTTAGTTATTTTTTAACTTCCTTGATTCATATGCAATTGCATGACCTTCTTGTGTCAGTTCTCCACCCAAACCTTCATTGCATGCATCAGTGTACACAATGAAATATTTTTCTGGATCTGTTATTTTTAGAATGGGTAAAGTGGTTAATAATACTTTTAGTTTATTAAAGTTCTCTTCACATTTTTGATCCCAAACAAATTTCTTATCTTTTTTCTGTAATGATGTTATAGGATTTTCAATTTTCCAAAAAATTTTGATAAATTTTCTCTAATAACCTATTATTCCCATAAAGGATCATACATTCGCTACGTCCTTGGGAATAGGCCAATCAATTATTGCTTTTATTTTATCTGGGTCTACTGATATCCCTTCTTTGGATATTGCGTGCCCTATATATTGTATCTTATCTTTATAAAATTCACATTTGTTGAACTTAGCATATAGCTGACGTTCTCTTAACACTTGTAGTTTTATCTGTAGTTGTTCATTGTGTTCTTCTTTTGTTTTAGAATAAATTAATACGTCGTCTATAAAGATGACTATGAATTTGTCTAATTATTTAATTAGGGGGTTGTTCATTAAGTGTATGAAGGTTTCTCGAGAGTTAGCTATCCTGAAGGGCATAACCACAATCTCATAGTGCCTGTATATCATCTTGAAGGAAATTTTAAAGATATCTTCATCTTGAATTCTAACTTGGTCATATCCAGATCTTAAGTCGATCTTTGAAAATATCATCGCTCTGCATATCTGATCAAATAGATCATAAATGCGGGGCAGAGGATACCTATTCTTTGTTGTCATTTTATTAAGTTAATGGTAGTCTATACATAGATGTAAGGTATCGTCTTTCTTTTTAACATAAAGGACCAGTACTCCCCAAGGGTATACACCTGGTCTTATGTAGTTTTTGTCTATTAGTTCCTGTAATTGTAATTTTAATTCATTCAGCTCCAAGATGTTCATTCGATAGGGATCCTTCGAATTAGGTATTGCTCCTAGTACTAATTCGATTGTAAAATCTAGATCTCTCTTGGGAGGTAATCATGGAATTTCTTCCGGGAATATATTCAAGAAATCTTGCAGGATCGAAATATCCTCAAATCCTGGCTTATCTTCTTTACCACTTTGTTCATTTTTTATTATCTATACAGCAAAGAGTTTACATCCCTTTCTTATGTCATTTTTCATCTGTAAAGCTGATATTTGTCCAACATATAATTTCCTAGGTATTCTTGTGACTGTAATTCTTTCTCCCTTATTATTTAAACAAGTAAAAGTTTTCTGAAAACAGTTTAAAATCACCAGGTGTTTTTCCATCCAATCAATTCCTATTAGGACATTGTAATATCCTAATGGTAACACATTTAACTTGACCTAAGTTTCAAACTGACTCAGAAGCAAATTACAATTTTCAACATAATTGACCACCTTTCTTTTAGTTCTTGTAGCTAACTAGACCAACCAGGATTTTTCAAACTTTTTTAAAAGATAAGCCAAAATTTTGCACTATGCTAGGAGATATATAAATTAAAATAGCACTTGGATCAATTAAGATGGAAACACACTGGTTTTGTGTCATACCTTGCACTTCCACCATAGAAGTATGATGATCTGCCTATCGGTTCTCCAGAGCTGCATTTATTATGGCATTTTGTTTTCACATCTCCAACTATTTCCTATTCCTGGATAGTGTGTACATTGTTGAAGTTTCCCTCCCCGTTCAAAAAATAATTAGAATAATGCGGTCCTTGACATTTCCAGCATTTAACAGGTTCCTTTGGTTCATTATTTTTAACAAAGTTGTTAGGAATATCCCTGCTTATTTGGGTTGTAGTATTCTGTGGTGCTTTCTTTTTAAAATAAGTTCTCTGATAGTTACTCTTGGAAAAATTATGAGATTTACTCCCAAAACTCTTATTTGACTTAAACCCTCTTCTCTTCTGGTCAAAATGACTTGTCCTTTTAGTCTTCCAGTTAGGGAAACTTTCTCTTTTCTTACTTTGTTCATAACATAAATAAGCTTTTCTGATAGATTCCTCAAGAGTCTTTGGGTTATCAAACTCAATCCTATATTTGAAGCTAGTGGGAAGAAAACTTAAAATTATTTTTTATTTTAGGATTTTCATCTATCATGTAAGGTACATATCTTAACAGACTTAGAAATTTGCTGCTTAGTTGTTTCATTGACATTGAACCCAATTTTAATTCATATAATTTCTTAGTTCTTTCCTCGTAGTATTGTTTAGATAAAAAATTATTTTAAACTAATTTTTAAAAACTCTCCACGTTAAGTACTTCTCTTTAAGATTTTTGACCCTTTTTATATCTTGCCACCAGATATCCACTTTTCTGGCTAAATTGTAAATAGCCATCTAGGATTTCAGTATGTCATAATAGTTGTAAATCTAGAAATATTTCGTCATTCCTGACAGCCAAGCTTCTACTTCTTCTCCTTTCTGTACTTCTTCATAAAAAATGGGAGGCTTTACTTTTTTGAATTCCCCAGAAATTTCTTCATAGGGTTTATACTTCCTTCTCCTAGGTTTACAGTCACTTTCACTACTGTCACTTATGTATTTATAACTTCCCCTATGTGACCTTGCATTAACCTCTGAAGAGGATTCACTATCAGAATATTTTTCTTTCTTTCCTTTAGGTTTGCAGGACATTGTTTCACATTCAATTTCATAAACATTTTGCTTATCCTTTCCTTTGTTATTCATGTCGTCTAATAACATTTGATTCATTTCCAGAATTCTTTCATTATATATTTTTACACTTTTCAGTTCCTCTTTTAACTCCTTAATTGTTTGTAGTAACTCTAGATTATTTAATTCTACGTAAATGTTCTCTAGATTGTTGTGCTAAGAACCATTTTCAGTAGATGCTTCAATGCCTTCCATTTTCCTGCAAAACAGATTTATATTTCCATACAGAAATAGATGTAAATAAAATTAGTATATTTGTTTTCTTATTTTTTGCGTGAGTGGTCCAATCAGGCCTAGTGTTTGGAAAATTGATCTAATAACACATGTAACAACCCTTAAGAATTCATAAATAAATAAATAAAAATTCCATTTACTAGGAGTAACATTTAAATTACTAGGAAAGAGTTCTAAGAGATATTATACTTCGTGACTCCTCTGTCATAATGATAATGGATTTAATTCTAACTACAAAATTTATGTGCCTATGTTGGTTTTTATCATTATCATGCTTTCTCTTATGAACTATTGTCATATTTACGTCATGCATTCTAGTTGACATTACTCTATGATAGTAATTGTCGTAAGACTCCGTTGAAACAATTTGTCATTTTTATTCAGTTTGGTTATACCTTTGAGATGTTAAAGGGATTGATCATGGTATTACTTAGTCTTTATGACTAATCCATGAATTTTTTTCCCTTTTTGTAGGTGGATGAGGTCAACCTGAAAAAAGTGTGAAAGAACAAATTCTAAGACATAAAGCCACATGTGATCAAGAAAGTGGTCCCATTTTTTTTGGGAAACAACCTAATCTTTAACTTAGTTTTGAAGTTCATAATACATACTATATCGTATCTATTTTTAACAATGAATTTTTGAACTCCGCACATATGTTATAAACCTAAACAATAACATATGATTGGATATTTGGAAACAATCACCCTAACTCGTTATCCTATGTTATAAGCTTATAGTGGGGAACACTATGTATAGAGTTTCGGTCCTTATTACACAACATGTGACTAAAGGTATAAATATTGAAACCATATCAGTGAATTGAATATGAAAAGGACATGAATTAAAACACTAATACATAATAGCAAATTTACGAAGGTTTTTCATTGCTATTTCCATGTTTCGTCATCTCAATTGTGACAATAACGGTCGTGATGTTTCGTGGATATAATGACGAACTTTATAAGTTGTCAATATAGAGACGAAAACTGGTTGCCACATGTCTTCTATATGGTGGCCTTGAAATTTATTTTTTAATTTATTTTCTACGTTTCGTCACTCTATCAACAAAGTTGTCGTCCCTATAACGACGAAAATATGGCCAAAAACTACTAGAATTTTTTTTTCCACACGAAACCGTGGCACACTTTCGACGAACATTTGTCTCTCTATCGATGAATTCTAGAATTTAAACAGAAATTTCTTCCACGCAAAACCGTGGAACACTTTCGATGAACGTTTTCCTCTCTATCGACGAATTCTAGAATTTGAACAGAAATTTCTTCCACGCAAAACCATGGAAAACCAATCTATATCAACGAAATCTACAAGTCGAATGGTAATTTTTCTGTGAAACTTGGTCACTATAGCGATGGTATTCATGGAAATACACCCAGGGTTTCAACGATTTTAAAATACCCGCAACGAAAGTTCGTCGATATTGTGACGAAACTTGAAGGTTTAAATTTTTTTTTTAAAAACTGTGGAAAGGCACCTTCCTTTCCATGGTTTTGGATCTTCAATAAGTGCTTGTGAAAAAATAAATACTTTATTTTAAAGACAAAGAAATGGATAAAATATAACATAGGAAAGGTGATTTATAGAAAAGAAATATATTGGGAAAGTAAGATATGGGAAAAAAACATATTCAAGTAAAAGGGAAAAAAATAAATCGGAAGTTCAGGGGGGCGGTCAAAAAGTGTTAACTGACTCTAAAAAAAAGGCATAATGATTTAAAAAGTTCCCAAAAGTACCCAAAGTGGCCCTAAGAACCCTAATTATTGCCTCAATTTTTTTTCCCATTAGGATGCACAAATTCATAATAATTGGCTAAAATACATAATTAGAGGCTAAAGTGGCACCTCTTAGAGCGGATTCTATGACAAGGTAGGAGGGTACATCTATAAAAATACCATCGATAAAATATGTTGTAAGCACCACCGGGATCATATAAAAATTAATTAAATGATATTCTAGGCACCACTGAGAGCTGATTTCTATGATAAGGTAGGGGGTACATCTATAAAAAATACCATTGAGAAACAACGTAGGCACCACTGGGCTTGGATCAACTTATTATGATCCAAAATTAGGTTAAGCCCACTGGGGCTTACAGAGACCACAAGGGCTTAGAAGGATTCCCACCAAGCTTGGAAGAAGCTAGTAGAAGCTTAGAGAAGCCCACAAGTCAAAAGTAAAGGAAGCACATGTTCTGAAGATGAAGGGAGCCCAAGCTTTGAAGACTATGGAAGCTTGTAGGTGTAAATGAAGCTAGAGAAGGTCAAGCCTAGAATTTCTGGAAGAGATGAAAATGAAAAACTGATCCTTCTTATGCAACCACCTCAATCATGGAAAAAATTGGTCAAAGTTAGTACCAAATGTTCCCGAAAGAAAAAGAAAAAATGTCCCTTGAGCACATGATAGGAAAGAGACATGTTAATCAACAAAACAATGACAACTTATTTCTATTCTTTTACTATGCATGATCTCATATAACAAAAAATTCATCATAGATCACATTTTGGCATTGATCAGAAGTAGGTTGCACAGTTGAGCATGCAATTTGTAGTTTAGAAACCATATCATAATTGCCTTGGAGACACTCCTCATGAAATATCATCACTTTCTCTACTACATGTGAAGAGCTACTAGTAATAATTCATCATACTACAAAAAGCATAAGGTGCATTGAATTCATCTTTATTGAAAAATAAAAAAATAACTCAACCCCTAGGGAAAAAGTGTAGTTGTTCACCTGGAAAATCTATGTAGGATCTTTGTAGTGCCAACTAATGGCAAGTTTTTTTGATGTTTCTCATTATTGGAAGAGGTGAATATGAAAAGTTGATCCTTCTTATGCAACCACCTCAAGCTTGGCCAAAAATTGGTCAAGTTAGTATCAAATATGCCCATAAGATAAAAAAAGTCCCCTAAGTACATGGTGGGAAAGAGACATGTTAGTCAACAAAAAATTGACAACTTATTTCTATTATATTGCTAGGAATGATTTCATGTAGCAAAAAAATCATCATAAATTACCTTTTGGTACTGAGAAGTAGATTGCATAGTTGAGCATGCAATTTTTAGTTTAGAAACCATATCATAATTTCCTTGTAGACACTCCTCGTGTAATAACATTACTTTATCTTCTACCTTTCAAAATCTAGACATATGAATTTATGGTCCACACATGTGCCATGCAATAACTGAAAGTTTATCATCACAATAATCAGAACATGTAAAATAGTGCAACCAATAACCAGTATTAATAATTTAAAGTGCCATTTAGCATATGATTTCTAGATCTGTGTGTGTGATAGCATAGATATTAAATACTAACTATAATGTTATTATTATTCACTCGATCCTGTATGTAAGCTCTAAAATATATAGTCATCAAGTCCCTTACCATCACCCAGCTCTCAATAGAAATAATTAGTACTAACAAAATCCAAAACAATACTCCATAAAATAATGTCAAAATTATATCACTGTGCATTCAGAGATGTAAGGTTCCATATCTCAGTAAAAAATCAGACTTACATTTACTTAGAAAACTAATGCGAATAGGGCAGAAAACTAATCAAATCAATAAAATATATTTTACAAAATACACCACCATCTAAATAGTTTGAAATACTAACTTCTTTTTTGTTTTGAGTGTGAAGAGAAGGAATCTAGGGCATATGAGTTCTGCAATAAATATTGCAGACCTATGTTTGATAAAGGAGAGGGCTCAGATTGTGGGAGTAGCAAGTCTGTGTTTTTTATGGTTTTACACAGAAATTATTTTTGTAGGGATTTCTTTTTTGATAAAATAAAAGTCACAAAAACACATAAAAAATAAAAGTTGCCCTGATCTCCTGTGTCATGGGCCTTATGCAAGCCAAGGAAATCATTTCTATGTTTTCCTTTTTCAAGGCCTTCTTTATAGTATCCATAGGGTCTATGGAATAGTAAATTTCATCCTCAAGCTCCTCATCACTCATATCAAGTGCACTGGACTAAATTCATCAAACAATAAAATTAATCAAACTAATTTTAACATCATTCAAACATTGTTATTGTAATGAAATTTAGTTACTATTAAGAACTAACACTTACCTGATGTAGTGTTGTGGCCAGTGACTTCCCACGGTCACCCCGTACTGATCTACTTCTAGTGGGTGATTGTCCACAACTAGCTTGGAACGTGGAAGCAATAGGTGCCTTTCCACGGTCCCCACCCTGACACGATAAATCAATCAATAATTCACCATAAGCACAGAAAAATGTGAATGCCAACAGTGGAAATTGAATGCTAACATAAAAAATAAAAACATTTAGTTATTATATTTAACACTTACCTGACAGGGCACAGAGTGTGACCTTCCACGATCACCCTGGACCATGGAAGTTGTAGGTTCCTTTCCACCGGCGCCACCCTGACACAATAAATCAATAAATAAACCTTATGAAAATAATTTTAACATAATAAAAAATGAGATATTGCAATAATATTTATTTTTACCTTAGAAGTAGAGGACATGCGTTCTATTCCATGATGAACATGGGAAGACCCTTACCATAGTGTAATAATCATGTTGTCACATGGAAATATTTTGGGGTTGGAGTTTCTAGTTATTGTAATCATATTTAGTTACTATATTTAGTTGAGTCAATAATTGTAACATCAACAAAAATGAGATATTGCAATAATATTTACGTTTACCTTTGATGGAGAAGATACATGTTCTGCTCCATGGCGATGAGCAGACCCCTGCCACAATGTAATAAGGATGTTATCATATGGAAATATTCACAATAATCATGAAAAATGTAAATGGTCACAGTGGAAATTGAATGTTAACAAAAAAAATATCAACATTCAGTTATTATATTTAACACTTACCTGAAGGGGCACAGAGTGTGACCTTCCACGGTCACTCTAGACCATGGAAGTAGAGGACACGCATTATGTTCCTTGACAACCATGGCCAGACCCCTTCTACAATGTAATAATCATGTTGTCACATGGAAACCTTCTCAAGTTGGAGTTTCTAGTTATTGTAGTCATATTTAGTTACTATATTTAGTTCAATTAATAACTGTAACATAAACAAAAATGAGTTACTACAATAATATTTACTTTTACCTCCGAAGGAGGAGATACTTGTTCTGCTCCATGGGGATGAGTAGACCCCTGCCACAATGTACTAAGGATGTTATCATATGGAAATATTCACAATAAGAACGGAAAAAGTGAATGGTAACAATGAAAATCGAATGTTAGCTAAAAAAATCAAAACATTTTGTTATTGACGTCATATTTATTTACTATATTTAACATTTACCTCACGAGGCATATATTGTGACCTTCCACAGTCACCCTGGACCATGGAAGCAGCATGTGGATTTCCACTTTTGCAACTCTAATAAAATAAATCAATCAATAAAAAGTTGAGCCAATAATTGTAACATTAAAAAATGAGATAACATAACAATGTAATAAGCATGTTATCACATGGAAACATTCATAATATGCACAAAAAAAGTGAATGTCAATGGTGGAAATTGAATGTTAACAGAAAAAATCAAAAAATTTAACTATTGTAGTCATGTTTAGTTACTATAGTTAGAATTTACCTGATGAGGCATAGTGTGTGACCTTCCACGGTTACCCTAGACTGTGGAAGCCACATCTATTCAATTTAAGTTGTAATCGACCAACAACTCTTCACCTCGAAGTATTGTTTTTGTTGCACATACGAATATATGATGTTCTTCGCGTCCCTCAAATTCGCATTTTGGTTGCTTAGTTGTTTTCACTAGCCGTGTACTATTTATAAATCCAACAACGTTTTTGGATGCTTTTATTCTCCCATCAATATACATAGTCGCCCATTTGTTTTTATTGAGTTCTAATAGTTGTATATAATTTGTGGCAACCTAGTATCTCCTCGTACTTCGAGTATATTGGACCAAGATCAACCAGTTATTATATCTGTATAATGGTCCAACATACTCCATCAATTCAGTTACAGTTCCATAGTCGACCTTTATGTCATCCATGGAAAATAGCCCCAGTCCATGTAAGGATGAAGGAGCAATGTGATACATCCTCCCATTGATGAAGAAATCTTTGTCCACTTAAGGTAGATTATTAGGTACCCATCATTGCACTAGATGTCTATACCTCAAGGGAAACTAAATGTCATCTATGCTCTCAGCATCATAATTACATGACCCTCCGTTGGCAATAAAATATTGCATGCGTCTACGAAATCTTTTCCTTACCTTTTTAGATCTAGTTGATATAGAACTCGTAGATCTAGTACAACATGTATCACTTTCAACCTCTCTGAGTATATCTTCACCATCACTTGAGGAAGATAGATCTGATAGATACCTATTTGGTGGTACCTACACTCGATAAAACAAGAATATAAGCTACCATGTGGATATAATTTAGCGTGCAAATATATTTACTTGTAATGTTTTAATATCAAAAAAAAATTCGTCCCAAAAACTTTACCGAAAGCTATTTTTCTCTCAAAGGTGTAATTTATTTTAGAGTAATTTATATTTGAATTATTTTTAAGTATAAGAAACAATTTGATTTGGTTTGGAATTTGTTCACAACACAAATATAGAAGTGTGTTTCTTGGGCCACTTGACTAGTTAATGCATGCAAAGAGGTATGGGGTTCCCCCTCATATAGATCATGTTGGGGGTTCAATTTGGAATGGGCGGTGGTCATATTGCTTCATTCATGGATTTCCCACTGAAACTCGGTGACGTTAGTCTAACACTCCCTCTTCCACAGTGGTTTGATATGCAAGTTTCCCTGTGCAAGGTACTCCTTCTCTAACTATGTGCCTGATTTTTTTTAAATAAGATAACTTGTGAAATGTCACCAAATTTAGACCAATTATAGGTAGTTTTGAGTGGTTTTGCACATGGATGCAGATAGGGTGATGTTGGATCTGGAATCGTCTTATCACAACCTTGAATCATCTTACACTACCCAAGACCATTTTCTTACCATTGCTATGGTGTTTTGCAACATGGAAATCCTGAATTTGTTTGGTCATGATGGTATGTTTCAGGCATGTTCTCTATCAAATGGGCGATGGATGGGTTCAAGGATGGAATTTGATGGGAAAAATGCCCGTCATGGGTCATTTTGCACCTCAAATACGACCTATATTTCATATAAATCCTCAGAAAATATGAAGTAAATAGTCAAAACCATAGTATCAATATTTGAGTATGGATTCAAATACGATACGGAAAAAATACGTAACAAAAAAATCAAGTACGACTAAAATACGGGAATAGGCATCTTATAAATACAAAAACATGCAATTTTAATTTTAAAAAAATAAGATTATACGATCATCATTCCAAAGTGTAACATGTCATTCATTATTCATTAGGAACTAACACAATTAGTAATTAAGTATGGATTTCTTGTGACAATGGATGAGACTTACAACTATCCTTTATCTATAGTTTCAACCTCAAAGATAAGGGAAACAATAGGAAAAGGTATAGTATGTGGAAAAGAATCTCCAGTTTCGATCCGAGATAAGTAAGGGCTCATTGGATCCCATGAAAAGGCTATGTTATTGAAATCCTTATCACTTCAATGGGATAGTTTCACTAATGACAACCTAGAAATATCTAAGGCTTTAGAAACGGCTAAGTTACATATTCAGGTTGAGATGATGATGGGTAACATCTCATCTCCATCCCCTTGGGAATGATTGTTGGGAATATGGAAGATGAATGTGTTGGAATTGATGTCAATATATGAATGGATAATTGGTGACATTTGGTGAACTAATGATTGTGTAAATACATATCCTAGAGATGTTCATTAATGACAAAAGAACTGTTAACGGGCATAGGCATGTCCGATAAAGTTGGAAAAAGACTAAGAGGTGAAAATTTGTCCTAAATCAGTAGTCTTGTGAAAATGCCCACCATATTTCACAAGAAGGAGAAAATTCCCGCCATGGCCTATCATCCCATAGTTAGTTGAAGTATCTATATGACCATGGCACCAGTTCTCAAAACAACTCTTTGAGGAAGAAGATACAGGCCTCCCAAAAGAAGTTCTTTTTGGTCAAATTAGACAAGTTGCTCTAGGAGAATGACCGCCATAATTTGTGGGTTGAAAGAAATGCCTGCACCATATGGGAACCCTGTAGGTGGTCGTTTTGTCTACCTGACCATGTTATTACTTTGACCTAAAAGTATCTGAGGCAGAAATTATGGATCTCCCAAAATAGGGTCTTAAGCAGCTTTTACATCATACTTCAGTAAAATGCCTACCAAGGAGAGAGAAAATAGTTCCATAGGATGAAACTAGTCTTAGTGGATTCATCTAGTTTTCCTCCATCCATTGGATGTCTTACACTCCAAGTTTGATGAAAATTTGAAATCACCATTGAGACCTAGGGTTTAAAGAAATTGACTAAGTCTCAAATCACAAGGTTGAAGAGGCATTTGAAACTGCACACCAAAGCCTATCTGAGTGATGATAATTTCATCAGAAAGCATAGGCATGTTCTTTAATGAACTAGCTATCCATCCATGTTCTTATTTTTTCTTATGATGACCACATGAGAAAAATATCAGCCTTCCAAAAGAGGTAAAAAAATTAGCTTGCATATCCAAAAGTATGAAAACTTGACTTGAGTGTTGAAAATAGGAGGTTGAGAGCCCACTTGGAAATGTACACCAAAGTGATCTCTTTAACTGATAAATTCATTAGATGTTATGGGTCCATTCTTTGATGATCTGGGCATCCACTCATGATATCAGTTTCCCTCTAGGTGTTCACATGTGTGAGATATGAGTCTGCCAAAATGCCTCTTGGAACAGTAATGACTGGGGTCTGAAAAAATTGACTAAGTGTTGAATCGAGAAGTTTGAAAGACCATTTTAAAGTTACTAGCAAATATTGTGTGTTTGTCAATAAGGTTTTAAGGTGACATGATCTTGTTCCTAGTTGAGGTGGATACCTAGCCATACCATCAGTTTGTTTAAAGATGGTCAAGATGTGAAAAATATAAGTCTGCCAAAAGTTAGAAAAGTATGCCTGTACAGTCTTGGTGAAATAAAAGTGTAAGCTACAGGAAATTAATAAACATAAATTTATAAAGGGAATTATGCATATGTTGAGAAGGATTTAAGGATAGTTTTTTGGAAGATATGATGTGATCAAAATTACACAGCATATATTTAAGGAAGAAATTCTCGTATAGGGTTTAATGAAGACACACACAAGCTACAATATTCTTGATAACCTTTAGACTCTGTGAGATATGCCAAACATAGGTGACCGCACTAACTACCATGGTATATGCCAAACAAAGGAAAAAATATATAAGTGTCATTGAAAAATAATACTTGTATCAAATGTGTCTTTAAAGAAGAAATAGGTATGAGGGTCAATTTACTGGAGTCAATTCAAATTATAGCCCACAAGTCCCAAGGAACTATACATTGTTCCAAAATCCAAACCAATAAATGGGAAAAGCCTGCAAAGTGTGTTGTAATTCAGGTAAAAGTGAGCATAAAAATAAAATAAAATTCTTCTTTAAATGATAAATAGGTCTTAGGTTGAATTGTTCCCAATCATTATAATTGCAACTCCTATGGTACTCTACAAAATGTTTAGACCCATAATAGAAAAAAATCACAAAAGCTTGAAAAGTGTGCCATAATCCATGTAAAACTAACCATCAAAGAAAAATTAAATACATCTTTAAAGGAGAAAGAGGTCTCATGTTTAAGTTTCGACAGAATCAGTTCAAATTATAGGTCATAGAGGACTATGTTCTAGACCATTAAATAGAATAAGATTACACAATCTTGCACTCTATAGAATGTTTTAGACATATAATAGAATAAAATAACAAAAGATTTTAATTTGTGCCATAACTGAGTTAAAACTAATTATTAAAGCAAAATTAAATGCTTAGAAGAAACATGTCTCAGGTTAATAGTTTAACAAAATCAGTTGAACGAGTTCAGATTATAGCTCTGACAGGACTCTGCACACTGTTTCATACCATTAAATAGAATAAAATTACAAAAGCTTGCAAATTATGCCATAATTCATAAAATTATACAAGAGCATGACTGACTTGCATTGCTCAACCCATATGTCTTTTTCCCGAATTTAAGGAGGAGCTTCAAATGCTCCAATAATAGAAAACCCTTACTAGATCCACTGATAATAGAAGTGATGGTAGTACAACAAAAAAATTATAATTTCATTATGACTATATTGAATCCGTATTGGTTCGAAAATTTGACATATTTTTCCCAAATTCCTATGCTTCTAGGGTTAATGTGATTACAGAATTCATTGGGCCCTTTTTTATCGTCTGGACTGCGATAGGACTGCCTCCCCTGGGAACGCTAGTATCCTCTAGACTGCGGCTGAATTTTTTTGTTATCCTTTGGACTGTAGCCAGATTGCCTCCACTGGGAATGCCGGTATCCTCTAGACTTGTATCCCCTACTCCTCGATTTACCACTGCTCTGCTCATCAAATTACCAGTGCTCTGGATGTTGCTAATGAACTAGTGTGCGGGAGTAAACTTGTTCATTGTTGTTTTGCTAATGAGCTAGTGCGTGGGTGTTTTTGAATTCTAGGTTTTTTCATTTGTTTATTTGCATATTTTATATTTTTTGTTTTGTTTTGTTTTTTTATTTTTTTATTTATCTTTTGTTTAGTTTAGTTTGGGTTTTTTTTATTTGCATATTTAATATTTTGTTGCATTTTAAATTAATTATAGTTAAAAAACTCTATGTTTTTAATTTAGTTTAGTTTAATTTAGTTTAATTTAATTTAATTTAACTAGGATTTTGTCATAATTTGTATTGGTTGCATTGCTTGTAGTGAGATCCTATACATAATTCCCTTCATGGATGAATACGATGATGATGACAATGATCATGATGATGATGATGATGATGAAGACGATGAAGATAATGATGATGAAAAAAACAATGATGATGATCATTGTCATCATTATCCTCATCATAATCCTTATCATCATCGTCACCATCACCTTCGTCATCTTCATCAATATCATGATCATCATCTTCATAATCATCATCATTGTTGTCGTCATCATCATCATCATGATCTTCTTTATCATCATCATCTTCCTTATCAGCATCATCATAATCATCATCTTCATCATCAACGTCTTCATCATCACCATCATAGTCTTGATCATCATCATCATATTCATCGTCATCATCATCATCATCTTCATCTTCATCATCATATTCATCATCAACTTCATTGTCATCCAATTCATCAGCATCTCCATTATCATGATCATCATCTTGATCATCATCATCATCATCATCATCATTTTCATTATCATCATCATCATCTTCATCATCATCATCATATTCGTCGTCATCATCATCATCACAATTTTAGGGGGAGCTCAGTGAGTGAAGATGTCTACATGATAGGGGGAGAAACCAGTTAAGTGAAAATTTAAGGATTGATCCTAACACCCATTCCAAGGACTAATATGACAATTCAATATGATCCAAGGAAGTAAAAAAAATACAACTTTTTGGGCCTTGTGAAGCCTCTTGTTCTTACATTTGTGCACATGAAGAATCAAGAATTATGGACCTAGTCCGGTGTCTTAAAAGAGGAAGATCCAAACTGAGCAGTTTGGTAGTTCCATAAAGTGCATTCTTTATAGGAGTGAATAATCACTCATAACAATTCTATTATAATGTTGGTGAAGCTCAAAACATTTTAGTGAATACCAAGGTAAATATCTTGTCATCACATCTTCATCATCGTCATCATCTTCATCATCATATTCATCACCATCACCATCATCATCATCTTCATCTTCATCATCATCATCATCATCATCATCATTCTCATCCTCATCCTGATCATCATCATGATAATCATGATAATCATGATCATCATCTTCATCATCCTCATCCTATTCATCATCATCATCATCATCATCCTCATCCTCGTCATCATTGTCCTCATCCTCGCCCTCATCGTCATCATTATCATTGTTGTCGTCATCATCACCACCACCATCATTGATCATCATCATCATATTCATCATCATCATCATCATTGTTGTTGTTGTCATCTCCCTGTTCCTAATCAACATCTTCCTCATTGTCATCATCATCATTTTCATCATCACCCTCATCATCATCTTCATCATTTTCATCATCTTCATCACCACCACCATCATCATCATCATCATCTTCATCATCATCATCTTCATCATCATCATCATCAACAACAACAACAACAACAACAACATCTTCATCATCATCATCATCATCATCATCATCGTCGTCATCATCATCATCTTCATCATTGTTGGGCTTAGGGCAGACCCAGGTTCTTATCCTTTTATCTTCACACCAACAAACAGACCCACAGTGTTGTCCCTTTCGGAAACAACCTGTGAACAGGTTGCAGTCTCACCCGAAACAGCTATGGGGTGCCGTAGAATCAGGTTTCTGCAAGCACAAGAGGGATATTACTATACCTTTAGCCTTAACAAAGAATAATTATGCAATACAAAGCTTCGACATTTACTTAAATAGCTTCGCAGTTTAGATAAAAAGATAGTTTCTTGCTTAACCCTTAACTAGGAATTCACAACGAAGTTAATACTTAACAGCTTATCTTACTTTATCATTCATCTACTTATCAAATGCATAAAACATAACAGAAACAAAATAACAAGAACCACCACAACAGAAGATATAAGTGGTTCATCCCCAGTGTAGGGGCTACATCCACACAACTGCGTTTATATTCAACATTTTACAAACACACAGTTCTGATCTATGCACTCAGCTGCAGATCTTCTCAACAACCCAAAACTGTGCACTTATCTGCAGATCCTTTCTTCTTAACCCTCTACACACACAGCTGCAGAGGTCATCCACACACTCAGTTGGGACTTAATCTTAACCCAAAATAGACCTTAGCTTCTTCGCATCAAATCATCATACATCAGAAACCTTAAAAAACCTACTTGACTCCTTTACATAAGTGCCTATTTATACAAGTGCACTATTACAATACCATGGGCTTAAACCATGGGTCCAAACCATGGGACCAAACCATGGGTGATTTAAAAAAAGAGGGGCTTCGACCCAACCCCAAAGCCCCTAAGACTATTTTGGACTGCAACTCCACTTACAAGCTTCGCACCAAAACCGCGGAGTTTGCAAAACTAAGGACCTTCAAGGTCCGAACCCCAATAGGCCCCTAAGACTCACCAGTGTCCTGTCTCGGGACACTCTACTAATTTTTCGGAGGGAGAATCTTGTTGGCAAAGATAGTAAATTGCTTGTTGAGGCTGCGCATGATATCTTCGGCTGCTTGCTCCTTCTCCACTATCTCCTGCAATGTTGCTTCAGATGCTTCGTTGGCCTTTTCCTGCATGAACTCATCATACTCCTTCAGGACTTTGAATTGGTTGTCGGCAGCAGTGCTCAACTCCAAGGCCTCGTTAATAAGGGACTGCACTGAGTTCACCAACAGTGTTTCTTTCCTTCTGCATGCCTCAATTTCTTGCTAGAGCTCATTGCTCCGCTTTACCTTAAGCATCTTCTGCATAAGAGGCAATGTCTTAATTTCTGCTTTCACTGCATCCAGCTCTATCTGTCGCTGCTTGATGGTTTCTTGCAGCTTTTCCACTTCTGGGTTATCCTACAAGTTTTCGCAGGTCTCAACGCTTTCATCTAGCAGCTTTGCTACACTGCTCACAAGATCTGAGATCTTTGTTGCTGAGGACTGAATATCTTTGCGACACTGCTCCCTGACCTCTGCTGGACTCTCAGGAATGATGCAAAGTTGAAGCTCTGCAATATGAGCCTCATGTTCTACTTTCATCTTTTCTATCAGGCTTCGATATTGTTGTGCATAGTCTTTCAACTTGACAACTCTTTGCTTCGGTTCTTCTTCAGCCTACATGTCAAAGTCAGGGACACTCCGACACGCTTCATCCAACACTCACGCTAGTGTAGCCCGCTTGTTTTCTGCTTCCCTCTTCTTATGTTCCACTTCTTCCAACTGGACTATGAGGCTCTCACTCTGCTTTATGGTATTCTCTAACTAAATTTGTGAGTAGCTGTCTCGTTCTTGGATCTCCTTCATGATTTCCAATTGACAAAGATGCAGCTCTGGCATAGACAACTTGGTGTAATCTATCCCAACTGTCATGCTCATTTGCAATCGAGAGGATGCATTATTTATTATAAGGGCTGCACTTGGTACTTGCCCTCTATTGTTTCTGGCTGGCCTGCCATGTGTTTGGCTACATGCTTACTAGGGCACTTCTTGTTACAGCGCCAGTTGCTGATCTTTCTACTAACTCCTTCAGTTCTATAATTCACTGTGCTACACCAGTGAGCGCATCAAGATGTGTGGATGTGAACTCTACCCACTTGCTGGATAGTACTTCTGTGGAATTCATCAGAGCCTGATCAAGCTCTTCAATCGTCAAAGTGAGCTCTTTGACGATATTCTTCCCCTTTGACGCCTTCGCTTTCTTTCTAGGCTGAGTTTTAGTCACTTCCTCTGCCTCTAGCGACTTGTGCTTATCTGAGCGATTAGGGTTTGAGATGGTTTTGACCGATTCTTCTTCTTCTTCATCACCTCCGTCATCTCCACCCTGGTCACCTTCACTCTGCTGTGACTCACTTTGTTCTTCACTCTCTTCCAGTGGGTCACTCTGCAGTGCTTGAATAGGACCTGCACCCACATCGGTTACTGGGGGGACTGGTATGTTGGGATTTGTCCTTGCATCCTTCATCCATTCAGCCAGCCACTGCTTAACTACTGCGAGGATGTCCTCCTAGTTCACCACGTATGGAAACTTCCATCATGTATGCTTGCTATCTGTGCGGGCCTGGATGAATACATTGTGCATGTCAGTCTTGAATTTGGCCACTCCAGCATACTGAGAAAATAGCTCATTACTAAGCCACAGCATCTTTAGGATCTCATACAAAATGTTCATTGCATAGAAGGAAAACATGTAGTTCGTCATCTGTTGTAAGGCTTTATCCTGCAACACTCAAAGAGATGCGTACCTTGCTGCGCCAGGCATCTGCGGAGGCACATCAACAAACTGCACCTCGGTAGGTTCTCTCCATCCTACCAGTGCAATAAGCACTATCAACCATGAGTAATGGAAGGGTCTACCTTTCTCCTGTGCATCGTAGACATCTTCGAGGAATTCCCTAGCAATGTACTTTGCCCATTTGTAACTGTAGCCTTCGGCACAATTCGTAGCAATACTGACAATCCGGGCAGGTACTTCATTCAGTCTGCACTTCCACATTAGTTTGCATGCTAGGAGCTCTGCAGCGAAGTGAATGTTTTGGTGCCGAATCGTCGAGGTTTGATACCCTCGCTTTCCTTTTGTCAACCCGAAGCGGTCCTTCATGTGATGTGCTAGCTTCGTGTCTTCATGCTTCCCAACAAATTTGATCCTAGGATCAGGCCCTTCCTTTGGAAATCCTGTAATCCTATGAATCAACTCTCCATCAATGGAAATTCACTGGTTTCCTATCCATAGGTGACCATCATGCACCAACTCCAATAGCTGCTTGACCACCATGGTAACCTACATGCTACGACCAAAGTGGGGGACATTCAACATCTTCAACAAGCCAGCAGCCCACTGTTTGACTTCGAGCAACGTCGTTCTATCCTCTGGATAGTGGATGGAGTGCAAGTGTTTCCCAGGTGTGAATTGCGAAAATTTCCCACGATCATTTGTATCATGGTCTGCGTACTTAAGCTGGTCTATTTTTCCTGTCATTATTTCTACCAACTGCACACCATGTGGCAACGAAGGGGTGCATAATGTGAACTTGGTTGTCTGCCAAGGTGGTTGAACTCTTGTTCGAATAGGAGGAAGATATGGTGGATGCTGCGATGCAACATTCTCATCCTCATCGAAGTCTTCAAAACCTTCAGGTGGGAGCTCTGCCGAACTAGAGGGATTCATCTCGGGATCCTCCAATGTCTGTCCTAATGGCTTGTGCCTGTCTTCATTCTGCTTAGAGCGAACTTCTGGCTTAAAATTATTCTTGGTATATTGTGTTTGCATTGGTTGATTCAGCATTGGGGAAGTCTCTTCGCGAGGTGTAGATGCAGGTGGGTTCCTCATAAGGTTTTGTAGACCCCTCTGTCTGAATTCTCTCAACAATTCCTTGACTTCGCGATCAGCTGACATGGACTCAACTCAAGAAACTGTGTAATGCAAAATTCACAGGTCTGGGTGTCTTCTTATAGAATCCAATGACCAAATATGCCATAACTAAGCATTAAAGACACCAAATCTGACCGAACGGTGGTAGATCTTGTCCAAACGGCACTAGATTTCCCAAAATCTCATCATTACAGGTAGTTAATATAGTTAACGTACCGGCGCTGCCAAATCTTATTTGTTCCAACGGTCACATTTTAAGCTTCGACACACCTTTCTTCTTCAACACAACCACTAACTTCAGCTTCGCCACAATAAGGATCTTCGACACATCCTGACACAAGCTCCGACAACACTTCGAGCTTCGACCCAGGACAAAATTTCCTCCACAACCTCCAACAATCTACCAAAGCTCTCTCAGAACAGCTTCATTATAGTCTAGTACCCAATTTCAACTGTTCTTGGTACTTAGAATCTTCTTCTTGCTATTACTTCTGATCAGGGAGGTACAGGCTTGTCCCTGTACTTCTTTAATCTACTCCCATTCACCATGGAGGAAAAAATTTCTCCATTCAATTTAGCTAACTGAACTGCACCACCATCAGTAACTTTCTGAACTATGTATGGTCCTTTCCAATGTGTCTTGAACTTACCTGGGAACTTCATGAATTTACTGTCATACAAGAGCACAAGATCACCGTTCTGGAAATGCTTCTTCTTAATGTGTCTATCATGCCATGCTTTTTCTCTAGATTTATGTACTTGCTACTGGAAACCTGCAATGAATCTGTCTTCTTCTAGTTCTAGTATCTTCTCCAGCCTTTCATTCAACACGGCTAGATCATCCATCTCTGTGAAGGCAGATATTCTGAGGCTAGGAACAATGTACTCCATGGGCATAACTGCTTCTTGTCCATATACCAACCTAAAAGGTGTGTGGCTTGTCAACTTTTTGCAAGTGGTTCTATAAGCCCATAATACTGCTGGAATTTTAAGATCCCAATCATTTATGTTAACATTGCAAACCTTCGTCAGAGTGTGTTCAAGAATCTTGTTAAAGGATTCGACAGTTCCATTTTCTTGAGGATGGTAGGCAGTACTCTTATGATGATATACTTGAAATTCCTTGTTCAATGCTTCAATAGTCTTATTCAAAAAATGTGATCCTTGGTCACTCATAATAATTCTAGGACACCCAAACCTTAACAAGATATTATCAAATATGAACTTCGCAGCTGTAGCAGCGCTACAGTCCTTGACTGGTTGAGCTTCGGCCCAATGATTAAGGTATTCAATTGCTGTAATAATGTATCTTGCTCCAGATTTCTTTGCAGGGGGATTGATTTGTCCAACAAAATCAATAGCCCACTTGTCGAATGCTTGTAAAGTTACCTGTGGAACCAAAGGCATCTCATCCCTCCTGGATGGTTTGCCTGTCCTCTGATAGATATCACAGCTATGGCAATATTCTCTTGCATCCTTATGAATCGTAGGCCACCACAATCCAACTGTCAGAATCTTCTATTTTGTAGCTTTTCCTGCATAATGACCTCCTGCTGCTCCAGAATGCGCCTCAGCCAAAATCAATGGCTTTTCATGCTCCAGGACACATCTGCTTAGTATTTCATCTAGTCCCATCTTATATAGTTGTCTTGCTATCAAGGTAAAGTCAGCTGCTCTAACCACCAGCTGCTTCTTCTGCTGTGTTGTCATCTCAGAGGGTGCAAAAATTGTAGACAAGTACTGAACAATATCCTGAAAATAGTCATCAACCATCTGGATGGAAAACAACTGGGCATCAGGAAGACCTTCATCCAAACTAGTGGGTTCCTCTCCTGACTCGAGCCTCGGCAAGTGGTCAGGCCCCAAGTTAAGTCTTCTAGGCTTAACTATGATCTCAAAGTCATACTCCTGAAACAAAATCAGCGATTTGCATATCCTTCCACCTAACACAGGCTTGTTAACCAAACACTTCAAAGCAGAATGGTCAGTGAACATCTTAAAATGAGATCCTAACAAATAATGTCGAAACTTCTGCAAGGCATAAACCATAGATAGACCTTCTCATTCTGTCGTAGTATAATTATTTTCTGCTCTGGACAATTTTCTACTTGCAAAAAGCAATAGGGTGATCAATATTACCTTCACCTGACTGATCCAATACTACACCTAGAACAATGGAAGATGCATCGACATGAACATGAAACTCCTTATTCTAGTCAGGGAATACTAAGATAGGGGCAATTACCATCTTTTATTTTAGAATGTGCAAGATTTCCTGACCTTCAGGTGTCCACTCAAATTTAATATCTTTCTTCAATTTCTTTTCCATAGGGGCTGTAATCTGAGCATATCCTTTAATGAATTTCCTATAATATCCAGTATGACCAAGCGTAGTGCAAAGTTGCTTAACATACTTCAAAGGTAGCAAGTTCACAATAATGGCTATCTTCGCAGGATCCACCATCAATGCTTGCTTGCATACAATGTGGCCTAGCATAATTCCAAAAGGTGCACAAAAGATACACTTCTTCAGGTTCAATGAAATCTGATGCTGTCTACACTTGTCCAGCATAAGTCTTAAACTAGCTATATGATCTTTCAGTAAACCAAATATATTCCAATCATCAAAGTAAACTTCCAAGAACTTATGAATAAATTCCTTAAATGCAGATATGACTACTCTAGAAAACATAGCAGGTGCATTCTTCAATCCAAAGGGCATAACAGTATACTGAAAAGATCCCATTTATGTAGCGAAGGTTGTTTTATGTCAATACTCAGGAGTAATTCTGATATGATGGTAACCTAAAAATACATCAGTGAAAGAATACACTTCTTGACGTTCAACATTGTCTAAAATTTCATCTGTAAAGGGAGTAGGAAAAGGATCATGTAAACAGGCATCACTCAGCTTCCTCAGGTCAACACAGATTCTGATTTCTCCCTTGGTCTTCTTTCTTGTACCACCATAGGGCTGACCCATTCAGACTCTTTGATAGGCTCAATGATTCCTGCAGCGAGCATCTTATCTAGCTCCATCTTGACTTTTTCTTTATACTTAGGGTTCAGCCTATAAGGGCGCTGCTTCACAGGCTTCGCATCAGCTTTCAAAGGGATTTTTATCACTCCTATATCACCAAGGATACCTTTCATTTCTGAGAACTTTGTCGGAAATAAGTCCTGGTACTCATGGAGAAGTTTAGTCACTTTTCTTACCATTTCTTCGTCCCAATAATATCCAATGGTAGCATACTTAGGCATTTCTTCTGATCCAATGTTCACTTTCCTTGTCTTCAAGGGCTGAGTTACTTCAGGTGATTCAACTGCTGGTCCATCTACTTCGCAATGTCCTTCTGACTCAGGAATATTAATGTTGTGAGGGTCATCATCTTCATCAATGGTGAGGTTATAGCATTCTACTGCATTAGCTTCTTGTTCCTTCCAATCAGGTTGGTACTCAGTTATTTCTTTATCATCAAACACCTTAGTATGGATCAACCTAATAGCTGCGTCCAAAGCAGGGCAAACCTCATTAATAGAAAATGTGAGCACAAAACTATCAACAAGACTAACCCAACGTACAGTACCATGGCGAAGCTCCACCTCTACATACCAGTTCTTTGCTACAGGTTCCAGAGTGTGTACAAACCTATGTACCCATTGTTCACAAGGTACCTGCTTCCATGCTTCATAACACTGCTACAAATGTTCCTGAGGGATATTCTTACCATTAAATCTTCTTCGTACATCCCGAGGTTGATCTATGAATCTCAGGCGAAGAAAATTTTGACAAGCTCTCCAACTATGAATATAATTTTTATGACCATTCCACCATCTGGCAGCTATGGCTTTGAATACTGAATCTAGAGTCTCCATTTTCTATGAATCTGGTACTTGCTCTGAGAATTGTATAATAAAATCTTCTGGGTCTGTCAAGCCATCAAAAGTAGGTAAGACTTTTGTCTGTGAGCCAATCCATCTGAGAGACTTGGTAATTCTTGCACATCGATGTCCATGTAGCTCATAAAGTCTATTATGCCAATTCTCTAAGCTTTCGTTTGAATCAGTCATGCAAGAACTGTCACACTGACAATCCATTATACCTTCAGCAGTAGGGTTAACATAGTCTTCTTCTTTAGCTATGATGTTGTAAATATGATCCAAAACATCATGATCTTCATCTCTTACTGGCTCTATGTACCTTTATCCTTGAGAAGGGTCCAACAGTACTATGATTCTCAAGCCTTTTCCTTCAAAAGTCATCTGTCTATTCTTAAGGTTGATTACTGCATAATTTTCTATTGCCCATTCAATTCCTAGCAAGGCTGGATAGGGGTTGCTATCATCAATTATTTCAATGACTTCAAAATCTGCTAAGGTACTGACTCCATCTATATCCACTGGTACACTAGGGAATCTTTCCAAGGGCACAATCTTCTGCTGATTGGCTAATCTCAGCTGTATAGGGGACCATTCAAGCGTAGGTTTTCCCATTTGTTCCCATGTCTGCTTAGTTAGGAAATTCACTTCTGATCCCAGGTCTAAAATGATATCAGTCATGTCATAATCTCCTACCTGAGCATGTAATCTCATTTCTCTTCCAGTCCTTCTAACTCTATTAACATTTTTTCCTCTATCAGAGCTTCGCTGAGGTTTGCAGGATGCAATAACTTTCTATAACTCATTCAAAGAATTCTGATTTCTTAATAGCTTCATACAACTTTGTAAAAATGATGTTAGTGTACTTACTTGATCCGGCGAAGCTTCTTGAAACTATAACTGCTGTTGATGGTGTTGCGTAGTTGCTACTGATGTTCTCGGATCATCAAAATATTTTTTAGCTTCCATAAATGTTCCTTTTTCTCTTCCAACATCGAAGGCTGGAATTTTCTCTGGGGTCTTGCGGACCCAAGCCTCGTCAGGTTGTTTCCCCTTATTCTGCACCTATTTCATAGCTCCACTCCTTGTAACAATGTTAAGGGCTGGGACAGGTCTTTTCTCTACAGCAATCATCTGAACATTTTGAGTAGGAGCGCCATTTCTTTCTTGTATCTTGGCTATCAACTGTGGACATTGCTCAATCACATGATCGACTGCTCTGGAATATCGACATGTTGTAGTTGTGTTCTGACAATCTCTAGCTACATGTCCTACCTGATTATAGTTATAGCAAATAACCTGGCCTCGACCTCTTCTAGACATACCACCACGACCACGACCTCTGAAGTTACCTCAGCCTGGTGCACCACCATGGTAACCATATCCATGATTGCCTTGTGCATCGGGTTGTACCCTATAAGCATCATAGGTTCGCTCTCTCATGAGTTCAAAGCTGCGACATTCATCTCCATTGTGTCCAACTGACTTACAAAACTTGCAGTAGGGATTCTTAGGTACTTGAACATATCTCTGCAACAGATAGCAATCTTCAAGTCGATGCTGGCTAGTTGTTCTACAGATCTCACAATATAGGACAGTAGGGTTAAATGGGTTTGGTGCACTAGTATTCAGATAATTTCTTAATGCAGGACACTGTTCTTTGTCATGACCTTCTATCTTACATCGTGTACACCAAACCTCTTCTCGAATAGATTTCCCTTTTTCATGTCACGAAGCTCCAAATCCATTTCTGCTAACTACGCCTGTATTTGGGCTATTTCAGAATTATCTCCAACAGGAGCTGTTTCAAGTTTCATGGCAATTTCCAACACCTCTTGCTGATCAGCAACCTTCTGTTGCATAAGTGGAGTCCTGATATGAGGCAATAATGCTGCAATGAACCATTCTTTATGCTGTTCTGGTCCAATAGTAAAACTAACTTGATCCAACAGAACCTTGAACCTCTGATCAAAGTCCCAAACTGACTCACCTCACTTCTGCTGAATTTCTTTCAGTTCAGTTATACACTGTGACTCTGATTTAGGCTTCTTGAATTCTTTGATCATTGCTTTTTTGATATCAGCCAAGACATAGTTCTGAGTACTAGAAAACTTCATAAACCAGGTCAAAGCTCAGTCTCTGAAAGAGGTGACCAGCTGCACTCTTCTTGTATTTTGATCCATAATATTCTTAGCAGTCCAAACAGCTTCGCATAAGAACCAAAAATGCTTTGGATCCTCAGATCCAGTTCCTTTAAAGACTAGGAGCTTGATATCATCATTCACATGGGCCATATTGGATCGAGGGAGGGGGGGAGGGGGAGGAGGAGGGGGAAGACTGGTAACAAGAGGAAGGGAACTTTCTAAGGTAGATTGACCTTCGATAGGACTACTCGGGCCAGGGTTGCTTTCAGACTGCGACAGGTTCTCAGGGATAACAGATCTTTGCTGTGGAGTTATAGGAGGGTTTCTAACAAAAGGGGTTTCTTCAGATTCAGGTTCTTTTGGACTTAATGGGGTATAATCGGTATTCTTGCCTAGGGTATAGGATTCAAGTGTTCTCTTGTATCTTTTACCGTTGCGAAGAAAACCACTTTGCTCTTCAAAGTCACTTTCGCTTCCAAACATAGGTTAGTAGCAATAAATCTAGAAATCTGATTCGATAAGCAATATGCCTTTCTTAGCCAAGAGCATTTTAATTTTCAGACTTAATGAATTCAAGTAATTACCTCGTGGTCCTTTGAAAAACTGTCTTTCTGCTTCGCTGAAAGAAGTATGTGTGTCGATGGTGAACTCTGTCACAAATGCATCAAGGATTCGCGTTATCCAGAAGTCAATAGCTCTTGACACCGCGTTGTTCGTACTTTTCAACAGCGTAATTCTTTCCAGGGTCCAGTCAAGAGACTGATCTTCTTTGAAGTTTGTCTTTCTTTCTGTCAACCTGGATAACCACTGGTGCAATTCTATGTAGATACTAGCAAAGAAAATTTCATAAATATAAAAAAAAACGTACCTTTGCAAGAAGTCGTCTGAGCTAAGACGAGGATCCTTATTTTCTTGTTCAGCAAATTTTAGATAAGTATCTTCAATCCAATCACTCATTTCTTTTACTGAGGGCCTCCAAAACATATCCCTCCAGGTATGATGTAGATCCCTTTTGAAGTAGATATTGGTTCAGCCGGAAACGGAACCAATTTGTTGGACTTAGGGCAGACCCGGGTTCTTATCCTTTTATCTTCACACCAACAAACAAACCCACAGTGTTGGCCCTTTCGACAACAACCTGCGAACAAGTTGCAGTCTCACCCAAAACAACTATGGGGTGCTGCAGAATCATGTTTCTGCAGGCACAATAGGGATATTACTGTACCTTTAGCCTTAGCAAAGAATAATTATGCAATACAAAGCTTTGACATTTACTTAAATAGCTTCGCAGTTTAGATAAAAATATAGTTTCTTGCTTAACCCTTAACTGGGAATTCATAACGAAGTTAATACTTAACAGCTTATCTTACTTTATCATTCATCTACTTATCAAATGCATAAAACATAACAGAAACAAAATAACAAGAACCACCACAACACAATATATACGTGGTTCACCCCCAGTGTAGGGGCTACGTCCACAGAACTGCGTTTATATTCAACACTTTACAAACACACAGTTCTGATCCATGCACTCAACTGCAGATCTTCTCAACAACCCAAAACTGTGCACTTAGCTGCAGATCCTTTCTTCTTAACCCTCTGCGCACACAACTGCAGAGGTCATCCATGCACTCAGCTAGGACTTAATATTAACCCAAAATAGACCTTAGCTTCTTTGCATCAAATCATCATACATCAAAAACCGTAAAAAAACATACTTGACTCCTTTACATAAGTGCCTATTTATACAAGTGCACTATTACAATACCATGGGATTAAACCATGGGTCCAAACCATGGGACGAAACCATGGTTTATTTACAAAAAGAGGGGCTTCGACCCAACCCCGAAGCCCCTAACACTATTTTGGACTGCAACTCCACTTACAAGCTTCGCACCAAAACCGTGGAGTTGCCAAAACTAAGGACCTTCTAGGTCCGAACCCCAACAATCATCATCATCATCTTATCCTTCATCATCATCATCATCATCATTATCATCATCTTATCCTTTGTCATCATTATCATCATCATCACACCTATAAATCAATAAATAGATTTTTGGTATAAGCTAGAACAATAAGGAAATCATTGTGTTAATTTTAGAATGTGAAATGCCCAATCATATGCATGACATATATATGCTCAACTATAAGAGAAGTCAATAAAGATCTTATTGATGTCCAAGTACAATACAATTACAAGGTTCTCATCAAAATTCATTTAGTGTCTATCCAATCATGGGTATAGTAAAATTCTTAGTTATTCATATTCACACTATTTGGAAACCCCAAATACACAGTTTATATATAAATTATTTTATAAGCTTGGCACATAGAACATGTGTGGATACTTAAAACAAACAAAATATTCATAAATTAGGGGAAAAAAGGGATTTCATCTTGAGTGCTTATCCTAGATCAACAACCCTCTACATTCAACATGGATTAAGACAATCACTTCATCTACAAATAGTTTTAAGATTAGAAATGTTCTTACCAACCCACTTGATGCACACATTCTTGTTTCCATATTAATGTTGTAGAAGAGCATAACTAATCAAATGACCATCTATCCACTAGTACCAATCTCAAGATGATTCCTTCATCTCATTAAGTTCTTTCTTCATGTTTCACATCTTTTGCTTCCCTCCCTTGTGAACTTTTCCTTTGAGACAATACATGTATATCTTTACTTCCAACATGCCTTTCAAGGAAAAAATATTTACATCAAACTTCAGAAGACCTATATATCCACATTATCTATGAAGGCCAAAAACACTCTTATCCAGGTCATGCCATTAATACTAAAAATGTTTCTTGGAACGTATTTCAACTTTCACATTGTTTCATGATGATGATTCTCATGATGAGGAAGACGATGATGATCAACATGATGAACATGATGGTGATGATGGTGGTGATGATGACGGTGATGATGATGATGATGATGATGATGATGATGATGATAATGATGATGAACATCATGATAATGACGACGATGATGAAGATGACGATGATGGTGATGATGATGATGATGAATACAATGACGATCAACATGATGGCGATGATCATCATCATCATCATCATCATCATAATGAAGACAATGACGATGATGATGGTGACGATGATGATGATGATGATGATCATGATGATGATTATCATGAGGATGAAGATGATGATGATCAACGTGATGAAGATGATGGTGATGATGATGATGGTGATGATGATGATGATGATGATGATGATGATGTAGATGATTGGTGATGATTGTGATGATGTTGATAATGATCATGCTGCTGCTGCTACTGCTACTGATGATGATGATGATGATGAAGACAATGATGATGATGATCGTGATCATGATGATCATGATCATGATAATGATGATGATGATGATGATGACAACGATGATGATGATGATGAAGATGAAGATGATGATGATCTCGATGATTATGATGATTACGATGATGATGATGATGATTATGATGATTATAGTGATGATATGATGATGATCATGATGATTATGATGATGATCATGATGATTGTGATGATGATGATTATGATGATTATTATGACTATGATGATGATGATGATTATGATTATTATGAATATGATGATTATGATGATGATGATGAGGTTCATGATGATGATGATGATTATGATGATCATAATGATAATGATGATTATTATGATTATGATGATTATGATGATGATGATGATGATTAAGATTATGATGATTATGATGATGATGATGCTCTTGATGATGATGATGATGATACTGACAATGATGATCAACATGTTGATGATGATGATGATGAAGATGATGGTGATGATGGTGATGATGACGATGTTAGTAACTCTTTTAAGACATGATGATGACGATGATGATGGTGACGATGATGAGGATTATGATGATGATGATGATCATCATCATCATCATGAAGATGATGACGATGATGATGGTGATGAGGATGATGAACATGATGATGATGTTGATCATGATGATGATTACCATGAGGATGAAGACGATGATGATCAACATGATGAAGATGATGGTGATGATGGTGATGATGATGATGATGATGATGAGGATGAGGAAGATTATGCTGATGATGGTGATGATGTTGATAATGAAAATCATCATGATGATGAAGACGATGATGATGGTCATGATGCTGATGATGATGCTGATGATGATGATGATGACGACGACGATGATGATGATGATGATGAAGACAATGATGATGATGATGACGACGAAGACAACGATGATGATGATGATGATGATGATGATTATGATGATTGTAATGATTATGATGATTATGTCGATGATGATGATGATGATTATTATGATGATTATGATGATGATGATGAGGGTCATGATGATGATGATGATTATGATGATCATAATGATAATGATGATTATGATGATTAAGATTATGATGATTATGATGATGATGATGACGCTCTTGATGATGATGATGATGATGATGATGATGATGATAATGATGATGATGATGATGATGTTGACGAGGAAAATGCTAAAAATAAAAATTCACTATCATTAATTAGATATCTTATAGGCATAATTTAATACAATTGAATATGCAGGATTAATAAAAAAATAAAAAATCAGTATGATAAAATAAAATTGGAAAAATACATGTGTAATATATTAATTCCACAAAATCTAATAATTACCTTTCATGGTCCTCATTGTACCTTTCCCCAATAGGACCTCCCCTTCAAATTTGTTGATGGAGTTGAGATGCCAAATGCGAGGCACATTCATAGTTTCTACTAATTCAGGTATATATTCACTAATATACACCATACATTGATATACCATATATCCCTCAACCATAAAACCCTTAGGAAGTGTTATTTTTCTAAGAATATCCTTCAACGACTTCAAATACCTCTCCACCATCCACATAGACCTTGTGTGTACCAGTCCACATAATTCAATCTCCTCAACTTGGTGTATGAGGTAGTGTTCTTGTGCATTGAAAAATGCTTGAGGTAGATACTGTTGCATTTCACACATTAGTCGAGAAATTTCTCTCTTCCAATACCTTATATATTCTTTATGGATTTATTTTGAGGAAAGCCACCTACAAATGATGCAATAAAATAATATCAAGCCATATATAAAATTTGCGTGAAAAACATAATATGTCAACAGGTTTTGCTACAAATCACATACCAAGTACATTTTCCATATAAAAGGGCCTCATGTATTTTCCAAGAACATAAATAATTTGTTTTATGTTGTTGTCAAAGTTGTTTAGGAGAGATAAAGGTAGAACATACTGTATCAAAAAACACATAATTATTATTTATTTACAAATAAGAGAATAAAATTAATAAAATAGTGCATACCAATAAAGAAAAATATTAGAAACTCACAATTACCTTAATGAATGTATGCCAGTCATGTGTTTTAACCCCACCAAAATCACCTTTTTTCGTTAAGATATTTTTTATGTTAGACGAAAACCACGTCGAAAACCTGATTTTTCTAATGACCTCTTTTACAATATTGCTCTGTTCTCTGTCAAGCGCCAAGGAAGACTAATATTCTGTTGGCATCCATCACCATTAGAATTAATGATCACACTTTTCAATGTGTGACTATCTTCTTCGATGTCACTACAAATCTTTCCAATTCTTTCTTTGTCAGTCCTTCCATCTAATATTCACCATAACAATTATGTTATGTTCTTCCTGATATGCATTGTATCAAACAAATGAAATATTTGTAGGTGCTTGCAGGATGGAAACCTATTGAATTGCATTGGGTAAATTTTCATTCCTCGTGGAAGCCCATTCGTGCTTTAACGACATTCATGAAACATCAACAAAATCAAATTAACACTAATTAATCAATATAGGTACCTACCGCGCTAAACATAATTCACTAAAAAAAACAATATTTACATAATATATCATATAAATTGAATGTTATTGTCATTCATGTCAAAGGAGTTGAGTGAATGACAAAAGGATAACCAAAGTCATGATGGCAGAGTAAACTCAGTGAAATACAAAGGAATGACAAAGGAAGTAATGACATGGAAAGTATGATGATGTGGCATGTATGGTGAGGATGGAAAGACACATAATGGTGTTTTGTTGCTATCAGGAAGTCATAATTCAGTGTTGTAATCTGACATCATTCTGGAAAAATATGACAACTTTATGAAACTTTGGAAATTGACTAAGTATGAAAAAGTAGTCAAAATTACTCTAAGAGAATGCCCGCCATAATTCATGGTTTGAATATAATTCCCACACCATCATATAAGGATATATCTTGTTGAACTGGATATCTAGCCATGGTCTCATTTTTCCTTAATCATTTATGAGGAGAAAGTTATAAGTCTGCCAAAATAGGGTTTCAGGATAAGCCTTGGAGAAATTCTTGGACATGGCTAAGTGTTGGAACACTGGTCTAGGTGGCCTTTGATCCATGACATTTGATACCTTTATTTTCTGAAGGAAAACCCTTCGTGGGAATTTCCAAACAACGTCTCAAAATCCTGTTCTCAACACTTAGGCAATTTTCATGTGTTTCTCAATATGAAAAATAGTATTTTTCCTACTTTTGGCTGATTGATATTTTGCATATGTGACTATTGTAAGTCAGACAGAAAGTATGAATGGATAGCCATTTCAACAAAGAACAAATCCATGCCAATTGATGAACCTATTGACATACACCCAACATCTGGCAGGCATTTGAAAGTGGTCTTCCAAACTGCTTATTGACACTTAGACAAATTTCTTCAAACGCTAAGTCACCAAGGTGATTTTATGTTTTTCATCAAACTTGGAGAGTGAGAAATCCACAATGTGATGAATATCATACTGAATCAACCATGCCAATATTCTCTGGTGGAACCTCATCATCTAACCTTGGCGGACATTTTAGTGGGAGAGTGCAAATGAAGGTGAGAAGCAGTTTTGGCAGATTGATATCTTCCTCCTCAGAGACTCTTTGGGAAATATGAAACCATGGTTGGATGCACCAAAAAACATAATAGAGACTATAACTTTCATATAATTTTTTTCATCATCCTATGAGAGGTGGCACGCATTTCCTTGAGGCCACTTAGGCATATTTTACCAATAATTCCATACTTAGACAATTTGTCCAAAATCTAAGGTGGATTTTTAATTTCACCCAAAACCTAAACTAATGCTACTAGATGATGTATTACACCTTACTGAGCACACCTATTATGATTTCACTCCCATACTCATCTTCATTTTCCCTAGTCGGGCATTTTACTGAACTTTGATGTAAGACTGCATGAAACCTTGTTTTGGCAGATCCATATATTCTTCCTCAAGCATTATCAAACCAATGTGAGAACATGTTCAAGTAGGAAAAACATACACCTACAGGATTACCTTGTGGTGTAGTCATTTTCTTTAACCCACAAATTATGGAAGACATTTCCCTAGAGCAATTCTGACTAATTTGACCAAAAATCCTTCTTTTGAGAGACCTCTATCTTCTTCTTCAAGGATTTTTTCTGAGAAATGGGGCCATGGTCAGATAGATATTTCAAAAAAATATGGGATGGAAGGTTATGGTAGGAATATTCTTCTTCTTATGAATTATGGTGGTCATTTTCATAAGGAAACTACTTTAGGGAAGTTTTTCAACACTTAGTCAAAATCCCCAAATTATCATACCGTTACCAACTACTACCAGAATGTAACAATGACATCATGAGACATTAGGACACCAACATGTGTTTTTCAACCTCATCGCACATGCCATATCAACACTCTGTTTGTCATTAATGACCTCCTTTGACATTAATGACAACCATACTCAACAGTGTCCTTGTGCTAATAAAATTCATACGGTGACATAGATATGTTCCTTGTTAAAGTGGTTATCCACCCATGCTTTCAGTTTTACTTATGATGGTCACATGTGCAAGAAATCGATCTGCCAAAGTAGGAAAAATATTGTTTTGCATATTCAGAAATTTGGCTAAGTATTGACATACCTTGACGATTTCTATTATTAAATAATTTGGCATACCTTGACAGTACATAAATAATTTGGCATACCTTGACGATTTCTATTATATTCCAAGTTCCATAGGTGAGGTGTCATTCTTCGTGGTTTTTTTCCATTCCCTTCTTTACCATTGAATTTTTCTTTGTCTGTAGTTAGATAAATATGGTTCTTAGGAAGAAAGTGCATATACTCATCAAACACTCCCTTTGCTAAACTCCTTGAACGACAAGATTTTATCCTGGGACTGCAAGCTGGACATGCAAACTTACCCTTTGTTTGAAGACCTACAAGATATATGAATTAGTGTAGAGAATTAGAATTACCATTTAAAATAATGCATGATATTTTCAATAGATATATATAATATTAAAGAACAAAAGAAAGTAACAATATACCACAAAAATGTGTTAACCCGAGAGCATCATGAATTGTCCATCCAAGTATTCCATGGAATTGAAATTGTCTTTGCCCTATTGGTCTAGAGATGTCATGCATAGTGACTCCAGCGCATAACTTCAACAACTCATCAATAAGAGGATCAATATATACGTTCATATCTTTAACCTAGTACTTACCTAATTGGTCCAACATACATGATTAATTATATTTAGCTATATGTCGTTATATATAAAATACATAATTATCATGCACACAACAAAGAAATGAAATATTTAGTGATCAGACTTTCAAGTAAAAAAATACAAATTAATTAAATACTTGGAACAATCATTGCCAACATTGTGTGCTCTCTCTTGACTGAAATCCAAGGAGGAAGGTTATTGTTTATAACAAAAATAGGACACACTGAGTAGGTAGAACGAAGATCTCCAAATGGATTAACACCATCAGCTGCCAACGAAAGTTTAACATTACGAGGTTCTTCTTTGAAAATTGGCCACTTTTCTTCGATGTACCTAAATGAAGACCCATTTGTAGGAATTCGAAGAACATCATCTCGAATTCTATTCTTTGCATGAAAATACATAAACTCTGTTATACTTTGACACCTAAACAACCACTGGATACGTGGAATTATCGAAATATACCGAAGAACTTTGTGAGGCACCTTTTTTGTCACTTTATCGATTTGATACCTACTTGTTTGACATCGTGGGCATTCATTTTCTAATCCATATTGTATATAGTATATGATATGTTCTTTAGGACATGCATCAATAGCTTCATACTCCATTCCAAATTCTTTCATAATCACATATATCTCTCGATATGTGCGTGGTAAAATATTTGACGTTGGTAATAGAAATTCACCTAACAATCTACAAAATTCAAAAGAATAAGTCAATGTAAACAATATTGATCATCAATATCGCATCCATACTTTACAAATTAGATAACAATATTAATATAGGAAAAAATTCAACCCTTTATGTACATGTGAACATGCAGACGTAAATAATTAACAAATTACATACCTTAGTATCTGTGTGAGACTTGTGTTTGATAAACCATTCAGAACCTTCAAGTTCACTAACAAAAATATAGCAGATAGAATATTTGTTTTTGATCCTTCATAAAGAGGTTGATGTGCCTTCTCGAGTAGAGAATCAACATCATAAATATCATCCTGGTTGTCCTCATCCACTGGAGAAAATGTGTCTTGGATCAATCTATGTATCACATCTTCCTAATTCATATCACTAACATTATCTCCATCCATATCATCATTAAGAACTTTATCAGCTTCAATATTCTGATCTAGATGTTCATCACCCTATAAATGAGTATTTATTCTAGTGCTTGGCAAATAACTCTCTGGAAGGCAACATTTTTGAGGCACTGTCTATATATTTACAAACAACGTAGTAAAATTAGTGTGTATAGAACATATAATAAAACAATAAGACATTTTACTCAAATTCATGACATGATGACTATTACAGAGAATATGTTAAAAATTGAAAAACCTCTTACCAAGGGACGATATTCATAACCCCCTTCGGCATGCCCCTTTTCCCTACAATGTCTTTCACTTGTCATTATTAAAATTCTTCTTCTTTGCAAGCCCCTGCAATCAGAGCAAGGGAAATAACATTTTCCATCTCCCCTCGCCTATAATGCCGCTCTAAACTGAGCAAGCTTCCTTGCTCATTCATAGTGATAAATCCTTGTAGTGACAAGTAATTGTCTTACCTACACCATACCAAACAGTAACTTGTCAAATACATTAGATATATGTATATTTCTAAATGCAGTATATTATATATCAATTTGTATAAAAAAAAACATGAAGACTGTGATGAATAGGATTTTCATTGATGACAACATTAATGACAATCATTTTGGAAAAGTATGGTAATTTGGTGAAAAACAGGAAAATGACTAAGTATGGGGAAATTAGTAAAAATTGCCTTAGGAAAATGCACACCATAATTTATAGGAGAATATAAATTCCCCCACCACATGGGGGTCCTGTAGATTGTTGTTTTTCCTACCTGACCATGTCTTTAGTTTTTCTTGAAAGTTCTTGAGGGATAATTTATGCACCTACCAAAACAGGGGTTTGTGCTAGAGTAAGCAAAATTGGCTAAGTAGCCTCAGAAAGATTCCCGCCCTAAGTTATGGGTTAGATTAAATTCCCACAACACATGGGGGTCTTGTAGTGTGTTGGTTTTTATATCTAACTATGGTATTATTTCTCCTTAATCATTTCTAAATTTTTATTTACGAATCTGCCAAAATGAGGTTTCAGAATAAATTTTGGAGAAAGTCCTCAAAAACTATTGGAAAACTGGCTCGGGTAGCCTTAATAAAATGCCCACCACAAATTGCATGTTGAAGAAAATTCCTGCACCATATGGGGGTCATGTAGATTTATATTTGGTCTACCTAACCATGCCTTTAGATTGTCTTGGAAGTAGTTGTGGAGGAAGTTATGAACCTACCAAAACAGTGTTTTAGGCAGATTCGACTAGACTAAGAAAATTGTCCAAGTGCTGGAAAAACTAGCTCATGTGGTGTCGGGAAATTGTCTGCTGTACCTTATAGGTGTATGATACAAATTATCTGAAGCTATCATCCTACACATTGTTGAAGAGGATATCTCACCGTGGTCTCAGTTCTCAAAGAAGATGTTTGATGACAAAGATAATGGTCTGCCAAAACAAAGTTTCAGGTTGTTTTGCACTATTCCAGTACTGGAAAAACCACTTCAGTGGCCTCACGGAAATGCTCGCACTATCTCATAGGATTATCAGAAAAATAATATGAAAGTGTTAGGCTATATCTTGTTGATGGGTGCATCTAACCATGGTCTCAATTATCTTATGGAGTGTTTTATGACAAATATATAAATCTGCCAAAAGTAAGAAAAATATTATTTTGCATTTTAAAACACAAGAATATTGGTTGTGTTAGATTCAGGAAATTGAAAAGGAATTTTGAAATGCCCGCAAGGAGGGGTTATTTTGATGATAAAATTCATCAGGTAGCATAGGCATGTTCCCCGGTGAACTGAATATCTATCCATACCTACAAGATGTCTTATGATGGTGTCATATGCAAAATATCAATCTACCAAAATAGGAAAACTAATATTTTTCATAGTGAGAACAAAAGAAAATTGACTGTGTTAAAAACAAGAGTTTGAGAGGTCAATTGGAAATGCTCGCCAAGGGATGTCTTTGTGCAAGTAAATTTATCAAATATCATGGATCCATTCTTTGGTAATTTTTCCATCTACTCATGACTTCAGGTCTCCATAGAGTGTTCACACATGTGAAATAGGAGTCTACCAAAATGGGAAGAACTATGTTTTGATGTTCAAAAGAGTTTGAGAAGCTATTTTGAAATGCTTGCCAGAGTTTGTGTGTGTGTCAACAGATTTATCTTGTGATATGGTCTTGTTCATTGTTGAAATGGATATCTAGCCATTCTTGTATGTTTCCTTATGGTGATCACATGAGGGAGACATCAATCTGCCAAAGTAGAAGAAAAATTGTTTTTACAAGTTAAAAACAATTTTGTCTAAGTGTTAAATTAAAAAGTTTGGAATCCTATTTTCAAATGATCTCTAGATAATGTGTGTGTATCAAAAAGTTCAAAAGGTGACATGGATATGATCCTTGTTGAGGTGGCTATCCATCCATACTTTTAGTTTGCATTATGATGGTCATATATGCAAAAGATGGACCTGCAAAGTTAGTGAAAAATAATAAACAAAGTTTATTAAATAAGAATCTACGGGAATGTATTTAGAAAAATAAACAGAAATTTAATACAAAGGATTAAGACAGAGTTTTGAAGAGACACATCTTACTATTGGAGAGATGCAATGTTTAGAAGAAGTTTTAATTTATTATTTCATTAAACCAATAAATAACAAATAGAGATCTGAGGAGGTGTCTAAGCATGATGACATGGCAAGGTGTATTTGGAACAATACATGAAGGACATAAATGAATAAGGACATGCATAATAACATTGACAAGCAAGCATGACAAGCATGGAACATATAGAGAGTAAAATGACCCATTATATGGTCATTTGAATATGATTTGGGAAAGGAAAAGATGTTGGTGCAAAGATGACAAGGAGATGGTGACATGACAATAGACAAGCAAACTTCATGATAGAGATAGTTGTGGGCATGATAAAATAGTGGACAAGGAAAATATTGTGGGAATCTCTAGAAGATCATGTGGGCATGATAAATGAGGACAATTGCAGGCATGATAGAAACTATTGCGGGAATAAGATATTTCCTATTGCGGGCATCTTCTCAGCACCACCTGCGGGAATCCCTTATGGCCACTTGTGGGAATCCTGGTGTGAGCCACAGGCATAAGGAAGGACTTGCTACAGGAATTTATGGGATTTGTGGGAATCTTTGATGGCTCAAATGAGGAGTTGCGAGCATCTTTAAACCTTAGCTGTGGGCATATGAATACATCACCTACTGACACCTTGAAGATGGACAGTGCGAGAATACTTATTGGAAGATAAAAGACCCCCATACGAGAAGTTGAAGAAGGGTATGCGGGCATAAGAGAAGGCCAAGTCTTGGCATAAAAAATAAAATTAAAATGATGATGATGTGGAAAATTAAATAAATTTTGGTTAATGNGCCAGCCTCCTAAGACATAGAAATAAAAAACTATTTACGGCCAAAAAAGGATGCATGCTTACAAACGGTGTGTAAACAACCAAGATCCATTGAAATATGGCATTAGTTTGGCGGGTGTGATTTCTACTAGTATTTTAAAGGATTAATTGTATTAGTTTTGTGTAGGTGCATTCATTATATGTGACATTCTGCTAAATATTTTGTGGAATTCCTATCCAAGTGACTCCTTTTATTAATTTCCTACTCTGATCTGTGTCCATAAGAAATTAGATCTCCTGTCGTTATATAGCCTGCCTTGCTCTACCATAAATCCAATAATTTGAATATTTGCTTCTTGCATTTGAAGGATTTCGCCAAAGGTAGTATGCTCGACAAGTCAATGTGATCCTGCCGAATCTATCTAAAGTACCTCAAATGGCAATATGTAATTCAAAATAAGTTCATTTTATTTTCCACGATGAGGTCCCAACTGTACCCCCTTTTAAATAATATCTAAATAAATAATAATGTTAAATTAAAGATAACCATATATCGTCGATATAGAGACGAAAGTTCATCGAAAATTAAAAACATCGATATTTCCATGGTTTTTTTGCCATGATAAAAAAAATGAAGTATTAATCCACGAATGTTCAAAACATGGAAATATTTCATGGAAAAATCCACCCAAATGTATTAGTGAAAGCATCCACATGTAGGCAATGTGGGCCATATAAAATCTCCAACTGGAGGGTAAAGGATAGGGTTCCAAACCCTAGGCTTTTAATTTGTCTTGGTGGTTGTGTAAGTTCTTTCGATGGGGTTTCCTTTGGAGTTAGTTTCCTTTTCAGTATCGCACTTGACCTGTGGGTGTTCAACCTTGTTATTCCATTGTCTGTGAATAGATATGGAGAGGACACTAACCTCATCCCTCAACTCCATCTAAAAGTGTCCCAGTTTGCAAAAATCGTTGGTGGAGTTCGTTAATTTTGTTTGTTTGCTGATTGGGTCTCTTCGGTTGAAGTTACAAAATGTCGAGAAGGTACAATAGTTTAGTTTCATTCTTAGTAATGGTTCTTTACACCAAGTTTTAAAAATCAAACTATTATTTAACTTTTGGTAACCTATGTGTGTGGATAAAATCTCTACAACATGAGTGTGGATCGAACACTGGCTTAGAAGACTTCCTTTTTAACCGATAAGACTCATGTCTTTTCCTTGTGTGGCTCTGTGGAACCAAACTTGGACTTATGGTGTGTATATTGATGGGGTTTAAACACTTGGTCGGTTCATCAATAAGAAAGTGATACAATTTCTTTGGTATAATGCAAACTTGATAAAGATAAAGGATTCATGTATCTTCTGTGGAGTCTTATATGACCGTGCCACTTTTGAAAGTTATGTTGTAAATGTAGTTTAGTTCTGTTACTTATGTTGATACTGTAATGATATTTTCTCTTCATCCCATGAGGGTTTTGATACTGTAACCTCATATAAGCGATTGTGTATAATTTTGATAACATGAAAGAGTTTTCATATCTATGGAGTCTTAACAACTATGCCACTTATTGAAGTAGTGTTAATGTATCTTTATTTTGATTCTTCTATGGTTTTGAGATTGTGATAGGGTTTCTTCTAGAAGGAAACAACCTATGACTGTCTCTGTAATTATTTCTTAATATTTAAGACCCACTGAGGGTTTGCATGTCGTTATGCTTTTATTTTAACAAACTATAACTTTGTTTATCCAAAGTGTCTGTCTAAGTTTAGATAATGGATGTGCCCTAAAATGAAATTTCAGTTTTATTTACAGGTTGTGGTAATAAGGCCATGAGGCTGTCACCGTCAATATTTTGTTTTCGGGATAACAACCACTGTCACATCTTTGTTACTGGTTTTGATAAAATAATAAAGTATATCCTTGTGGAGACCCATGAGGGTTTTTATAAACCTCTTTCTTTGTTTAACAAATATTATGTTGTGTTTATAATGCATTTCGATTTGTTTTCCTACCAGGTTTGGCATTTTCTATTACAGTTTTATTATAGGTGACCCTGAGGCCATTACGCTACCTTGTTTGTAACTTTCAGGAAGAGCCAAAGGCCAATGTCTAAAGTTAGCAATACTTTTGTTATAGACTGAATGACCCGTAAGGGCTTTCATATCTACCCCTTTCCAAAAGGATAAAGTAACTTCATTCTAAAACCCACAGATATAGTTTTGGTAGTGCTGTAATTTTTGGAGACGAAGGTCGTAAGGCCTCTTGTTAGAGTTTAGTCATACTTCTTGTAAAGGTTTTAGATAGACTCTATGAGGGAATACATACTGCCATGTAGGCCCTTCTATAATTAAATCTTTGTTGTAGTATATATTCTCTAAGCTCTGCTCTGTTTGTTAGTTTCATTTACAGTTTATAAAATACTTAAGTTGTTGTGGCCATGAAGTCATCTGCCTTGTTTTAAAACTTGGACTCTTCTTAGATAATAATAATATTTTTTTTTAGTGGTTAAATTTTATCCCTAAGGTTGTTTGTAACTCTCTCTTTTTTCTTTAAGCACAATGCTTCATATAACAATGGCAACCTGGCCCGTACCCTGTAACAAGTGCTACGGTATGTCGATCATCTCAATTTCGTGGTATTAATTCTTTAAGGAAATAATGGTTGTATTGATTTAGAAAAAATTTGTGGAACCTAGTTCGGTTAATGTTTATAATTTTGAAGTGTGTTAAATTCTGTAAAGATAAAATTTCTATTATAGGTTCAAATCCTAAATAATTTACAGATTTAAAGAGGAGTTCTGTTTTTAAGTAAATACTCATATATGCATATATAGATTCTCATATTTGAACATCTACGTTATAATAGGTTTCTATATTTGTTTTTCGTGGGATTTTTATAATCCTTTACTGTGATACATATATTTACTTGATTCTAAACATCTTACTAAATTGTAATACCTATAGAGATATTCTAAAACTGATACAAGCGGAAAGAAGAAACTTACTTAAACTATCAAATAATTTACAGATATATTGAATCACTAGATTTAAACTCTAATTTCAATAAACAAAAATGTATCCTTCCTATGTGCTTTCAGATATTGAATTCATAACATATTCAAATCATCCTATTTATATTTATTGAAAACATTCCAAATAAAAGTACAAATTTATAATTAATTCACAGTTGAACCTGGATAAAATGCAACAGGTGACAACCACCCAAATGAGACTATTCCACCCAACCTTCTCCTGAAGCATCCAAAGTTACTTGCTTAGGACCTTTGAGCCTATTCACTGAAATACTAGGACGAATATATATGAATGTATCTGTTGCAGCTGCAACTATTTTCACAAATTTTCAAAATTTTGCACCCTCCTTCTAATTCTTATCTTGCCTAGAATCGTTTGGATCCATGAACCTTGTTTTTGTTTTCCCTCTGCTACAAGTTTGGACTGTTTTTGAAGTTAGCTCTCTTCATGCTTTTCGGAAAATTGCTTATGTCTGAAACTGCTTTGTGTGTGGTATTTGGAGTTTGATTTTAAATATTTCCCATTGATCTGTGATTTATTTCTATTCTTCTCGAAAGCCTATCTCTCATTGTCACCGTTGTTTCGGAGGTGAAACAAACCTTCATTCCTGCCCAGCCAAAAGTAACATTCTAGTTTGGTTGTTCGGAGGCCATTTAAACTACGCATCGGAGCCTTATTTCCTTATGGAGCCTCTATTGTGAAAGTTGAATGATGAGTGCTCTACCGGATAGTTTTGACTTCTCTGATATTGTGTTGTTATGACTTGTTTTTGCATTGTCGAAGGATGGTTGAAGTTTGAGTTGAGGTTGTTTGATCTTTATGAAGCCTTTGTTTGGAAGTGAGACAAGCTTTTTGGCCCACTGCACGATCCTAGGTGTTCCAAACACTTAACATTTTCACAATGTTTATGTGCCTTATCGAAAATTTTACGGTTTTGATCGAAGGCTTTAGTCTGTTTGCTTTCTGCCATTGTGGCTCCTAAATGAACTAAGTGTCCACCATATAACTACTCCACTTGTCGTTGCTTTTTCTGGGTTTTGCTGTTTCATCTTTTGACCGTGGGGCCTGTATTCTTTTCATATTCATTATTACGGCTGCGTAATGCACTAACTCCCGACGTTGATGTCGTTTCGTTCACCGATAGGGAAATTTACCGCTCGATGCTTTGGCATTTAGTTCTTCTGACTCCGATAGAATTAACGGCTCTACGGAACTCGTTGTCCATATGAAACCCACCATTGTGGCTATGAGTAAGATTTTCTGGCCGATGTTTTATTGGATCAAGCCGTCGATAAGGTTTTTCCTGCCGTCTTGTGAGTTTCTAACCCTTGTGTGGGCGGCAGTGGTTTTTGTTTCCTATTGAGGCTGTCGCAACAAGAGCGCAGTACATGGCCTCATCTTGATGATAAATTTTATTGTTAGTGTGGTTTAAGTATGGGAAAGATGTAGTCCGAATTAATGATGATTTTTTTTTTGACTGCAGACAGACTCAGAAGATTCTTTAGATTGTTGCTGCAAGAAGACATAGCTTAAGGATAAAGCTGAGGAAAGTTCGATGAAAAGTGATAGGAAAATACATTATGAGATCAATGCGATCTAAAAAGGGAAAAATAAAAGACAAAGCAGAATCAATAGCAATAGAGGCCTAGTTTTGGAAAAGGTTTAGCAGTTACCGAGCTAGTCCCGCTATATGAAGTACTCATAAGACTAAAATCTGAAATGTAACATATTGCCTAAATCATGAGCACTCATAAACTGACAAAACTGTGAGATTAAAATGGTCGGGGAAGTCGGAAGGTCAAGGGGCAAGGCAACCCAAAGGTTTTGTGGTTTTTGTATAAAGATAGGAAAATTAGAGGGAATGGGGGTTTTTTCCCTGGAAAAACTTGTGATCTATTGCTTGTAAGAGGAACTACTTCATTTTACAATAAGAAATTGCAAATTTTGCCTGCTGGAGAAGGTGCTATGTGGAATGTTAAAATGTGATAAAATGAACAATGTTGAAGGGGAACTATTTCATTTTCGACTGTGTTTCATTAACTATGAGATCATTCTAACTTTCTGAACCTATGTTCTTGTCTGAATGTTCTCTGGTATATTCTGTGATAATTTCCACTATGAGTAATGGAGTTTTTAACTGTTGATGAGCTATATTGTCGTGTATATCTTTATTCATGTTTATGTGTTTGGTTCTAAGAACAACTATCTGTGATTTACCTTAACATGTGAACAGTATTACATTACTCATGAATTAATATTTTGATTTCTAGGGACAGCTTAGTTAGTATGTATTTTCTAGTTGTGTGTGATTTAGATGCGAGAGAGTCTAAGATGAGAGGTAAGAACCTGCGCATCACATTGTGACCACTCCTTGCATCCTTAATCAATATGCATCTTAGATAGGAATTTGCATATCATACTTCAAGTCAAAAATTACAAAAATATATATGGTGGATCGGGCCGCAACCAGTAAAACCTTTTATTTTTGTTGCTTGACCTACGGTAGTCGGACTGCAAACCAAATGGATTCCCTACACCAAATAGTCACGGGCTAGTTGGGAACATTGACTGGGGAGAATCCTTTGCTATTGTTTCCTGTGAATTTTTAGGCCTCAACAATTTATGGTGCTAGAAGGAGGGCCGCTAGTGCATGGCTAGCTGAGGAAGCCCATTTTCCTGAGATTATTCCACTGGTGACAGTTCAGAAGGCAATTTGTTTCCCAATCCAATTCCTAAAGAGAAAGGTAGAGAACATTTGTATTCTATGGACAACAAAGTTGTTAACGATCTGAGAAGACACACTAGGGCATACATGAAGAATATTGGAGGATTGCCGATTATCCCTGAATTTCCCAGAAGAGAATATAAAAGGAAAGATCGTCCAATATTGGAAGAATCAGTGTTGGTTGGAGATTTGGAAGAACTTGTAGAAACAGCCCTACAGGAAGTTGTATAGCCTTTGAATCAAGTAGGCCCAGATACTCCTTATGGTTCTCTTGTTCATACTCCTATTCATTCACCACCTCACTCTCCAACCAGACTCATGGCAGGCGTAAACGCAAATCAGCCACCCAACCCACCAAATCCACCACCTGCCTGGAAAGCCAGATCACCATTAAACCTAACACCTCCTTTGCATGATTTACCTCAATATTTTGAAAAGATGCTGCCCAAGTTTGATCCAAACGAGAAGATGTTAGTATATTACCACTTGCAGAGTTTCTATTTGGCAATAGGAGGCTTAAGAGCTAGGGAATATGAGGATGTGGTTTGTAGACTTTTCCCCCACACCCTTAAAGGAGTAGCAGCATCATGGTATTTTGGTTTTCCTACCAATTCTATCCCTGATTGGGATACCTTTGAAAGGATTTTTAGAAGTAAATATGCAACCCAAAAAACTCATGCAGCTCTTGTGAAAGGACTTTGCGCCTTAAAGAAAGAAAGAAAAGAGAAGGTGCATAGTTTTACCCAAAGATTTGCATCCTATCTTAAAAAAAATTCCGAAGTTGACAAACCCTCAGATAAAGTCCTAATTGAGTATTATACCTCAACTCTAGGACCTGAGTTGGCCATGTTTTCCAAAATGAAGGGCAAACCTACACTACTTGAGACTTATGAGGAAGCAGAAAGAGTAGAGGCTGAAAGGGAAAGTATTGAAGACTATCCTAAACGGCCAGGGGAAAAAAATGTCGGGAGGAAAGCTTTATTGTTTACTGAGCCTAAAGAGGAGCAATCACCAGATTTCGAGGGAATGACAAAGATGATGTAGAATATTTCTAACATAATCATAGACTTGGAAAAGGAAAAGGAAGCCCAAAAGTTATACAGGCCCTATTACAAGAAAAGGGAAGATAACAATCAATCCCAACCCCCTTCGCACAACCTTGCATCTATGAACTTAACGAAGGTAGGAATGGATAACTTTTGCACTTTCCACCAACAACCTCATTCTGAAAAGAGTTTCCTCAATGGATAAACTCAATGACGTTGGTTATGAATCAGATTATGGATTCCAAATTAACTGAAGACAATGAGGAAGAAGTGAAAGACAATAATAAATGAACAGAAAAAGAGGAGGATGAAGCTATGGTTTTATGGGACTGTGTATCATTGTTTGATGCCGAGGAAGAAAAGAATCTAAGACACGAGGGCATCCTGGAAACAAATGTAACGACAAGAAGCCAGGGGTTGATTAGGGAAAATAGTCTTATGCTCCCGAAGATCAAAAGACTGCAAAAGAATGTTAGGAAATTTCAAAATAGCTCCTCAACAAATAAAATTCCAGATTTTACCATCACTAGTCAAAATCCTGGATAGATTCACATGCCTACTAAGCCCAAAGAATAAAATAATGTTAGATCGAATCTCACAGAACATAAGATGGATTATGACATTGTGGAGGATATCAAGAAGGTGAGGGAAAACATCTCATTATTTGAAATGTGCAATGTGCCACAGCAAAAAGAAAAGCTATTGAAAGCACTTGAATCATCAAAGGAGAGGCTGCCCATTGACAATCAGCCCCAAGAAGAAGAAATTGGTGAAGCAAGTATGGGAGGTAAGCCTAAAAGCAAGAATCCACCTTTTCTCCTTACTTTTGAAATTTTCAACCATAACGTGCATAACTACCTAGTAGACTCGGGGGCATCAGTCAATGTCATGCCACTGTTGGTTTGCAAAAAGATAAATGGAAAACCTAAACCATCTACCTGGAGGGTTGTTTAGTTGGATAGAACAAATGTGAAGGTAATTGGAGAAATGGAGGATGTTCTCATTCACTTATCTTCAAATGATAAGGTGTGTCAAGTCATCGATATTGTGGTGGCTGACACACCGGAAGCTTATGGACTTGTTTTGAGCAGAGATTGGTCGGCAAAGCTGAAAGGATATTTTTCCTCGGACTGGTCGCATCTGTGGCTACCATATAAAGGAATCCCAAATAAAATTAAAGTGTTGAGGGAGCCCCACATGAAACTCAATGTTACTCAGTTCAAAGAAAAAAATGAACCAGTGGATTCTATTTTGGGAAACTACTTTATTGAGCTAGAACCAAGGAACTATTAAGTGGAAGAAGCTAGTGATACATCAGATGCTCAGCCTGATCTCCTTCAGTTTTCACAGGCTGATGAAATTGATTGTAAAATAGTAGAATTAGCTGTAGACGTAGATGTTAATTCTTGCACAGTAGCGGTTAGCGATTTTTGGACACTTTTCTTTGATGGTTCTAAAACTTTAGAGGGGTCGGGATCCGACTGCATCCTGATTGACCCTATGAAAAACAAACATTTTCTTTCATGTAGGTTGGAGTTTGAATGTACCAATAAAACAGCTAAATATGAAGCGTTGGTTCAGGGATTAAGGAAAGCAATTGAATTAAAGGCAAATAATCTAAAAGTGTTTGGAGATTCTGAAATAATTGTAAAACAAATCAGGAATCAAATACATTGCATTTCTCCTCATTTAAAAGCTTATCAAAATGAAGTATGGGATTTACTTAAATATTTCAATGCATTTAACATTGTATCGATTCCAAGACTTAAGAATGCAGCAGTTGACTTGTTGGCCACATCAGCTGTGAGGCTTGTGCCCTCTAATAATCGGTGCTCTGTTGAATTGCTTTTCAGGCCCTTGGTTCCAGATATGATTACCAATCTATGAGTGTTCGATGATGATCAGCATATTATAGAATGCTTGACAAATGACGAGGCCTTCAAAGGGGCGATTATTGATGATGAAGAACATCAGGCCGAGCTAAAATTCGACAATTTTATTCCCAAGGGAGTCAGGACTTTAGAACGGATGTTTGATTTAAATGAGAAATTCAGAAGACCAGTGAATGTGAAGACTCATAGCTCAATTATACAGTTTGAGTTGATTAATTTGGGGACTGAGATGGAGCCTAAATATGTGAATCTGGGAAAATGCTGCTCCCCAGCTGAAAGGGATAAGTTCATCATTCTTTTCAAGCAATACAAAGATGTTTTTGCCTGGACGTATGAAGATCTGAAGACATATGATACCAATATTATCCAGCATGTTATCCCCATCAAATCTGGAATCAAACCTTATCAGCAGCCTTTAAGGAAAATGCATCAAAAATTAGAACCTTTAATCCAGAGGGAAGTTAAGAAACTATTGGATGCTACAATTATTTTTAAGGTTAGATACTCGGAATGGGTCTCAAATTGGGTACTGACAAGGAAGAAGTCTGGAGAAATCAGGCTATGTGTGGATATTAGAAATTAAATCACACTTCAGATAAAGACAATTATCTTGTTCCACCCATGGAGCAGATATTGCAAATGGTTTCAGGTTCTAAACTATTCTCTTTATTAGATGGATTCTCAGGCTACAATCAAGTATTAGTAGCTGAAGAAGACAGACTAAAAACAACATTCAGGACCAGATGGGGAACTTTTGCTTACAAAAGGATGCCCTTTGGACTCATAAACGCAGGAGCTACCTTCTAGAGGGATATGGACATAGCTTTCCGCGTTCTGATTGGCCATAGTGTTGTATTATAGCTCGATGACATCATGATATTCACGAAGAAAAGAGAGGAACACACATTTCACTTAAAGCAGATTTTTGAACGCTACCGGAAATATGGTATCTCACTAAACCCCAAGAAGTGCGTGTTTGCTGTTACAGAAGGTAAGTTGTTGGGTCATGTGGTTTCTAAGAAGGGGATCTCCATAGACCCAGAAAGGATCAAATCCATTGAACAGATTCCCTTGCCCCATAATAAAAAGGGCATGCAATCGTTTATGGGGACAATAAACTTCGTGCAAAGGTTTGTGCCAGATTTCGCTCAAATTGTTAAACCTTTGCAGCAAATGGTAAAGCAAAGTGTACAATTCAAGTGGACTAATGTTGAGAAGAACGTATTTAGTAAGATTAAAATAGCTGTTGCGCACGCACGGTCCCTCAAAATTCTGGATTTTGATAAAGATTTTATTCTGTACACTTTCGCATCTGATGATTCACTAGCAGTTGTGGTTACCCAGAAAGAAGATGGGGGAAATGAGTTCTCCATATCATTTATGAGCACTAGTCTGCAAGGGGCTAAATTGAATTACCCAGCTGTGGATAAACAAGCTTACACAATGTTCAAAGCGGTGAAACAATTCAGACCATATATACTGAAGAACCAAAAAAAGGTAATAGTTCCACACCCAGCTGTGAGGTCTTTTTTCATACAAAAGGAGCTAGGAGAAAGGAGAGGCAACTGGGTAACAACTCTACAGGAGTATGACCTTGAATTCAAGCCAGCCTCCATAGTCAAAGGGCAAGGATTGTGCAAACTAATGACTGAAAGTAAATATAATGAAGAACATGACTGGGAAGACGAAGCTGAGTTACAGTTGATGGGTGTATGTCCTCTTTTCATAGCTCCAGACTCTTGGTATTGAGACCTTGTGCATTACCTTCAGGCAGGATTGTTACTGAAACATTGGAATTCTAAGCAAAGAAGAGCACTGCATCTTAAATCATCATCTAAGGAACAAATGAATATTTCTATTTACCATATGTTACAATCCTGTGGTGTCCAAGCTGGCAGCTACCTAAAGATAGAGGTAACAAATGAAACTCATCTTCCTAGCTTAAAAAGAGTTATCTTGACTTGGAAATCTTGGTTTCCTTTCTCCTAAATTGGACTATCCTCAATGATTAAAAGTACATATATTTTCCATTTGGGAAATCCAGACATCTGGAAGAATTCAACATGTCCGTTTATTGTTAAACAGTCTGTTACTTAAGGAATAAATTGTCCAGAGATCTAAGTTCACCAGGTAGTCACCAATTGTTGCAGCTACAACTTTTTTCCCAAATTTTCAAAATTTTGGACCCTCCTTCCAATTCTTATCTTGCCTAGAATCGTTTGGATCCATGAACCTTGTTTTTGTTTTCCCTCTGCGACAAGTTTGGACTATTTTTGAAGTTAGCTCTCTTCATGCTTTTCAAAAAATTGCTTATGTCTGAAACTGCTTTGCGTGTGGAATTTGGAGTTTGATTTTAAATATTGCCCTTTGATCTGTGATTTCTTTCTATTCTTATCAGAATCCTATCTTTCATTATCGCCACTATTTCGGAGGTGAAACAAACCTTCATTGCTGCCCAGCCAAAAGTAAAATTCTAGTTTGGTTGTTCAGAGGCCATTTAAACTACGCATCGGAGCCTTATTTCCTTGTGGAGCCTCCGTTGTGGAAGCTGAATGATGAGTGCTCTGCCGGATAGTTTTGACTTCTCTGATGTTGTCTTGTTATGACTTGTTTTTTCATTTTCGGAGGATGGTTGAAGTTTGAGTCGGGGTTGTTCGATCTTTATGAAGCCACTGTTTAGAAGTGAGACAAGCTTTTTGGACCGCTGTACGATCCTAGGTTTTCCGAACACTTAACATTTCCACAATGCTTTTGTGCCTTATAGAAAAGTTTATGGTTTTGATTGAAGGCTTTAGTCTGTTTGCTTTCCACCATTGTGGCTCCCGAGCAAACTAAGTGTCCACCATATAAATGCTCCGCTCGCTGATGCTTTGTCTGGGTTTCACCATTTCATCTTTTGACCACGGGGCCCGTAGTCTTTTCATCTTCTGCTATTGCGGCTGCGTAATGCACTAACCTCCCGATGTTGATGTCGTTCCATTTGCCGACAGGGAACTTTATCGCTAGATGCTTTGGCATTTAGTTCTTCTGACTCCGATAGAATTAACGGTCTTGCGGAACTCGTTGCCCGTCTGAAACCCGCCATTGTGGCTGTGAGTAAGACTGTCCGGCCGATGTTTTATTGGATCAAGCTACCGATAAGGTTTTTCTTACTGTCTTGTGTGTTTCTAACCCCTGTGTGGGTGGCAGTGGTTTTTGTTTCCTATTGAGGCTGTCGCAACAAGAGCGCAGTACAAGGCCTCATCTTGATGATAAATTTTATTGTTAGTGTGGCTTAAGTATGGAAAAGATGCAGTCCGAATTAATGATGAATTTTTTGTTTTGAATGTAGACAAACTCAAAAGATTATTTAGATTGCTGCTGTAAGAAGACATAGCTGAAAGATAAAGATGAGGAAAGTTGGCTGAAAATTGATAGGCAGATACATTTTGAGATCAATGGGATCTAAAAAGGGACAAATAAAAGACAAAGCGAAATCAATAGCAACAGAGGCCTGGTTTTGGAAAAGGTTCACCAGTTACTGAGCTGGTCCCACTATATGAAGTACTCATAAGACTAAAATCCGAAATGTAACGTATTGCCTAAATCATGAGCACTCACAAACTGACAAAACTGTGAGATTAAAACGCTCGAGGAATCCGGAAGGTCAAGGGGTGGGGCGACCCAAAGTTTTTTTGGTTTCTGTATAAAGATAGGAAAGTTAGAGGGAATGGGGGATTTTTCCCTGGAAAAACTTGTGAGCTATTGTTTGTAAGAGGAACTACTTCATTTTACAATAAGAAATTGCAAATTTTTCCTGCTGGCGAAGGTGCTATGTGGAATGTTCAAATGTGATAAAATGAACAATGTTGAAGGGGAACTATTTCGTTTTCGACTGCGTTTCATTAACTATGAGAGCGTTCTAACTTTCTAAACCTATGTTCTTGTCTGAATGTTCTCTGGTATATTCTGTGATAATTTCCACTATGAGTAATGGAGGTTTTAACTGTTGATGAGCTATCTTGTCGTGTATATCTTTATTCATGTTTATGTGTTTGGTTCTAAGAACAGCTATATATGATTTACCTTAACATGTTAACAGTATTACATTACTCATGAATTAATATTTTTCTCTCTAGGGATAGCTTAGTTAGTATGTATTTTCTAGTTGTGTGTGATTTAGATGTGAGAGAGTCTAAGACGAGAGGTAGGAACCTGCGCATCACATTGTGACCACTCGTTGCATCCTTAATCAATTTGCATCTTAGATAGGCACTTGCATATTATACTTAAAGTCAAAAATTACAAAAATATATACGGTGGATAGGGCCGCAACCGGTAAAACCTTTTATTTTTGTTACTTGACCTACGGTAGCCGGACCGCAAACCGGACGGATTCCCTACACCAAACAGTCACAGGCTAGTTGGGAACATTGACTAGGGAGAATCCCTTGCTGTTGTTGCCCACAAAGTTTTAGGCCTCAACAGTATCCCACACATCGAATCTTGCTGCAACTTAGCACTCAATAGCAAACTTAACTCAGCCAATCACTTTAACTATCCCCTCATCAAATTCCTTGTGTGCCTGTTTTTTCAATTTGTAACAGTCACAAGGTTAATTCACTTAGAAATCAAAATGATTGGTGAGCCTCTTGCTCAACTTGATGGAATATATAAGATTTCCTAGGTCTTTGGGTCAGTTTTGGAATTAAATGAGCCACCAGCTCAATTCCCCCTCTCATGGAACATGACCACTTTTTTAGGGATTATGCTCCTGCAAAAACTACAAAGTGAAATTCTTGTGCTTCCACTTGTCAACCAACCTTCTACACCTACTCCCTCCTCCTAGTGGGTCATTGAACACTCATTTAACATCCTCCCTTGGATAGGTGTATCCTTTATTTAATTATTAAAATAAATAATTCTTCAATTACAATCATTCTTGACCCACTTGGTCATAAACTTTAAAATAAATTTAACATAATGTTTTTCTGAAATAAATAGTAAATAATTATTTTTCAGTTCTGGGTATGTTACATGCAGTTTGTTACATATTTTGTAGTGCAGTACATGTGATGATTAGGAGATCCACAGGATCAGTACGGTAGTGGTTCAAAGTTTCTATATTCATATCAGGGTGGCATGAGGATGCAAGGAAAGGATTCCGTATCCTCCTTCTGGTTGAAGCCAGAGAACTAGGGAGATATAGCTTCCTTCATGTTTGAGCCTATAAATTAGGGGGTTGAAGCCTCCTTCTAATTGCAGCTGGAAAATTGAAGTCTTTATAATAAGGGGATTGTTGGCTCCTTCAATCTACTTCTGGAAAACTATTTTTAAAATGATTTCATGGTTTTACCCCCATAACTTGGGTTTCCACATAAAAAAATATTGTGTACTATGCAACTTTAAATTTAATACACATTGATGATGTGTTGTGATTGGGGATCGACAACTTACTTTTGATTAAATTTTTATATTGTACAAATACTGATTCACCCCCCTCTCAGTATTTCAATAAATATCAGTATAGAAATATTGAAACTACCTCATCATCATCAGTATAGAAATACTAAACCTATCATATCATCAATATGAAAATATTGAACCTACCAGATCAATACCAGTATGAAAATATTGAACCTGCAACACACATGATCCAATTATGGGTTTATCAATCCCTCTCACTTTCGGACATAATTCCAAGTATTATGCAATCATATCCACATCACGGAGAAACAATTATGCAGATCACTTTAGGACTAATTTCCAGGGATGATACAACACCCCACAACACGGAGACAAAGTTCTCTGGATAACTTTAAGACTAATGTCTAGGGATGATACAATCCACCACAACACAGATACAAAGGTATGTGGATCACTTTAGGACTAATGTCAAGGGATGATACAATCCACCACAACATGGAGATGAAGGTGTGTAGATCACTTTAGGACTACTGTCCATGGATGATACAATCCAACACAACACAAAGACAAAGGTCTGTGGATCACTTTAGGACTAATTTCCAGGGATGATACAATCCCACCAAAACATGGAGACAAAGTTCTATGGATCAATTTAAGAATAATGTATTGTTGGTCGAATTTTTTGACTTGTCCGACTTAAGGAGATTAAGCCCACACAAGTTGCTTAAAGCAGCTTCCGGTGTGTTTGAAATGGAAAAATCTCACAGGTTATGGTCTTGCTACCAACTGAATTTATCCTTTGAAGGAGAACCCAAAAATTTAGTAAAAATTTATCCTAATTCTATTACTTCTTAAAATAAACCCTAGAGTTAGTTTTCTAAGTCTAAGTTATCCTAAAATGCTTTCTTGAGGAAAGTCTCCAGTTTTAGGGATTTTGTTTTAAATATTTTAAGCTAAAAGACTATTTTAAATTTTGTCAAACTAATCTAATTCTATTTAACAACTGTTAAGATAAACTAAAATATTAAAATAAACAAAGCTAAGACTTAAAATTAACTAGCTATCATATCTCAGCTGAGAGCAACTTGGAAAACTAAATTAACTATCAATTAATGATTCAAATAAACAAAGAGATAGGAAATAACAATTCGAATGAAAATATTTAAATCATTATCATAAAATCGCTTTGTTGAATATGCACAACAACAAAAAATCAAAATAGGTAACTACTTTTAATTTATTATGTGACGCCCTGTTAATTAATAACTAATATTCAATACTAAATATTTGAATAACAAGATGATATTTATTCATGAAAACATTGTCGAAAATACAAATGAAATCAAAAATAAATATGAAAGGTTTTTATTACCAAATTTCAATTATCAATACAAATATCGATTAACCAAACCCAATAATATTCTCAATCAAACATCAATATTGTGCAAAGAGAGTATAATTTTGGATAATAAATACAATCATATCACAGTACAATTGCATAAAAATATATGGTGATAAAATAGTATAT
>LPNX010862420.1:337548-418498 GCA_001517045.1 Pseudotsuga menziesii
AAACTAGACACTGCAATTATATCTCTAATAAGTCTTTTCCTTCGATACTCCATCCACCTCTCTCTACACTGAGATTACTATCTTATATAATAAGACTAGTAACTCCTTCCCATTTCTGTGTAACAACTATTCTAAAAATATCCCTTCAGTTTCTAACAACCACTACATCATAATGACAAACATTCTATTCCTATTCTATTGCATCGGATTTCTTCGAAGAAGGCACCTGGAAAATATGTTTTATCCTATGAAACAATAATGTCATTTAAATGACTGGCCTATATTATCTTCTGTCCACATGAATCGACCTATGATGTGGCTGTCTTTAAAATCCCATTCTTCCAGAAGCACCAGCAAATTCCAACGATGAGCAAAAATAGTCTTCATTCTTTACAGCATACCAACAATATGTACACCTATAACAAATATTAATTTCTCATTAAAATCATGATAACAGGAAATAAAAATAAAATAATACTAATTGTAAGCATACCTGTAAAATCTATGATTTTGCAAGTGTGCTAATTAAAACATTTTATTACCTGTCAAAACTGAAATCATAATAACTAAATATAGACTAAGTTGTTGCTATATGTAACTTGATAGCTTTCCCAGCTTCTGACAGCTTGGCCCTGAGTTTCAAGATCTTTTCTTCATGGATTTTTTCATCTTTCAGTAATTTCTCATTAGTTGCAGCTAACAATTTATTTTCTACTTTGTATTTGTCCTTCTTGGATTTCATTTGTTTCCATCGGTCTACCCACATAAGCAATTCATTTGTTTGTTGTTGTAACTCTGATTTCAACCTGTCATGAGCTTCATCAATGTCTTTTAACCGATTAGCCTGATGTTGTTTCGAAAGCTTGATCGACTGCTTCACTACTTGTAAAGTTTCTTCTAGAGAATATTCATCATTTAATGGTGATTCAAATCGAGCTTCATGTTCAGACTATGCTGGTAATGGTGAATTGTCTTTCATGAGTCTCTTAGGAGATAGCACCACATCATTGTGATTATTACTTTGCTCCTGTTCAAAGTCATTGATTGGGGTTTCACGAGGAGGAGATTCATCCTCATTATCAATATTATATTCAACAACAATGGGTTCATTACTCTGTTCTATGGTTCTTGGAACTAAAAGACTAATCATACTCCTAGTAAGCTTGCGATTAAACATCTCAGATTTTCTCATCCTCGGTTCAAGAGTTTTATTGTCAGCTTCTAGTTTTTTCCCTTTTACCTCATGCTTATTTCTCTCCTCCATTACCTTAAAATACAAATCACCTGTTGATTTAGAAGAGTGCATCTAAACAACCATTTTACTTCCCTCTTCTACTTCGTTTTCTCTCTTGGATTGTTCAGGAGGGTTCGAAGTATAAAATTTCTCATTTTCAACTATCAAACAAAGCTTATCTAGCCCCTCATGATCAGTTATATGATCGGTCTCTTACTTTACTTCTCCTTCACAAGGTCTTCTTCGTTTGCACGAGTCTTAGGTAAGTAGGTAGGACAAAATTGGGTTAACCCAAACTCATTTTCTTTTAAGAATTCATCCCATGTTTTTACTATTGTAACTAACTGATACTGAACTAACAATTTGATTAGTCCGTGATGGAAAAGACTACGGTCTTGATTACCAATGGTAAGTTGAACCATAGCAGCCATTTTATGCAAACTATGAAGTAGAAAGTAGGGTAGATTTAATTTCAAACCCTTAAGAGCCATTAAAATTCTTAGATGATATAATTGGACATTTGAATACTGACCATCACAAGAGATGTACCTGGAAATGACTTCAAAAGGAGCACACCATTGATTCCTCAAATATTTTACAGGAAAACTGAACTTAATGTGTGCATCTTCCTTTGACAATGGAATAAATAACTAATTAAACTTTTTCTTGTCAATTCGTGACCCTTTGAACTAGAGTTCACCAGTTCGCAGCAGCTTCGTAGCTTTCGAAATAAATTCTTCATCTTTGACTAGCTATAAATCACCTATCTAAGCAACATTTCCATCAAAAGACAATGCAAACTGTATGCTAAATTCCTCATTGTGTCCACTGAAACCCCAAAAGAAGATTTTCCAACCAATTTTCTCAAATAGGGAAATAACTTTAGGGTCGGCTTCTAACATTTCTGGACCAGAAAGCTCAAAGCGACTTAAGGGAGCCATCTTTTCAACTATCAATTCTTTCTTTGACAGAGGGTTAAAAGGTGTTGTAAAGACTGAAGGAACAAGGATACGTGAATACATAGACATTTTATGAACCTTCACGTGATTTTGGAGGAGCTAATGAGTAACCCTAGACTGGTTTCTACGTGTGAGAACTTCACCATCAAACCACCACAGGTATTCATCAAACAAATTGATGTGATCTGAATTCATTACAAGATATTTGAAATCAAATATTTTCATGAATGTTATATGACTGTCAGATAGGATGATGTTAATATGGACAGATCTGACTAAGATAATTATTACATATTAAAATCTTTATGATCAAATGTTATCAAATCAACAATTCGTATCTTGTACCATACACACGACTATCAAACGTTAATAAGCAAGGATTATACATGGAAGGAAATCGTGCTATTAAACTAGATGATGTGAAGTTGTCATTACAAGAAATGATGTCTCCTAGGGCTTCATAAATCCAACCAAGTACCAAGATCAACTTTGGATAATAATTTAAATGCCCAAAACCATATTTATGCATGTAATAGATTCAAGGAGAAAATAATATAGTTTTGAATGAACTCATAGAATCCAAATCATCATATAACCTATTGCAAAGTATGATCGGATGGAAAAATTATTGAAGACTAAACACTAGATCAAAAATCAATTACTATGATTATAACACAATGGACATTCGAAATGATATATAAAAATAAACTTTAGCTATTTTGAGAAACATATATACACTTTACACAATTTGTAAAATGACATAGTATTAAAAGATAAAGTTTTATGTAAAAATATATTATTAGGGTTAAAATAAAATATTTCCATTAATTCATCAACCCTAATCATATAAATTACAAAAAAAAACTAGTAATGAATACTGTGTCAACAGGAATCAATAAAACCAAATTGTAACAAGTTCAAAATGCATTTTCATTTCAATCCAAAGAACTATTTAGCAGACTACAATTTAAATATCTTGAATCAATATATAATCAGATGTATTGATAATAATAAAATTGAGTATATATGTAAACTTACAAGATTAACAACTGCTAATTTATTAAATTTATGAAAGTGTTTCCTAAATTTCTAATATGACCCTTAACTCTTCTTTTAATTGAGAATAAATTTAGAATCGAATATTCTGAAGGCACTCGTCTATAATTTTTTTAATAAATAATAGAAGAGAATTGATCATTTTTATTTAGTAAAGCAGAAAAAATTGAGAAGGTTGTTGCCTAGCAACAAATGGCGACGACCTGGGCGAACCAGTTATCTCTGCTCATACAATTTTCAAATGATAGTATAAACAAAATCTTAAAAATTATTCAAAACAATAAAAATTTCTCAGTCTAAGTAAAAACCATTATCTGATTTATATTCGCAAGTATAATTCAAAAATATCCCATCTCTGTAAATAAAAGTTTTGTTAAAGATAAACTTGAGAATTCTCCTAATAAAAACAAAGTACTTATAGTAAAGATAATCTGCACCATCAGTATAAGTTATAGGAATCTACTTCACTGATAAATTTCTAGAATATGTTCCGTGAATATAATGATTCCCCCCCCCCTTTTTTTTAGAAACAATTATTTTGACCGAAGACTACTATCTAGGCATTATAACCTGATGTGATAGTATCATTCACGAGATCTGCCTAGAATAAGCAAGTTGGCTCATGATGAGACCTCTTCTCTCTTGATATTTTAACCAAGAGCCATCACCCTGATGATCAGAAATGAAGTTATACTAGACAACACTAATGATCATGATTAGGCCAGCTCGTGATGAGACCTCCTATTCTTCAATCAAAGTTATGTTTCACTTTATTGAGTTTGAAATCTTACATTTTATAAAATAAGAGATCATTACCTAGTATGGTAACCAAATGGTAATGTCAGTCACTAATATCACCAGAAAATGAATCAGCTGGCTCGTGATGAGACCCCCTATCTATTGAACTTACGATCAAGAGCCATTATCAATTTCCTAATAATTTCATGACGATGATATTTATGATCCTGATCAGATCAGCTTATTACTAAGACCTTCCGTCTCTCATTTTATATGTTAGAATTTTATTGAATGGAACAGACCTAAAAATTTTCCAGATTGTAAATAACTTTAAAAGAAATGACTGATGGTAGAGATCCATAAAGATTTTTCAAAGTACAAGTTTTGAAAAAGACATTAATCAGCCATCCAAACTATCAAAAGAAAATAGGAGAATTAGGGATAATCTGAATAACATTTACAAATTTTTACCAATGATGATAGGTTCTTAATAAACTTAAGAAACTTTGATCATTATGAACCAATTTTTAAAAGACTTAGTCTAATACCATAATTTTAAACTAATGAACAAACTAGGTTTAAACCACAGAACTTATTTATTTACACCTGTCCTCTCAACAATGTATGTACATTAGTGATTGATTATCTTGAAACATATATATAGAGATTCGACAATCCTTGATACAAATGATTGATCTATTAATACTTGATTGGAAAAATCTTAATTTAAGAAAATCGAAAATAAGTTTCAAGAGTATTTTACATGGGTCAAATGATATTTGAATGTACATAAGAATCATGAATTTATCATAATTCTGTTTGATAAAAGATTGTACAGAATATCAACAATTTTATAAAATTTTATGATAATAATATATACAGGAACTTCTTAAAATTTAAATAAAATTATTTATAGATAGAAACTAATTTAAAAAGAAAAAAAGCCCATATACATAATTATATACAAATTTAGGGTTTGAAAAGTCAGCAAAAATATTTTTTTAAGATCAGTCCATTTACCAAAAATGTTTCAAACTGACTTTCTAGGGTTTGCAAACGAAAAGTGCTTGGACCTATCTTTTCAGAAATGACAAATGGACTAAACCAAAGTTTTTGAAACTTAGTATGATCTCCTTTCTCCTCATGGACTTTGTCCCATTTTAACACCAAGTCCCCCACCTAGAATTCTTGGTTTGATGTTGAGGATTGATCAAACCAAGACTTAACAATTTGTTGATGTTTTGTAAAATGTTGTTTTAACATGTTTCTTTCCTCCTCTATTTTTAATAAAGTGTTAATCCTTTTCTCCATTGCTAGACAATATTCATCTTGAACAGACTGGGCTAACTGTAATGAAGGTAAAAATAAATTTGGTGGTAAAATAGCCTTAGTTTCATAAACTAGGAAGAAAGGTGAGTTACCTATTGCAGATTTAGGAGTTACTCTGTCTACCCAAAGGGAATTAAACAACTCTATATGCCAATCACGATGGTGAGCTAAAATAGTTCTTTTGAGAATTTTCAACAAATTTTTATTTGTTGATTCAGCTAAACCATTTCCATGAGGATGATAGTTAGATGAATATGTAACCCTTATACCCTTCTCTATGAAAATTGAGTTAACTCAACTGATGAAAAATATGAGGCATTATCAAAAACAAAGGAATCTGGAACACCAAATCTTTTTATGATAAAAGATTCTAAAAATAAGATAACCTGATTGGTGTTTACAACCCTTAAAGGTGCAGCCTCTGCCCAACGGGTAAAATAATCAGTTGCAGTTATAATGTACTTGTTTTGCATAGAAGAGGAAGGGTTTATTGGTCCTACTATATCAATACCCCATTGCTAAAAAGGCCTTTCTCCTGAAACAGGTTGTAAAGGAAAAGCAGGCTTCTTAACTCTACCTGCAGCAAGTTGACATTCCTGGCATTTCTTGACAAAAGAATAAGAATCTCGAAATAAAGTAGGCCAATAATAGCCATCCCTAAGAATCTTATGTGTCGTAGTTTCTCCACCAAAATGACCACCTGCTGGTCCAAAATGTAATTCTTTCAAAATCACTTCTGTTTCATCTTTGTCTAGGCATCAAAGTAAAACACCATCTGAATTTTTCCTAAAAAGAATATTATCAATTAGTAAATAAGGAACAGATTTCAGTCTAAGTAATCTCATTTTCCTTGGTTCAAGGTAATCAGGAGTGTTACCACCTAAGTTGTAATTAGTTTTTTTTTTATCAAGTGAGCCTGGTGAACTGGACAAGGACAACTTGTTCAGACTTCAGAAGACCTTTGGAAGTACTTCTGGGAAGTGCTTGTTGTACTATATCACATGTTCGTACCCCATGGGGGAATTGTAATAAATGTTCTAGCATGATAGTGTCTGTAAAAGACTCGGCCTCTTAGACTTTATTTGTCAATCCGATCAGCCTAGGGTGCTTTTTCCCTTAGTTATTATTGGTTGTTGAATAAACGACTGATAATTTTTGAGTTTTTCACTCCATACCTCCAAAGTTGGGGTGGTGGGCTTGGCATTTAGGCCTACTGAGGTTATTAGAGTCTATGTGTCAATGTATAAACATGATAGACATCATGGTCAAGTCATATGAACATGTCTAAGTCCCCCTAGGTTTTTTCAATTTTCTAATTTTTTGGTTTTTTCAGTGTTTTTTATTAAAATTTAATTTTTCCAAAACTTAGGCTATTTTTTAATAGTTTAATTGGAAAAATTGATTTTGTAATAAAAGTGGGCCAAATAATCAGTTTCAGTCATGTAGGTGCTCATTTTCAAGCTAAGAGCACCATGTAAACCCATGGACCCACTATTTCCTAGTTTTGAGTGATTTTCCATCACTCAGGTCAGAAAGCCCCAAAAAATCAATTATTGATTATTTTAATTAATAAATTGATGAATAATGGAGCAAATCCAAAATCATAGATCAGTGGATTCTCAGCCGATTTGATTGAAATCAGTCAGATCTGAAGCAGATTGACTGGATCTGACAAATCCTTGACTGAAGGAGGTGCTCAAATCATATCCAGAGTTGATATTCAGTAGTCTTTATGGGGAATTGCACCTCTCTCTCTCCTCCACATGTGTGGACTCTCCTAGATGCTCTTTGGACTGATGTGTTGGTTTATGGGTTGATGTGTCAGCTCAATCAGGCCCTCGGTTAACAAGTAGTCTCAGTTCAGCTTCAAATCTACATTGATTGACTCTCTATCAGCTAATTTGATCTATCTCCTTGGGATTTGCACCCCCCCTGGGATGGATCTCTTAGTTTTTGTATATATCCAAGCACAGCAGCCTCTTCTAAGCTAGTTAGAACTGGGATTGAGGTGTTGCTACTATTGTATTGTTGTTATTGTTCATTTGAAATAAAGAGAAGCTTTGGAGGCAAGATGGTGTTGTGCCATTGTATGTGTGGATGATCATTGCCATCTTTTTACTGAGGTAACTTATATCTGTGTTCATAATTTGCTAATTGCTTGTGGATTCGTTGCTAAGATTGATAATAAGCTTATTATAATCTTGATAGGAAAGGTGCTTTTCAATAAGTTTATTGGCCATCTATTTCCTTTGATGCATGTTTAGAGATCTAGATTCAGCATGTTCTATAAGCTTATATGCATGTTATTCTGAATCTCTGTGTATGTACTAATCGGATCTCACAAGTTTTTCGGCAAGTTTTTTTATTTCAGCTAAGCTGCAAGTTCCTAGATTGGAGAGGATGCTGATCTATTTTGCTTCTTCACTCTCTCCAAAACCTTCCAAAGGCATAGTCCCTCGACATTCCACCTGAAAGCTCCACTGTGGATCTTCAAGGCTACCATCATTTCTCTCCTCCTCTTCCTCCCTCAAAATCAACTCTTTTACCCGGTTACTTTGTTCATAGCTTTGATATTGTTTAGATCTATCATCTTAAAATTAAATTTAACATAGATCTATCTTCTCAAATCCCATAGTCTATATCTTTCTCTTAAAATGTTTCATAAGCATTCTAGATCTAGCTTTAGGGAAATCGTCCTTTTTGCATGGAATTTTAAAGAAAATTGGTAGCTTGCATGCATTAGATTTCTGTTTGCTGTTATAAAAGATAAATCTAGCAATCAGTGCACATCATATTGGCTTCCTAAAGGGAAATCCAAGATCCCAAGGAAATCTTGCTTTCCTTGGTTCCCTTTTTTACCTTTTTTAACTAGTTTTTACTTAGCATTTTTTGGTTAAAAGTAAGCTGACCCAAAGGTACTTTCAGAGTGCTTTTGGGCATCTTTTAGTATAATAATATTGCTGTTTTTTAGTAGGAATAACATAAAAAGGGAGGATCTGCTGCTCGAAAGTGACTTTTGGGCCTCTAAATCCCCCTAGGGGTCTCCCTTTTTGACTGAAATCTTTAATTTTCGTACTTTGTAAGCTCTTGATTTCATTCTATATAAGAATCAAGAGGAATAATATCAGTTTGTTGATATTTTAACCACTGGTAATAAAAATAATTTTTGAATAGGCTCTTTCGAGCCCATTCCCCATCCCCCCTGGGGGGATTTGCGTCCATGTCATTTTTTGCTTTCCGTTCATCTTTTTCAATCTAGCACACTATTAATATGTGGGGTAGTATACTTTGACAATAAAATCAATTCCATCTTCCATTTCTATTTTTTTCAAAGTAACTTTAATACTTACCCCATGAGCCTCCTTTTGAGCCAAAAGGTGAAGAAAGGTTCGTGGTAGTCTAATTAGAACATTGTGGTTTTCTCATATTTTTACGTTTCATTTTCTATAATCATTGTTTTAGTAACCATAATAAAATCAACCCCTCCTTGATTCCCCAATTGAGGTCCACTTGGACCGAAAGAGGTTCCTGGAGAGTTTTCTTTTTAACAAGAACATCCATCTCAAAATTTACTAAAATTGACAAGAATCCGGTGTGTATGATCTGCACTTGGCTGTGGTTAATCTGATCAGTCAAGCTGTATCAAAATAATTTGAGTGACTAGTATAATTAGGATTCACTTTCCCAAATTGACAAACCATCAAGTGAAAATCCAACACCTAGATCAAACCATTATGGTGGCAAAATACCCAAAGGAAGTGGGAACTTCTGAAAAGTGACCTCGGGGCATCGATCTCTGTCACACCCTAATGGGTGTGTTATGAACAATAGCCCCAGAGACTCCATTCAGCCCATATATTCCTTGCAGGTAGCCGTGAAGGTTTAGTTTTGAACATACTCCAAGTACTCTCGGGTATATCTGGAGTCCACCCCTTCGCCTAAATTTAATCAACTCATATTTTCACATTAACTTAAAACGTACCAAGAGGCAATTGCAAAACATTCACTCCAAGCACATGCAAGTATATTGATTTCTTTTTTGACTCCATTTTTAAGGCACGGGTTATTTTCTTGCTATATATTTATATTGTGTCTCAGCATTGTGCTTTCGTGTGCTCATTTTTGTATCTTGTCATCTATGGTTGTTTATGGTTAAAATTCAAACTCCTATGTAACTCATTCAGTTCAACATCACCTTACTAAGTAATTTAGCCTTAGTAACTCAATAGGGTCTACCCCCTTGGGTTCGTTAGGAGTTGAGCCTAAATAGAGGAGTCAAGAATAAGGTGACAGCCTTGACTTGAGACTTGCCCCCAAGAACAAACTGAGTGGCTTGAATATTTCTACCACATGAACCAAGTGTGTGTAAGGGGACAACAAGGAGCAGTTCTTGTTTCTAGAAGTGTCCTTAAATCTGTATAGCAAGAATCTTGTGGTGGAGGATAAAAGTAAATTTTCCGAGTTAGTAAGACTTCATCAATGACAGCTTCATAACTGTTATTAGGTAGATGAGCTGCTTCAGCAGCAATTTTACATAATCCTTGGCCCTTGACTACCGTTGAAGGTTTAATTTCCAAGTCATACTCTTGAAGAGTTGTCATCCATGGTGCTCTTTTTTCACCTAAATATTTTTGTACTAGCAAATTTTTGACTGAAGGGTAAGGAACTATCACTTTCATTCTAGATTTCAATAAATATGGACGAAAGTTTTTGACAGCTTTGAAAACATCAAAATCTTGCTTATCAACCTCATGGTAATTAAGTTCAACACCTTTAAAATTTGAGCTCATAAAAGAAATTGGCACTTCACTATTTTGTTGATTTAGCTGAGTTAAAATTGTTGCATATGATATGTTAGAAGCGAAAGTATACAATATGAAATCTTTGTTAAAATCTGGGCTCAAAAGACTAGGGGCTTCTGAAATGGCTTCTAAAATTCTCTGAAATGACTCTTTTTCAGTTTGTCCCCAATTAAAAATAGCATCCTTCTTAATCATTTTTTGTAAAGGACGGATGATTTCAGAAAAACTGGGGATAAATATCCTAACAAAGTTTATTTTACCAAGAAATCATTGCATTGCTTTTTTGCTAGAAGGATAAGTTATTTTCGAGATAGCTTAGGTTCATTCAGGATCAATCATGATCCTGTGTTTTGAAACCACACATCCTAATAAAATACCTTTTGAAACAGCAAATATTTTTTTTATTTATTTAAAGAAATTCCAAATTTCCTACAACATTCAAATACTTTTCCCAGATGATTAATGTGATTATGTCAACATTTAGAAAATACAGTATCCTCATCTAAATAGACAACTAATGAATGATTAATTAATCCTCTAAAAGCAATATCCATTGCTCTTTGAAAAGTTGCCCCAACATTGATTAACCCAAAGGGAATCTTTCTATAAGCGTATGTTCCCCATGGAGTTCTAAAAGCTGTTTTTGGTTGATCATCTAGGGAAACCAATATTTTGGTTATATCCTGAGAAACCATCAAGAAGTGACAGTATCTCAGACCCAGAAACTTTCTAAAGGATTTGTTCCATGGGAGGAACTGGGTAATTATCATTTTCAGAAGACTTATTAAGATTTCTAAAATCAACACATAGTTGAATATCACTATTTTTCTTCCTAACTGGAACCAATTTAGCTACCCAATAAGTATTTCGAATAGGAAAAATAATCCTAGCAGCTAACAGTTTATTTAGTTCCTTCTTAATTGTTGGTTACAGTGACGGATGATACTTCCTAAGTTTCTGTTGGAAAGGTTTTGATTCTTGTTTTATTGGAATAATTTGTTTCATGACTTATGGATTAAAAGTTTTCAAATCGTCGTATGTCCATGCAAAGACATCCTTAAATTCTTTGAATAATTTTATGAATGCTGATTTTTCTGTAGGAGTGCAATCTATTCCTAGATTTACAGTTTGGGGATTCAATTCTGTTCCTAAATTTATAGTTTCATATTTCATTTGTGAACTATTGGTTTTACAATTAGGAACATACCTAAATTTGTCTTGAATATCAAATAACTTTTCTAATCTCAAAACTGAACTAGGAATCGGTTTTACCTTTTCGAAAGCTTTTTCAACTGAACAAAAATCATTTATTACCGAAAAATCTCGCAAATTTTCGTCATGTGCAACTTCATCAATGGATGAATCTTTGAAAGTATCATCATTTGTTAAGAAATTCAGCACCTGCACATCATTATCAAAAACATGCCAGTTAAATGTATTATTTGGAATAGAAGGCCTAAAAATCAATTCAACTAAAAAGAAATCAGGTGTGAAATTCTCTGATGGAATCAGTTTTGATGCTACATTTGCTAATAAATCTGCCTCTTGGTTCTGGAACCTTGGAACTGACATTATATTGAATGCATCAAAATGTGACATGAGATTCCATACCTCTCGTTGATAATTCTGTAAATTTTCAAAAATGCAGTGAATAGAATTACAGACCTGCCTGACGATGATTTCAAAATCACCATATGCAACTAGCACTTTAATATCCAAATCAATCATTTTTTTCAATCCTTGAATCAGAGCTTCATATTCCACAGTATTGTTTGTACAATTAAATTCAATCCTACATGCTATACATGTTTTATTTCCTTTAGGATCAATTAATAGGCAACCAACTCCTGCTCCTTCTTTAGACTTTGACCCATCAAAATATAAAGTCCAAGTAGAACTATTTGCAATGACTTTACTTTCAATAATATTTACATAATTATGACTATCTACATTATTTACGATTTCATTGAATGAAGAATCATGAGAGATAGTTGTAACATTAAGAATTTCTTATTGAAGTTTATTGTCAAAGAAAATAGATTTTTTAGATTTAAAATTTCCAAACCCCAGTTCATACATATAATTCCCCATTATAGAATCTGAAAATAAAACTGGTTCACTGGGATCATGTAATTCTGTCACAGTATGTTTTATATATCTTTCTATGTTTATGTTAATTTTATTTGATTTTCCATTCTTAGGTAACCATAAAGTTGACCAATCTATCGCAAAGAATCCATTCAATTGTTGAGACCAATCTCTACTTAAAAACAGGCCATAGGAGTTAGGAATATCTGCAACCACAATATCTATGATTTGGAAAACTGAAGGGTTACAAGCAATCCTTACTAGAACATATTTCATCTCTCCTACAACCCTCACATTTGTCCTATCTAATTGAGTAATCCGTGAATTTGATGGAACATACTTTCCATTTAGCCTTTTGCACACTGACAAAGGCATTACATTGGAAGTTGCTCTAGAATCAACCATGCAATTGTGAACGTTCCTATTAAAAATCTCAAAGGTAAGAAGGAATGGAGGATTTGTTGATTTTGAATTTGTTCCTATCAATGAAGCTTTATCAGCTACTAACTTTCCTTAATCATTTGGTGTTAAATCATTATTAGAATTATTTGCAGCTAGATTTTGCTTAGCATTAGGAATTATGGAACTCATGGCAGGTTTTCTAATAGGACTGTTAGGCATCAGTTAAATTTGAAGAAGATCGTACATACTAAGATTTGCATGTGTCTTCTTTAAATATTCAATTATATCATATTGTAAATCCAACTTTGGAGCATTTTGAATAGACTGAGCAGTCCTTACAAGCTGAGTTTGTTTGACAGATTGAGTTTGTGTATTTGGTTGTGAATTATTGTTATCGTTACTCGGAGTAGAACTTGATGATGCTCAAGGAGTATTTGCAAATGTTTTACTATGAGTATTATAGGCATGTTGTCCTAAAGGAGGAATTTTACCTTCATAATATTTTACTAGACTATCCTAGAAATGACCATTTACTTGTTGAGGTTCTTCCAATTCTTCTTCATTTTCATATTCCTCTTCCTCTTCATTTTCAGCAGTTTCTTGATTTGAGGGAGTTTCAGATAAAGATAAGACTGCTCGAATAGTATTAAAAATTTCTTCATTTACTGCTATATCAGGAGGTGTACTTGTTTTATTATTAGTGTTAGGATTCTGTCTAAACTGTTTTCTAAAATATCCTCTAGAAGAGGAAGATTTAGAATTAGTTTTTTTTAATCCTACAACTTCATTAGTTAATGCCCAAATAGCATTCTGCGGCTATTCTACATCATGTCATGTCCCCATCCCTTAGCCGGTGAAGAGGACGCGACGAACACATCAACTCAACCAGGCAAACAGCCCATGAACATAATCAAATGAAATCAATGCTGGAATTAAAACTTATAGGCACACATAGATGCATAATAAATCAACATTCAGCGGAAGCAACCATATTCGTAACCAGCATTCCACATGTTCATTACAATTCATCAATTGACATCAATATATAATTGCAGAGATGAAATATAGACAGCAGGCTTATCTTTTGGTGAAGAATTCAACCGCAACCAGCTACGTCGCTGCAACGTTCCACCCAACCATAGGCCAGCTTGCTCATCAATCTCTCAGCAACGCTGCCACCCCCGAGCTGGGCATGATTCCTCCGGAATAAGGGTCAATTGCAGGCTTATACATAGCCAAGGGGACACAAAACAATGAACTAACACTGCTGGGTTTCACAGGCTTTCAAAAGACAAGCCAAGCCAGCATAGTCCAAGGACAACCGCTGCATACCAGCAGCCATATCAACCCTTCATGGCTCTGTGAAGAAGGCAAAACAACCCGGGACAGCCCCAAACAATGGATGACCACAGCTTAAACAGGGAAAATGAATTCCTGAGTCATTCTTGGCCCTATCGTGGCCAAAATGACTCCCACTCGAATTTACAATGGCCCCCAAACGTAACACCGAATACATTCACAACATGGGGAAGACTACAGCCCCGAAATCTACCAGTGAGCATAACCTACAGCAGGGAAAACGACCCAATTAATCTGTGAGACAGCCAAAAACATGAATGGCCCTTCACAGTCAGTCGTGGATGCAAGAGCACGGCTCTCAGCTCACTATGTGCGCCCCAAACAGAAGAATGCTTGTGCGTGGGTAAACAATCCGACCCAGCAAGGAAAATAACAGACAATGGAGGCCCTGCGTGAGGAAAAATGAATCCATTTTTGCCTGTGGATGCACCACTAACAGGAAGGACGCGAATTTGCAGTTCGTGGGTGCTCAGCAACTCATGGGGGAGAGGAAGAAAACCTGCGTGAGACCAAAAACGCCCCAAAACCTGTGCGTGAGGAGAAAACAAAACCAAAATCGTGGTGAGAGTGAACTGGCCAGGGAAGAGTGCGTGAGGGAGAAGAATGGACAGCCGTGGGTGGAGTGAGCAAGTGGGTAAGGCTAACAACCTGCCACAACCACCACCACTTCAGCAATAACTCCCCCAACCACCAGCTAAAGAATTAAACAGGTTAACAAGGGAAGATGGAAAATCAACAAGGTGACAAAACAACAAAGGTGGTGAGACAACAAGGTAATAAAACATGGGTTTTTTCCCCCATACCAAAATTTGACATCCCCCACCCCTTATCCTTTGGAACCATGCCCTTTTCATTCAACGTTGCACTGCCGTAACTGGTTGTGGTTTATTTTAATTGATGTGCATATTTACATGATGCCGAATTATAATGTGCCTTATAGCACGACATACCACCGACAATCATCTCCATTGCCGAAACATACACAACCAAATCGATGGTGCGGCTTTTTCCTTGAGCTCTTCACCATGATTAATTACAATATATACATCATGCAAACGGGGTCGAGACCGGGGAAATTACACATCAAATTCCTTATCCTTTTCCGAATTAGGTCTTTCAATCTTCCTACGAGGAAAAGTATCAGCTTTTCCACTTCTATCTGGTTCATAGGACATAGAATCCTTCTCAACTTTAACGGATTCTTCGTAAGTTTCCACAAGATTTGTTTTACCATCTCTCTTAACAAACATCCCAGGATATTTTGGTAAGGCTGAAGTATAATTTTCTATGATTATATCCTCAGGTGGTTGAGAAGAAACAGAAATTTTATTTTTTAACGTAAGAAATCTTTGATTGAAATCTTTAATTCTTTCTTTAGGTTACATTTTAATCTGAGATAACTCAAGAGCTAATAGAGCAGGTGTTTTATCCTCTCCAAATTTATCTAAGAAAGCTTTATTGAATTTAGCCCAATATGTGATCGATCCTTGGACTAACGAAAAGTACCAAGTAGATGCTTTCCCTTCAAAAGTTAAAGGGAACAACCGACAAACCACGTCTTCATGTTGAACGTTCATAGTTTGAACAGCTAACATGAATTTATCTACATGCACCTCTGCAGGCTCTTTGTTATCTGGATTAAACTTTGGAAGAAGTTTATCTGAATGTTTGGGCAGAGGATGTTGTATACCAGGAACAGCTACAATAGTTGTTATCAACCAAGGAAGTTGTGGATTGGCTGGAGGAATAGGTGGCGGTTTAGGTGGAGGATTACCTCCTCCTCCTATAGGTATGTTTCTAGCCATAGGGCTTCCTTCAGAATCTAAAGAACTGCCTAAATTAGATGACCTTGGACTATCGGTTCATGATTCTGGAGGAGAAGGTGGTTGATCAAAACTGCCTACAGAAGTCAATCTTTTAGTAGTATTTGTTCTAGCAGTTTATCTATGATGACTTCTAACTTGATAAATTGGAGTGCTATCGGCTTCTACTAAATCTTGAGTAACTATATTCAATTGAGGATTACGTCTGTGTTGTCTAGATAGACCATAGTCTATTGGAGTTAAACCAAGTTGATGAGCATATGCTCTTGTAAGAATATGACGTGATTCTTCTAAATTTTGAGTACTCTGTTCAAGAGTGAATGTAGATGTAATGTAGTCATGCTCAGGGATGCTCCTAACAGTTTCTATGAATGGTGATATACTAACTTCAGATTGTAATGGTTGAGGATTTATCATTAGTTCTACATGACATTAATCGTTAACAGGCCCTCCTTCTAGCGCCATTTGTTGGCTGGATTTTTTTGACTTGGAAAACTTAAGGAGATTAAGCCCACACAAGTTTCTTAAAGCAGCTTCCGATGTGTTTGAAATGGAAAAATCTCGCAGGTTATGGTCCTGCTACCAACTGAATTTATCCTTTGAAGGAGAACTTAAAAATTCGGTAAAAATTTATCCTAATTCTATTACTGCTTAAAATAAACCCTAGAGTTAGTTTCATAAGTCTAAGTTATCCTAAAATGCTTTCTTAAGGAAAGTCTCCAGTTTTAGGGATTTTGTTTTAAATATTTTAAGCTAAAAGACTATTTTAAATTTTATCAAACTAATCTAATTCTATTTAACAATTGTTAAGATAAACTAAAATATTAAAATAAAGTAAGATAATACTTAAAATTAACTAACTATCCTATCTCAACTGAGAGCAACTTGGAAAACTAAATTAATTATCAATTAATGATTCAAATAAACAAAGAGATAGGGAATAACAATTCGAATTAAAATATTTAAATCATTATCATAAAATCACTTTGTTGAATATGCACAACAACAGAAAATTAAAATAGGTAACTACTTTTAATTTATTCTGTGATGCCCTATTAATTAATAACTAATATTCAATACTGAATATTTGAATAACAAGATGACATTTATTCATGAAAACATTGTAGAAAATACAAATGAAATCAAAAATAAATATGAAATGTTTTTATTACCAAATTTCAATTATCAATACAAATATTGATTAACTAAACTCAATAATATTCTCAATCAAACATCAATATTGTGCAAACAGAGTATAATTTCAAATAATAAATACAATCATATCACAATACAATTGCATAAAAATATATGGTGAGAAAACAGTATATAGAAATAAATATATATATTAAGTTTTCAAAAGAGTAACAAGCAGTGATACCAGTTTGAGAACTCTAGTCACAATCCTCCACGAAGGTAAAACTTTAGTAAAGAAATTAAAACCAGACATTGTAATTCTATTAATAATAAGTCTTTTCCCTCGATACTCCATCCACCCCTCTCTACACTGAGCTTACTAGCTTCTATAATAAGACTAGTAAATCCTTCCCGTTTCTATGTAACAACTATTCTAAAAATATCCCCTCAGTGTCTAACAACCACTACATCATAATGACAAAAATTCTATCCCTATTCTGTTGCATCGGATTTCTTCAAAGAAGGCACCTGGCAAATACGTTTTATCCTATGAAACAATAATGTCATTTAAATGAATGGCCTGTATTATATTCTGCCCACATGAATCGACCTGTGACGTGGTTGTCTTTAAAATCCCATTCTTCCAGAAGCACCAGCAAATGCCAACGACAAGCAAAAATAGTCTTCGTTCTTTACATCATACCAACAATATGTACACCTGTAATAAATATTAATTTCTCATTAAAATCATGATAACAGGAAATAAAAATAAAATAATTCTAATTGTAAGCATACCTGTAAAATCTATGATTTTGTAGGTGTGCTAATTAAAAAAAATTATTACCTGTCAAAACTAAAATCATAATAACTAAATATAGACTAAGTTGTTGCTATATGTAACTTGATAGCTTTCCTAGCTTCTGACAGCTTGGCCCTGAGTTTCAAGATCTTTTCTTCATGGATTTTTTCATCTTTCGGTGTTTTCTCATTAGTTGCAGCTAACAATTTCTTTTCTACTTTGTATTTGTCCTTCTTGGCTTTCATTTGTTGCCATCGGTCTACCCACATAAGCAATTCATTTTTTTGTTGTTGTAACTCTGATTTGAACTTGTCATGAGCTTCTTCAATGTCTTTTAATTGATTAGCCTTATGTTGTTTCGAAAGCTTGATCGATTTCTTCGTTGCTTGTAAAGTTTTTTCTAAAGAATCTCATCATTTAATGGTGATTCAAATCGAGCTTCATGTTTAGACTGTGCTGGTAATGGTGAATTGTCTTTCACGAGTCTCTTAGGAGATACCACCACATCATTGTGATTATTACTTTGCTCTTGTTTAAAGTCATTTATTGGGGTTTCATGAGGAGGAGATTCACCCTCGTTATCACTATCATCTTCAACAACAATGGGTTCATTACTCTATTCTATGGTTCTTGGAACCGAAAGACTAATCATACTCCTAGTAAGCCTGCGATTAAACATCTTAGATTTTCTCATGCTCGGTTCAAGAGTTTTATTGTCAACTTCCAGATTTTTCCCTTTTACCTCATGCTTCTTTCTCTCCTCCATTACCTTAAAATACAAATTACCTGTTGATTTAGTAGAGTGCATCTAAACAACCATTGTATTTCCCTCTTCTACTTTGTTTTCTCTCTTGGATTGTTCAGGAGGGTTCGAAGTGTAAAATTTCTCATTTTCAACTATTAGACAAAGCTTATCTAGCCCCTCATGATCAATTATATGATCAGTCTCTTCTTTTACTTCTCCCTCACAAGGTCTTCTTCATTTTGCAGGAGTCTTAGGTAAGTAGGTAGGCCAAAATTGGGTTAACCCAAACTCATTTTATTTTAAGAATTCATCCCATGTTTTTCCTATTGTAACTAACTGATACTGAACTAACATTTTGATCAGGTCGTGATGGAAAAGACTACGATCTTGATTACCAATGGTATGTTGAACCATAACAGCCATTTTATGCAAACTATGAAGTATAAAGTAGGGTAGATTTAATTTCAAACCCTTAAGAGCCATTAAAATTCTCAGATGATATAATTGGACATTTGAATATTGACCATCACAAGAGATGTACCTAGAAATGACTTCAAAAGGAGCACACCATTGATTGCTCAAGTATTTTACAGGAAAACTGAACTTAAGGTGTGCATCTTCCTTTGACAATGGAAGAAGGAACTGCTTAAACTTTTTCTAATCAATTCGTTACCCTTTGAACCAGTGTTCACCAGTCCGAGGTAGCTTCGTAGTTTTTGAAATAAATTCTTCATCTATGATTAGCTGTAAATCACCTATCTGAGCAACATTTCCATCAAAATACAATGCAAACCATCTGGTAACTTCCTCATTGTGTCCACTGAAACCCCAAAAGAAGAGTTTCCAACCAATTTTCTCAAATAGGGAAAGAACTTCATGGTCGGCTTCTAACATTTCTGGACCAGAAAGCTCAAAGCGACTGAAGGGAGCCATCTATTCAACTATCAATTCTTTCTTTGACAGAGGGTTAAAAGGCATTGTAAAGACTAAAGGAATAGGGATACGTGAATACACAAAAATTTTATGAACCTTCACGCAGATCTGGAGGAGCTAATGAGTAACCCTAGACTAGTTTCTATGCGTGAGAACTTCAGTATCAAACCGCCATAGGAATTCATCAAACAAATTGATGTGATCTGAAATCATTACAAGATATTCGAAATCAAATATTTTCATGAATGTTATATGACTGTCAAATAGGATGATATTAATATGGACATATCTGAATAAGATAATTATTCCATATTAAAATCCTTATGAACAGATGTTATCAAATCAACAATTCCTATCTTGTACCATACACACGACTGTCAAATGTTAATAAGCAAGGATTATACATGGAAGGAAATCATGCTGTTAAACTAGATGATGTGAAGTTATCATTACAAGAAATGATGTCTCCTAGGGTTTCATAAATCCAACCAAGTACCAAGATCAACTTTGGATAATAATTTAAATGCCCAAAACCATATTTATGCATGTAATAGATTCAAGGAGAAAATAATATAGTTTTGAATGAACTCATAGAATCCAAATCATCATATAACCTATTGCAAAGTATGATCGGATGGAAAATTTATTAAAGACTAAACACTAGATCAAGAATCAATTACTATGATTATAACACAATGGACATTCGAAATGATATATAAAAATAAACTTTAGCTATTTTGAGAAAAATATATACACTTTACACAATTTGCAAAATGACATAGTATTAAAAGATAAAGTTTTAAGTACAAATATATTATTAGGGTTAAAATAAAATATTTCAATTAATTCATCAACCCTAATCATATAAATTACAAAAAAAACTAACAATGAATACTTTGTCAACAAGAATCAATAAAACCAAATTGTAACAAGTTCAAAATGCATTTTCATTTTAATCCAAAGAACTATTTAGCAGACTATAATTTAAATATCTTGAATCATTATATAATCAAATGTATTGATAATAATAAGAATTGATTATATATATATAATTACAAGATTAACAGTTGTTAATTTATTAAATTTATGAAAGTGTTTCCTAAATTTCTAATATGACCCTTAACTCTTCTTTTAATTGAGAGTACCTTTCGAATCGAAGATTCTGAAGGCACTCTTCTATATTTGTTGTAATAAATAATAGAAGAGAATTGATCATTTTTATTCAGCAAAGCAGAAAAAATTGAGAAGGTTGTTTCCTTCCAACATGTCCAAGGATGATACAATCCACCACAACACAGATACAAAGGTCTGCGGATCACTTTAGTACTAATTTCTAGGGATGATACAATCCCACTACAACACAGAGACAAAGGTCTACAAATCACTTTAGGAATAATGTCCAGGGATTATACAATCCACCACAACACGGAGATAAAGATATGTGGATAACTTTAGGAATAATGTACAGGGATGATACAATCCCACCACAACACGAAGACAAAGGTCTATGGATCACTTTAGGACTAATATCTAGGGATGATACAATACCACCACAACATCATCACCACTACCCCTCCTTTCAAGGAAGGTCTGCAACGTCATCATCACTACTCCCCCTTTCGAGGAAGGTATGCAACATCATCATCACTGCTCCTCCTTTTGAGGAAGGTTCTTTCGAACCACACCAAGCCATGAGATCACCCCTGATCCAAAACTGAAACATCATCCTGAGGTGTTCTTTCTAGCACTTTCTCTTTTCATCTATAATGAGTTTGTCTTCTCCTGTCAGGTCATTGATATATACTAGTCTTCCACATTCAACCTTTAAGTAAATTTTGGAACCTATTTTACTCTTGGTAAAGCCTTAGTCCATCTAGAAGTTGTCCATCCTATTGTACCATGTAGAACTCAGAGGTCTTCTACAGCCACTCCCTCTTTCCAGAGAGGTATTTTTGGACTATACCAATCTTGTATTGAAAGTGTTCAATATTTACACAAGACAGAGGCTTAGTTAACACATCTTCCACATGCTCCTCTAGGAACATACTTGAGCTTTAAAACTCGCTTCTACATTTTGTTCTTTATAATTCTTCTTTTGTTCATTTTCAATTGCATCGTACATCCACAAATTCATCGTATATATATAACTTCATCATTTATTCTCTTATAGGTGATTGCATACAATCCTACAAATCAAATGCAGATTTATGATTAGAAACATTTCATAACATATTCATAATGGAAAATTCTTATGCATAAAGATATGTGTTATATAATTATACAACTATTTTAGCTAATACAACATTCATCCATATCCTGTATACATACGGTAACTTTCTAGATTCCTTCCATATCTACCAAGACATTATGTCACCAAAGAGGTTTCATTATAGATAAGTAGCAATGGAATGTTGTACACCACCATAAGCCACTTACCCATCATATGCATATTAGTAGTAAAGTGTTCATAAATACAAAACACTCTAACATGCATAATACACTTCCTAAATATTATGTACATAATTGAAAAAATAGATATATCGGAAATTAGGATTCAAATGCTTATCTTTGTTTATTTGGTAGATTCCATTTTGATATCTATCTTCTTCAATTACTGGAGTCTCTACCAATGTGTTCAACTTCATCGTCTGATTTTGAGGACCACCAATCCCAAGAATCATGTCAAGATTCTCAAACTTTAAGATCTACTGTAGTCACTTCCTCTAAGATGGAGCACCAACCTCCCTCTACATATTGTACTCTTTGCATTAGGACATTGGAGTGACAGGTAGTCTCCTTTAATACTAATTTAATTTGTATCCATCTATGCCACCTGTTGAGGTCACTAGATATAAATATCCTTCAGATCAAAATTGGTTGCAAGTTTTCTCTTCCACCCATCTATGAGCTTCTCATCCTTTGTAGGATTCTATATTCAACCTTGTAGTAAAGGTTGAGATGTCCATCACTCTAGTTGATCCTCAAGATCCTCATTGAATTTTATTTGTTATCCCACAGGTGCCTTCTGATCTTATAGAAATCCTTTTGTGCATAGGTGATTCTCTGTAAAGAATCTCAAACGTTGTAGGTTGCTCGATCTGTTCTTCTTCTTTGATTACACCAACTATCTAGTGTAATTTCCTCCACTAAATAGGTGTGTCTAGCCTCTATATAAGTGTCTTTCCATAACTGACTCTTTCTTTCTTATGGAAACCACGAACCTTGATTTGTATCTTTTGATAGTTCGATCTGTTGTATTCTTGATATTGTAGATCTTCTTGGAATAATTTACAAAACTTTTATTCATGTCTTGAATTCATATCCAAACATCATTCTGTATGATTGACTAGTACTTCTTAATCATATCATCCTTTCATTCTTCCTTCTTGGAACATTCTTTCACAAAGTTTCCTTTTTCATCACAACTGGACATTTGATTTGTGAGATGTCATTCTTTTGGAGTCCTTTTATTTCTTGTGGGAATGTTATTTCTTCTTCTTGGAATGAGTTGTTACGATTCATCCATCTCTTCTTATTTTTATTTTCTTTGACTTAATATCCCTATGGATTTGTAGCTTCTTCTTTGACATAGTTCTCCATGCCATGCTTCTTCAAGTATGAGAATCACTATGCACTTCCATGCTTATAATTTATTGACTCTTTCAATATTGTACTCAAGCTTGATATAGTTTTTCATCATGATAAAAATGAGAACCTCAAATTGAAATAGAGAGGATAGAAATTACCAATGAGATTGCTTCAACTTGATGCTTGTTTGAAGGATCTTCTGGAAGACTGCTTCTGGTGGACCAAGGGTTTGACAAAGAAACCCTAATTTTTCAACTTCAGGTATTTTTCATATCTGATTGGATAGAAGGATGCACCTCCGTAAGGAAAGCATAGAAGCATACTTATTTTCCCAAAACTGTGGATGTAACTAAAAAATATCTGATGCCCTAGTTCTCTCAGCCACACTGTTCAATAAAAAATTAAAGTACACAAAATGAGAAACTTCCTACATAGAAATATGCTCCCTCCTAGGGAGAATTTGATGGTCCTCCTTTTTCAACTTATTGGTGGAAGGAAGTTCTCGAAAGAGAAATCCTTAGTTTTTCTCCAGTTTCTTCTGCATAATTGACTGAACTTGTTTTTTTTCTATAGATAAAGTTTCTACTGCTCAAGGTCCAAAAATTCACCTACATTAGCCTGGTCTGTATTCTTTCCAACCTCATAGTCTATAGCATAGTTTGATTCACCAAGTGGGACTTATGTGAAGTTTCCCAAGGTGAATTCTTTTAGGATTGTTCAGCATAGAGAAATTTTATAGACTTCTACATGTCACTGTTTCACCTTTGGGTTCTGAAAATTTGAACATAGAAACTAAAGTCCATTCCTTATCTGAAAAAATATTGTGAAACTTCATTTTGACCTTCCTTTCCTGACATATAGCAATTTTCCCTAGGTCACCTATTTAAGGTTGAATTATGGGAGAGGAAGTAACCCTAACTTGGAGGAATCATATATCCTATATTATAGAGAATATGAGGCTCACACTTTACACAAGGTACATAAATATTTCAAATTCATTCTCTAAAATTTTCAGCTCCTTATCCTTCTCCAAACTTGAGTTATAGAGAAAGTCCCAACATGACTAGTTTTTGTCTTATGGGGTTTTCAACCATGAAACCCTAATCTTCAGTAGATCTAGTTGTAGAAGTGTTTTGGATACACAAATACTTCTTTCAGGGTGTCTCTGAAACCATTTTATATTTTAATGGTTATACAAGATCTAAAACATTTAGCATCATAACATCATAACCATAAGAAAAGGATCATTGAAAGAACGACAAGTACATCAACACAAGCGAACAAAAGGATTTTCATCAGGGAAACCACAAGCGAGAAAACCCCGCAAAAATTACTCAGTATAGAATTTGAATAAGTACAGTATAAAACCCCAAGAACAAGAATAGTTTCTCTTGTTCCACAGTATACTCTCTCTCTCTCTCTCTCTCTCTCTCTCTCTTGCGCTATACACAAGTGAATGTGTCTGTTTAAATTAGGAACACGCCTCCTCTATTTATACTTTATCTTCCACTTAACTTTTTCCATAATAGGTTGGCCCCAACAAACTTACTAGGGAGACTTCATCTAGGAAGACAAAACAAAATATTATATTATATTTTGGAAGTTTCTATTGACCAGACTTACAATGAAGGTTTTACCTCATGGATCTATGATGGCCAAATACAATAATAGCATCTCGAAGGAGGAATAAAACATCTCTAATATATTACAACAATAAAATACATTTAGAATATTATTCGAAGTTACATTATTTCAAAAATTCTAGTATCACTCATAGGTTCCAGAGGAGGGGACATGTCTATTGATGACCTCATGGATGAGTATTATACATTCGAAATAGGGTCCCAGGGGGGAATATTCTAATAAAACATATAATAAATCATACATTGAGGACATATCCTTCACCTTTGAGAAGGTATCAGGAAATAAAGTTGGTCATCAGACTACCCGACCACATATGTTGTATGTGTTAGATGGCATGGCTCCAACCATATTGAACTGGAGTGAGGGGCTATTAGAAAGCCTCAAATACTAGCTCACAAAGTGTCGATGAGGTGAGATGAAGTAGTTTTTCTATGGGATAGTAGTAGTATCATTATTCCTAGATAGAGTACCTATGCTACGTCCTCATCTGAATCTCAGCAAGTTGGATCCCAAGGATCCATGGATGTTGAAGTAGGTCGATTCCATGGCCCATAAGGGAGGTGGTGGAGGGACCACTATGACCTTGTTGGTGAAATATATGCTATCTAATTCAACACTTAATTTTTCAACCCGGGAAGGTAGCTTGTGAGATGAAAACACTGTATGTGCAAGATTAAAGCTTATTCTAATATGATCTAATCTAATCTAGAAATCATCTGAAATGTTTAATACTAAGATTTTTAATCTAATGATCATTAATTCAATTCATATTTAAGATCCTAATGCTAACTAAATACAATCAAATCTAAAATTTACAAAGCATTCAAATTTCAAGCTTTAACATAATTGCAAAAATGAAATAATGTTCAAACTGACTTCAATACAATCCTACCTCAAAAGCATATCCATGCAAATGAAAATAACTAATAAAATCACTCATTCTAATATGACTTAGAAACTAAATTAAGTAAACAGAAAACTATGTAATGACACAGAAAACAAAACATGTGACAGAAATTGAACTTGGCAATTGATTTCTCATTTAATAATTCAGTGCTTTTATCAAATTAATAGATTTCTTTAGCATGAGTTTTAATCATTTTTATATCAGCATAGAGTTCAATGTTCAATTCAATCTTAAAATGAATTATTACCTATAATTGAAACTATTCTAAATTAAACTTGCATTTAAAACTACAATAAGATAAATGAAATTTGTTGATTACAGAATTTTTAAAAGGAATACTATTGTTAAGTCTAAGCTACAAAAGAAAAACTATTTTTAAATAATCATTCAAACTATAAGAAAACTACCTATCGTATTCTTATGAATCGAAAAGCTATTCTACGTGTGCAAAATCAGAAATCTATCTACGAAACATATTCACTTGCAAATTAACTATTCAAAAAGTAGGAAACTATGTTGTTTGAGAAAGCAAGTTAACTAGTTAATATATGAAATTCAACTTAACAACTAAGTATGAATTCAAGAGCAAGATGAAATGCTACTCTGAAGATGAGCTACAAAGCAAAAAACTATCTCTATGAAACAACAAATTATTTATAAGCAAACTAACTAGCTTCTATATAACAAATTTGAAATACTTTCTATATTGCTGGAAGGAAAACCAATCTACAAAACATAATTCAAAAACTATGCGTTTAATAAAATGTCTAAAATCTATGAAGTTCGAAACCCTAAGCAATTCTTTTACAAATTCAACTGCAAAGCAAGTAACCCTGTGATAGAAGAAAGGAAAGTAAAAGTGCAATGACAGAAAAAATAATTCTATTTTTTTGTCTAAAGCAAATGAAAAAAAATGAAAATGTTCTAACTACTCAAGCTCTAATTCTTAATTCCATTTCTATATACTAATGGAGTTCTAGAAAAGAGTGCAGATCCTACCATAAAAACAATTGCAATCTATTAGCAGAAGAGCAATGTAATTCTGGAAATGCATATGGCTTGGACATGAAATAAAAACTATATGGTGTTAAGCACCTACCTACAACAAAACAAAAAAAGAGGAATTGCAATTGTGAAGGGGGGAAATGCAAAGGTAAATCATGAGTGCAGAAAAAAATGTGAAAGAGCATTTGAAAATGCAAACACAAATGTAATGGAATAGCAATGTAAAAAGGAGACAGGAATAAAACACAAAGGACAAACGTGATTAGGTAGAACGAAATGGAAAAACGTGATGTCTATTCAGAAACATTTTTCTCCCTATCTGTTAAGCCATTCGAAAAACTTCCCATGGTTATGGGTAAATGGGCCTAATTGGGAAGTGGGTTTCATACCGTTTCCTTATATTCCTTACAGTTTTCTCACATGCTTCCCCTGAAATTTGCCTCCTGAAGTGATGATGGGAATGCAATTGTAAATGTAACAAACATAAGTGTGAAAATAAAGATGGATGGGTAGAGGATGAAGGAGCAAAATGACAATGGAAATGAATAGGAATACAGAAGCAAGTGGCAACTAATTAACTCTACGATTACTAAAAGCAAAGGGCAAATCACAAGAGAAAATTGTAAAGAGGCAAATTAGAAACACAAAAGTAAAGTGCAGGAAAACAGAACATGAATGTAATCTACAGGAACCTAGCAAAGAAATTGACAGGAAAAGATTTGCAATTGGGGAGAAACAACTATTCTATTGCTCAGAATTTAATCTAGTTAAAAACACACACCATTAAACATCTACTGAGCTAAATTTAATAAATTGAAATACAAAGCATAAACTGCTTATCTGACAGAATGCACAGAGACGAGTAAAATTAACAGAACGGATCCGGATCATGCACAAGAAGAGTTTGCAACCTCTGGTGGCCCCCCAGAGTTGCATCCTGAGACTATCTAGTTCCTTAAATGAACATAAACACAGAAACCCACTTTTTATTGCAATCAATTTCAAAATTACAAAGTCCAGGTCAAGTGTGAGCCACAACAACAATGACAGTAGCTACCACCACCACCATTTACATGGCCAAAATCCTCTATATATAAAAACTTACACATGGAAGAGAGGGCATCTAAATGACCCATAATGGAAATTAATTCATAAATCCAATTTCTGGGATGAATTTTCGCTAGGTTGTTTGTCAAATTGATGGTTGGGTGCTAAGTTAGAAGAATCGCAATCCCTTTGTTTCTTTATGTGTTCCATTCCTCCATCACGTGAAGTGTGTGAGTTCCATGGCCTGCACATAACGTTACATTTGATTACAACCAAAACAATTTAAATAAAATTCAACATAAGTATTGATGGCATGTAAACAAACTAAAAAGTCATCCCCATTATTTAAGGATTTCCATTATTATATTCATTTTTTTTACTTTTTCATTTAAAAGGAATTAAAACGTGAGTGACAATATGTAAGTGGAGGTGTAATGATATATATGGGTGTCATTATTTATAGTTTTGAAGTTTAAACACCCTTTTTTTAAAAGGTTAAACTGTTACTTTAATGTAAATAAATTTATTAATGGTTTAAGAACGATAATTATTATATTTGTTTAACATTTAAAATATTTTAATTTTCATCATAGAGTCATGGTTTTGATTTGTACATGCAGGATCAACGGGACTAGCAAAAATCAGAAGATAATGGTATTATGGGATCAATGAGAGCCGAAAGACAAAGGCAAGACAAAATTAGTGAACCAATAAGAAACATGTAATAAAAACCCAATGCGGAACTTAGGACTGTAAGAAAGGTCGGATGGAGTACCAAAATGCTTACGATTTGCACAATATTGCATTTAATACAATAAAAATAACATATTAGACTCACTTTACATTTACAAGATTTTAATTAATAAAACAAATTAAAAGATATCCTTATTGAACATAGATGTGTTAAATCATGGTATATAGGATGGGAAATTAATGTAAATAACATCATTATAAAAGACAATTTTGGAGCCCAACAGACCTATGGCTATGTCTTCTTACGTTGGTTGCGAGGCCAACTACTGATGGTATAGGACTACGCATATGTGGGGACTAAATTTAGGGGTGACCCTGATCTTCCATTATTTGAGGGTGACTAGTGGGATGATCAAGGTAAGAAAGACATTGTTCCATCCATACCTATAGGAGCTTCTTGCATCGAGAGTCAAGGGATGGTTAGAGATATAGCCACCAGAAATTTAGAGGAAGAGGAGGAGATTCAAGTGATTGAAGACAACCTAAAGAGGTTGACCATTGGTGTTCTAGACATTTCTATTGACAAACTTTCCAGGCGTTATCAACGCCATACTGCAAGAGTGTCAGGTCATTTTGGGAGGTTACTTCATAGAGTGCCTCATTCTGTTATGTGTTATCATGAGCATGAGGATTAGTCCATAGTGAGTCTTATTTTTGTATCATATATATACTGAAATATTTGACGCTTCATATTCTAGACTCTTGATTCACTAGAAACTCAATGGTTCCAGATTTTAGGTACACTAAAATATTATGTCTTTAGTCTTTTTTCTCAGCATCAATTATATATATATATAAACAATCTTTTTACAAACATGTGTGTGTACGTGATGTGTTATGTGCATGAATGGCTACCTATACGTGTTTAATTTTTATAATATTTATACATCTAATCAAATTAAAAATGAAAATCAAATATGAGCTAAGTATCAATCCAAAACATAATTTTCTAATGAATCCACCACTTCGTTTGAATGTCTTGCTGGTAGTGGATATGGATGCGCATAAGTGCAAAATACGAAAATAGTGCACAAGGCAAAGAAGTTGACAAGAATCGATTTGGTCATAGTTTTGTAATTTTTGGTCCAAAAAAGTTAGAAAGTAGTTATAAGTGGATCATTTGTAAAGGCGCAAGCCTATATAAAGAGTTGAAGTATAGTAGGAAAGGGTCATAATCATCACAAGATCTTTGTTTTTGTCTTAGACTATGTTCCAGACATCTGTGAAAGATCGATATTTGTGTCTGTGATTTTGCTTATGTATTATAACTCTGAGGCTGTATTTTGGGAACCTGTTTTGACATGCGGAAGTAATATGACATGTTTGGATGATGTTTAAAACTATATGTCTTGTGTTTTGATGGTTTTGTGGTTATAATGATGTGATCTAAATGATTAACTGTGATAGTATGGTTTATATTCTTGAATGATGTGATGTATCTGCATAATGAATGGTTCCATATTTGTTAATATGTTTATGAATGGATATAATCATGTGGTCTAATGTGAATTGTTCCTGATGTGATCAAATATGAATGATTGAAGATAAAACCCTTGCCTGAATCTTTGGTTAACATTGAGACAGTAAGAAAATAGTGGGAAAATAGGTGCACAAATCCTCCTCCTTACTGCAGAAACATGGTTCCTACAGCTCTCCCTCGATCATCTCGAGTGAGACTTCATCTACTTCGCAGGTGTTGCTGGACAGGGTAAAACTTGTCTGGGTCTGTGCTCAGGGAGATTGTAGTGTTTTTGGGTGTCGACAAAGTGTGAACCCCTATCAACAGATATGTTTCAGCAAATTTTTTTGTTCATGGGACCTTAGTGTGAGGAAAAGGAGGATATGTTGTGGCATCTGACAAGACCAGAGATTCAGGATTGGTTTGATCAGAATGCTCGAGAATTCACAACAAAATAAAATCTAATCTCTGGGATAATGATAGAAGAGTGGTTGGGAAGGAATCTCTATTTTTACATCCACAAATATTTCTTCGTCGAATTTATGATTGCCTGGTATGATTGGTTGTTCCAATTAACCTATCAGAAGACTGATTTTCAAGGAGGTGAACCTACTTGCTGGACCCTGTAGCTGATCTAGCAGTTAAAGGAGGTAGACAATAGAGCATCGAGGGCCATCAAAGTTTTGCTCGACAAAATTTTGGAAGGTTACATCACTGAGTTTGCGGTCGACATAGTCAAGTTCTATAGAGATGTGGAAATGGAATTCTTCATGTTAGGATTTATAACCCTCCCTTTTCTAAACTGGTCTATTAGATTATATTTTCCTAACTTAGGAGCCATATAGTTATTATTGGTTCCACTACTACCATTGGGTCCACTTGGCCTAATGGGGCCACATGTACCAGTCAATAGAGTGTGGGGAACACATATAGAGGCTAACTGCAACTGATTGCACATTCATGCATCAGTATATGTGCCTCCTATACCAATCCCTAAATTTAGGATCTAGTGGGAGTGTCGATACCAACCCCCTTCAGTTGTTGGAAGTTGGTGACTAGTCACGCTTAGTTATGCTTCAGTTATATTCAGTTATATGTCCTCTAGTTTAGTTAGTGCCATTCTTGCATGGATGCATGTGGGGAGGCACATATTCTCGCCTAATTCTCTCCTACCACCTATATTAGACTAGTTTAACCGATTATAACTTATTGAGGACTGGATTAGAGAACTAGAGCTTAGCTAGTCGTATATGATAGTGATTTAGACACTTCTAGTTATCCGTGCATTCATATTTAGTTGGTGATTCAAATATTATCCACATGATTCGAATTATCCTTTATGTAACATTTTTGTATACTACTGGGATTAATGATGTTTATATTGTAATTATACTAAGCAATACTTATTTGTTTCTTGTGAGATTTGTTTTGTTCATTGGGTATTATTCATTCCTTTTACACTGCATAATAATTAAAATCTAATGGCACTCAGTATCTGAAGATCAATGGAACATTAATTTTAAAATGGTACCAGAGATTCCTCATACAACCTTCAAGTATATCTACTCTCCATTGTACACCAGAAGCATTTGGGTTTCCACAGAAGTCCTAAAAAGAGTGCCTTGCTTCCTCTGAATTCCTTCAGAGTGGCAGTGTGGGCATGATAGACCCTGAAAAAGTGTACATGTCGAGAGGGAATTCTTGATTCTGACATATTGTGAATTGGTTTTGTTTTTGCAGTGTTTTCTTACAGTTTCTACGTAGATTGATTGAAGAAAATTACTAATTGGAAGGAGAATTGAGAGAGAATCAATATTTCTTACCCCAGATCCTGAAACCCTTTAACTATGTTGATTTGAGGGAATATATGCAAGTCTCCTTGTGTAATATTTGTCTATACAGGATGACAATGGGCCAAGATACTGAACCACATTGTCCCGCTAAGTAGAACAAGTTCTTGAACCAACTGGATGAAGCCTTTGACTTCCTTTTTGTTCACATCTCTAGAGACCTCCTCTTTACCCTTAACGGATTGAGAACACCCAAAGAATCTTAGGAGATTCTAGAATTCTTATTTGGAAATAAAGATGAGCTTCGGGGACACATTCTAGAGAACTCACTAATATCAATGTAGCCCAGCAGTTTCGATACCATACAACAATTTTTTACCAATTTCAAGTCTCTTGCGCTACAATGTAAGCATTGTGGAATAGAGAGAAAGGATGAGAAGCTTGTGCTCTTCGTACTTAGAAAAATTGGTTCTGAGTATTCTATATTTGTCTCTACCTTCCATTCCATAAGAGGTTCCATTCCCAATTGGAAGATGCCTACACTTGATGGCTTTGTCGATTCCTTAATATAGGAGCAAGAAAAGTTGGTTCATATGGGAGTCCTCCAAACATCCAAAAACCAAGATATTTTAATGATAGACTCTACCAATTCACAAGATAAAGGGAGGAATAATGGGAAGGATCCTAAATCATCTTATTCAAATCCTAAAGAGAGTCATAATTCTTTCACTGGATCCTCAGGTTCTAGAAAAGAAAAGACTAGATGTCCATACTATAAGAGAGGATTTCATCCAGAAGAAGACCCTCAACTAGTTGAAAAATATCCTTCTACAGAACAATATTTCCCTTCCACAAGGTGCATATATGTCTGATGATGGAGAGCATACTGAAGAACATGAGAGATGTCATGACTTGAAGGGAGGCCTCACTCCATCAAAGGCTTACTTGATCGATTCTGGAGCATCTAACCATATGGTTTCCTGCATGGAATTCTTCACCACTTTCACTCTATCAGGAGGACCTAGCACTCATATGGGATGTGAGTCCCCAAACCTAGTTGTTGAGAGAGTTTCAGCTAAAATCCAGCATGATGAGTTCATTCCCTCTCCTACAGCAAAGTGAAATGTTGAAGATGAAGAAGAAGCAAAATCTTCCACAAAGTCAATTCAAAGTGAAGAAAGTCTCCTTGGAGTGACTCCTTCTACTTATGCTCCTAAATTTTATGAGATATCTGATATCTCATATTATCATATGGCTGATCTAGAAGAAGAAATTTGAATCTCTGTTATTGAATAAAAAATCTCCTTCCATTCTATGCAAAAATTCTCCAGTGATTCTTCTATTTTAAATTATGTGCATAGTTTACCACTGATTGTTTCAGAATATGAAGAGGAATTTGATTTATATATCTCTAATGATGTTTTTGTTGTACATATAAGTAATATCATGGATATTTTGAAAAGAATATCATATTTTAGGAGTGATCCATTCACTCTCATTAATCTTGAGCTTCTAGGAATTTCCTACATGATTGAATGCACCAATACTCAGGATTTTGAAGAAGGAGGAAATTATACATCTACCATCTTGATGGAGCACACTCTTGGATATGATATGAAATTATTTGGATCTGATATGATCTTATTTGGTTCATTTTTTAAGTTTCAAGAGATTTCAGTAATGCTTGTAGTTGTTCTCATCAATTTTGGTGTGAAAAATCAAGTACCGCAAGTCTCCTTCAAAATTGTTGTTGGGGATTTGATATCATTCCACACTCTTGGATATGATATGAACCTCTTTGGATATGATATGATATTATTTGGATATTATCTAATATTATTTGGTTCAATTTTTAAGTTCCAAGAGCCTTCAGTCATGCTTGTTGTTGGTCTCATCAATTTTGGTGTGACAAATCAAGTACCGCAAGTCTCCTTCAAACTTGTTGCTGGGGATTTGATGTTAGTTTCCTCTTATGAATTTGTTGATATTATAGTTTGTGAATCATTGGTTATTTCAGAAGCTGTATAATATTATAGATATTGAGAATTTTCTCCCCACATTCCTAGGTCTTCTCTCCCTATCTATTTGATCACATGCTCATCTCCTCACAGAATTAGTAAAGGTGGAGACATTCTGCATTCGCATGGACACTTGCTCCTAACACTTGGGGATGATTTTACCTCACATGGTTTGATGTTCAAGGATGAAATATATCAGTTGTTTGGTATTTCGTCGCATGGTTCAAATTATTAAGCACTTTTTCTCTCTCATCATTTGATTTCAGTTTCTCTACATGGGTCCAGTTTTCATCTAGCAGTTGTCTATATTTCTGATTTAGTTGAGAATATTCTTCTTCTTCCAAAGAGGAATATTCCTCCAGACATAATAATTTAGTTTGGATTCAGAGTTTAACATGTACATATTCGAGATTTTGTTGCAAAAATGAACTAGAACACAACTTTGTTGCTGCATAGTACTGCAAATTGCAACACACAATTTTGCAAGTTTTTAACTTGTTTTCCCTGATTCACTGGTTGTCTTGAGAGGGGGTTTAGATGAGGTTTTCCCCTATTTCCTTGGTTTATTAATATTTTTTTTTATTCTTTTATATTGTATATGGCTGAATTTTGTGCTTGTTTCCAGGGCCCACAGTTATCCAAGTTAGGATTATGGGGGGGTGTTAGGATTTATAATCCTCCCTTGACCAAACTAGTCTATTAGATTATATTTTCCTAACTTAGGAGTCATATAGTTATTATTGGGTCCACTAGTACCATTGGGTACACTTAGACTGATGGGGCCACATGTACCAGTCACTAGAGTGTGGAGAACACAGATAGAGGCTAAATGCAACTGATTGGACATTCTTGCATCAGTCTAAGCGCCTCCTAGACCAATCCCTACAATTTAGGAGCCACTGAGAGTGTCGTCACCAACCTCCTTCAGTTGTTGGAAGTTGGTGACTAGTCAAGCTTAATTATGCTTCACTTATATTCATTTATATGTCCTCCAGTTCATTTAGAGCCAGTCTTGCATGGATGCATGTGGGAAGGAGCCTATTCTCACCTACCTCTCACCTACCACCTCAGTTAGACTAGTTTAGGTGATTATAACTGATTGAGAGACTAGATTAGACAATTGGAGCTTAGCTAGTTAGCTCCAATAGTGATTTATACACTTCTAGTTAGCCATGCATGAATATTGAGTTTGTGATTTGAATCTTATCCACATGATTCAAATTCTCCTTTATGTAACATTGTTGTATATTGCTAGAATTAATGAATTTTATATTGTAATTATATTGAGCAATACTTGTCCATTTCCTGTGAGATTTGTTTTGTTCAGTGGGTATTATCATTCCTTTTTCACTACAAATAATTAAAATTTAAGGGCACTCATTGATTGAATATAATGGTACATTAATTCTAATACTTAAAAGGACCAAGAGGTAGGTTTCTATTGTCTTTGCAATTATGGATTAAGATACTTATCTGCGAAAATGGCATATTGAAAATGAACTCCAATGAGTAGATCTATATTGTGTTTAGGTTATGGGTACTATGGAGACAAAGGTTGGATGGAATGATAAGGGGTAGATGGATGGATCTTATGATGAAGCTATGAGGGAAGTCAACAAAGAGTGTAGTATTCTGTGAAGTTGGGTAAGGTTCCAGTAAGAGAAGAGGCATAGGACTGAGGAGAGTGCTGCTGTGATCGATACAAGAAACTACAAAAGAAGATCACAAGGGACTAAGAAAATGTACACTGATGAAGGAGAAAAACAGGATATGCTCGATCGTGAGAAAGGAACAACCCAGATCAACAAGGTACCTACACCTTTGTACACTGCGCCACATTTAGGAGGAAACACAAGATCATCATAAGACTTCCCGGTGTGTCATCAACACAATAACAGTAGCAGATCATCCAACACAAGAAGAAGGCCTGGAATGGCAGGTGATGATGTGAAATTACCTTTGTTCCATGGGAACAAGACCAAGGATCCCAAAAATTATTGGTTTCTTTGCTAAGCAATATGGATTGTAAAGCAAGTCCAAGTTGAATATATTAAGAAGGTTCAGTTGGAAATAACTTTTTGTGGTCGCGCATTAGATTGGTATATGAGGTTCATATAAGTTTTTCCAGGGAACCAACAGAAGAATCTAGTAGAAATTATAACCAAATTCACTGAAGAATTCAAAACACCCAAATATGAGTTAGATTATATTACGGAATTGAAGGAAATCAAGTAATATCTTAACGAATTGGTCTAGGATTCCGATCAATTATTCAAAATGCTGATGGAAAAAGTCAGTTTTGGAATGAGCGATGTACACCACAAAGAATGGTTCATGATAGTGTTAGTACCGCATATTTGCATGCCATTGATGCAACAGAAGATTTTGACATAGAGTAAGGCTTTGGAGATCGTAATGAAGCTGGAAGCTTCACCAATTGCCAAAACTGGAGTTGGAATGAATTAGATCCAATCACAACTCACGAATATGACAATTCAACTGCAAGATATCAAGAAAGGAAAAGAAATTTGAGAAGAAGTTTGGTGTATCCAATGTCACACAGAGGGATGTCATAAAGATCAATGCCCAAATTTTTGCAATTATTTGTTGTTAGGTGCTCTGAATCTACTAAGTCAAGGTGGCTTACCATGGTGTTGCATCTATCAAACTTAGGGAAATCAACACAAAGAATGAGTATATATTTAGAAGATGGTATCCAAGTCGACGAACTTGTTTTGTAATTTTTGTTAGTCTGTTGGCTATGAAGAGAAGGATTGTCGAGCATATCACCTTCTCCAGGAAAGGAAAATGGATACATACTATATGAAGGGAGAAGAACACTGATCGACAGAGAGACCGCCACCACAGTTTGCACAACCACAACCACAATTTGCATCATTGCAACCACAGTATAATCAACTACAGTATGCTCCATAGCAAGCCCAGTATACTCAACCACAGTTTGTTCCATCACATCCAAATCCATTGTAGCAACAACAGTTTAATAAACCACAGTATCAATAAAAAGGATCTTTTTGCAAAGGGTTCTGAGGAGGATGAAATAGAGGTTTTGGTTGAGGAGGAGGATGAGGTCGAGGAAAGATGCAGTGTTACAAGTGTGGAATACTAGGGAATTATCAACGATATTTCCCAAATATTATGTCACAATTTACCTATAGTATTTCCACATATCACGCTTTTGAATATTATGCACAACTGACCGCAAAATTCCAAGCGAAGAGTGTTCCACCACCACATAACCAGAATCAAAATGTGCACCAAAATGTGAACCTACCTGTGAATCCACCACAAAATCAGAATGAAGGTCAAATAGTCGAGAAGATTCTAGTGGAACCCAGGATTCAAACTATGGATGTTAGAGTCATTACTCGCAGAGGTGCGATGACAGGGGATGATGTTCCAATCCCACAGGTTCGACAAGCAGCTCATAAAAAGGTGCAATTTGATGTGGACTTTGAAATGGATATGTTCTTTTATGCAAGACACGCCATAAAAAGGGATACGGGTAAGTTTCCTATCAATGAAATGCCACATGTTTTTATCCAATACTTATAGCAGGACCATCATGAAAGTATGGCACATTGCAAACTTTCTTCAAAATTTGTCTGTCGCTAACAAAATATCATGATGTGCTAGCTAAGATTTCAATTCTGATAGATCGACCATGAAAAGGTCGAAGGACTCAATTGTTAACTCCTTACATAACAACAAAACCGGAAAAGAGATGAGGATGAATGTCCAAATTGGTGGTTACGATGTGGACTCAGTTATTTTGGATCTAGGCTCATATGTAGACATTTTGACAAAGAATACATGGGAGAAGATGGGAAACCATAGTTGTTTTGGTTCCCTATACAACTGTGACTGGCCAATTAATCTAGGATTTCACCGATTGGGAGAGTACCACGTCTAATGGTGGAAGTCGAAGGAATGAAGACATATGCGGAATTAGATGTTATCGAAATCGTTGATGAAGGAATATCATATTCCGCATTGTTGGGGATTGGATGGGATAGAGACAACTTGGCAGTGATTAACGTCAAGAAGAAGGTGATGAATTTTGAGAACAACGATATAATATTCATAGCCCCATTGGATCCGAGCAAAGGAAGAAGTTGTGTCAAAGGAGTCAAGGAAGAAGTTGTAGGAGGATGGGACCATGCATACAACATTTTGGAGGATTATGTCCATCCCACTACAAAAGAATAGGTGGGATGGAAAATCTCAAGCTCTACATCATTGGATTATGACGATGCGCTTGAAAATTGGCTGAATTGAAGACATGAAGTATCCATCTGGAAGTGTGGATGGGTCACTTAGTCGATGCGTTGGGTCGCAATAGATATTGTTGAGCTACCAACATATGAAGGATTACCCAAATTGGTTGAGTTCATCCGTGAATTTGAAAATAAGGTTTAAGAACCACATATACTATTGGCATTGGAAGAAGCATTGAAGGCCACTCCAACATGATGGTGGGAGACACATAATAAGTTGATCGATGGATGGTCATTGTGTCACAGATTGCTAGAATTTCACTTCGGTGAAATAGAACACTATCAATTTGATAAGTATGATGGATGAAATGATCGCAATGATCACTTGATTTCATGTCAGACAACGTGGGTGTCATGACCGAAGGATGAGTGGGTACATGCTCTTGTAAACACACTGGACTAAATTCCATGACACTGGTATGTCTCAACAGAGTTCCGAAGGGAGATCATGACATGGGAGAACTTAACGATCTATTTCAGTCACACTTTCATCTTTGTGGATGTTTATCCAGTGATTCATAGTGCACTTCAACCTATTCGCAACTTTGTATTGGAGATAGTTCCAGTCACATTTCCAGAGGAATCGCATGAGGTACAAATGATGTAGTTGATGATGGAGTGTTACAATGTAACATGAGGACCCGAAGATGGGGATGACCCAAGGAATATTAATATTCTAGAATCTAAAGGGAGTTAGAATATCGCAGCACCTAAGATACTGATAGATAAATTTCACTAAATGCTGAAGATTCAAAAGGTTAACATTATGACATAAGAGGAATCGAGTTCACCAATATCAGATATTATTGGGATGAAGAGACTATCACGAATATTACCGACTTCTGCATGAGTTTAAAGACTTGTTTCTGATGAAATTATCTGAAAAGAAAGGGATTTTAGGTGATCTAGAATAAATGAAAATCCCATTAAATCCAGATGTGAAACCAGTGAAGAAGCATTTGTATCGCTTGAATCCACGATACAAGGAGCGACTAAAGGGTGAACTTGACAAAATGTTGGATGTAGGAATCATTGAACCAGTCAAAGAATCAGAATGGATCAATTCAATGGTCATGTAATACAAGAAGATAGGTGAATCTTGGATCTGTGCCGATCTCAGGAAGTTCAATGACGCATGCCTTCATGATTCGTTCTCGATGCCATTTACTGACGAAGTGTTGGAAGGAGTAGGTGGTCAAGAGATCTATTCATTCATAGATGGATTTTCAAGCTATAATTAGATCAAGATTGTGAAGGAAGATCGGTATAAGACAAATTTTTTGACTAAGTGGGGATGCTTTCAGTATACGGTGATGCCATTTGGACTCAAGAACGCACCTGTGATATTCTTCAGGATTGTGGTTTCCACGTTTAAGGAATTTATTACGAAATTTCTTGCAGTATACATGGATGATTGGATGGTGTATGGGTTAGCAAAGGATCACCTCGCCAATATATGACTAATTTTGGAGTGGTATCGACAACACCAGACTGCACTGAATTCGAACAAGTGCATATTCTATGCGCCATTCAGAATTTTGTTGGGCCACATTGTCTGTAAGGAAGGGATGCAGGTCGATCCAAATAAGATTGCACTTATTGTTAATTTTCCCCACCGACGAATGTGAAATAAATCAAACTGACATTAGGACATATGGGATATTATTGGAAGTTCATAAGAGGATATGTAGCGATCAAAGATCCAATGGAAAAGTTTCTAAAGAAATATGTGCAATTTGAATGGAGTCATGAGTGTCAAGGGAGTCTTGATCCTCTCAAGAAAAACATGGTAACAACACCAATATTGGTCTTTCTGGACTAGACAAAGGAATTCCATGTTCATGTTGATGCATCATCAGTTGCATTGGGTGTAGTTTTGGCACAACCTAGTGAGGGAGATATCGACCATCTGATATCTTTTGCAAGATGAAAATTATCATCAACGGAATGTGAAGGCTTGGAGATGGTGTATGGATTAAATTTTTTTTCTCATTACCTATTAGGAGGACACTTTAATATGTTCATTGACCATTCTTCATTGAAATACTTGGTCAACAATCCTGTGTTGGGGTGGAAGATATGTCATTGACTACTACTCTTCCAAGAGTTTGATTTCAAAATTGTTGTGATGTTGGGTTTCTTGAATGTGGGACCTGAACATTTTTTGTGGATTGAGACAGGAAAATAACCAACCTGCATCACTGATGGGTTACCTGATGCATAGTTATTTAAGTTTGGAATGGTTGATGACCAATATGACCACTGTTGCAACTGCAACAAGGTTTCTATTCGATGATGTTGTCATTCAGTTTGGTTGGCCGAAGATATTGATGAGTGATCAGGGTATTCATTTCATCAATTGCACTATCAGCACACTAACGGAGGAGTTCCAAATTAATCACAAGAAGATCACTCCCTATCATTCACAAGCTAGTGGAAGCATTCAATAAGGTATTGGAGCATGCACTCACTAAGGTTTGCAATGCAAGCCATGATGATTGGGATTTGAAGATTCTGGTGATCTTATGGTCCTATCACACCAGTTGCAAAATATTGACAGGGAAGATGTCGTTCAAGTTAGTATATGGTCAGGAAGCAATAATTTTGTTCGCATCGCAGTGGAAACAAGCATGGATGATGAAGGAGCACTCCAAGAATGCTTGACACGGTTATTGCAGCTCAAAGAAGACCTTTTTATCATAGGATTTCATCAACGAGTTGAAAAATATCATCATAATACATGGTATGATCGATAAATCAATTCCAGGTACTTCCAACAAGGAGATATGGTGCTGGCCTATGACAGTAAGTTTGTGAAACACCTAGGTAAATTGCAAAGGCATTGGTTGGGTCCTTATGTGATCAATTTCATTATTGACAAAGGTGTGGTACAATTGCAGAAACTAGATGGTGTAATGTTTCCTAAGTTAGTGAATGGAAGCCAACTAAATCCCTACTAGGATAGGTAGGTGCAATGGGATGCTTAAGGAATTACAAAACAAAAAAAATGTAAGATGTGGAATAGAAGGGGTTGGTGTACTGGAAACTGGTGGCGGCATAAGGAAAAGTGTCTAGGTCGCAAAAAGGAAGCAGTTTGGTGACATCTGCAGGGACGCGACATGATCAAGTTAGGCAATTAATGTAGCAATTAAACAAGTTGGGAAACGATGCAATTCGATGAGACACACATTTATGGGGAATATGATTGTTAGATTGGGAGGATCAACGACAGATTCAGGTGATAAGTGGCATATTTGGTTGTGATTATTGGAAATATTTCGCACAGGTTCTTCCGAGATATAATACTTAGTAGGGTGCGATTTGTATGAACCATTGTGATTGTTGAGTTGAGCGGAGCATCGAGAGGTAGAAGAGCATAGTTGAGAGGTTGCGAGTGAGTAGATGGTAGTGATGACCCAAGTTATTTCGATTGGTACCATTGAGGAGTTTCCACCCATAGGAACATTGATTGAAAAAGAAATGGATGAGTTACAAGTGAAGAATCAATGAATTTCATGGAAGAAGAGGGGCGCGAACCATCCCAAGTCCCACACATAGAAGAAGCGGACCACCAAAATTTCCAGTAGGGAAAAAGTAGAAGCAGAGGAGGAGGATGGATTGTAAAAAACTAAAGTTGAAGACTCATGCATTTTACTGTTGGATTCCTTAGTCACTGACATAGAATTGTAGATTATATTCTAGTGCCTTGGATCTTGTTTGCTTGTTTGATGTGATTGTATAGGTACATCCATGGAGATCCATCACCATAGGATACAACTACATCACTCTATCAAAGTACTCATTCCAAATATATGCAACTTCTAGGAGAAGTCTTCCATCTCTGTTGTAACCCATTTGTTCTAGATCTGAACCATTCAGACTAGAGGAACAAATCTTGTCCGCAAGAGGTGCATTTTTCCTAGCAACAAATCTGGCGACTCCACCAAGGAAGAGCTCTTAGCACATCTTATCTTCCTTGGTATTCAAACCCTTGTTTGAAATCCAAGCTCCAATATTTCATTGATCAAACTATTAGCTTATCTAGTGAGATCTTGGTTCGGTATAACTAGATCTACTTAGATAAGAGGCATTCTTACTTTCTTACTTCGTATTCCTGTCAAATTCATGATTTGATGCCAGTATTACAATAAATTACTTTCTCTTTTTCACCATTGTTTTGATTTAACATTTATAGCAAGCATCGCATATGCACAGTGGACATTAAGTGGTGCCACCTCCTGTGCATAGTAATCATTAAGCGGTGCCACTACTGTATTACAGTGGACAAGAAGCAGTGTATCCAGAACCGCTCTGTCACTAACTCTCCTTGAACGGTGCCAGGTAGGCCTTCCACATGCTTGTCATTTCAAAGCTTTGTTTGATTTTTTCTTTGTGTTCTGTGTGTGTTTGGGCTTCTTTTTAGAGATCTGGATAGTTTGATTCAAATTCTGTATGTGGTGAATGCTTACTTTGTTCTGATTCAAAAGGCTAGGTTACACCCATCAGTTTGATTGCTTGTATGCTTGGTTTTCAATTTCAAAAGCAGTGTTTGGAATTTAGTTCAGTTAGATCTCTTTTTACTGAAATATAAACTAGAAAGGAAGACTTGCTTTTTGGATTTCTCTTTTTTATTCTTCGTTAATTTACGAAAGACTTCTTTTTACTTTTAAAAGAAATTTTTTTATTGAGATTTGATTATAATTTTGCTTAAAGATGAATTATTGGACCTCTGACTAGCCTCGTAAGCTTTCAGATATCCATATTTTTCTTTCTTTTTATATACTCTTGTCTCATCAGAAGAAAAAATATATCATAGTTTTAAGTTAGATATTTCCATTTTTTGAAGAAAATTGAAAAAGTACTTGGTTTTCCTTTTAGTATTATTTTCTTTCTTTTTAGGAAAAGAGATATCGCTTCATTGCTTTCTTTCAAAGATCAGATGAGAAGTGTGTTGCTTGTTTTTATTGAGAAATATTTGTTTAGTGAGACTGTTTGGGAACTTTTTTGTTTTGAGACGAAATTGAAAAAGAAAACACTCTCTCCTTCCCATAACTAGGGAATACTTTGAATGGTAAAGTGAAAAAAAATTCATATAATAATTGCATGGTTTTACTTTTTTGTCTACACTCCATGCGTTCACCTAACCGTTCAACTTAAAATTAACGGTAGCTATAGGTTAAAAATCTTAGTAACTTGAGTGATAGGTTAGAGACATATTTCTGCGTTGTTAAGTGTAGGACCTATCGTTTATTGCCTACACTGCATCCTAGGGATTGTGCGGTTCTTCCACGTACCGCTGGTATATCATAGGACATTTTACATACCCTTGAGGTATATCGAAAGGTACTTCACATACTTAGTTGTGTATCGAAAAGACCCTTTCGAACATTTGTGCATTAGACAACACTACTATGGATTTGAGCTCCCACGTACCTTGCGTATATTGGGAGACCCTTCTAGGATTCCCTTACCATATGAGAAAATCCCTTTCACCCGTCTTTTTGGTGCAATACAGTGAGTACAACACTTGGGGAGATTACTATGCACATGTTGTCTAGGTATTTGGGTATTCAGTTGAGGTACGGTTGATCCTCCTCGCCACGTTTTACTGTTGGACCCTATGGTATATAGTGAGTTGAAAAAAATTGACAATCCTAGTGAGGAACCAGCTTGTATCAGCCCCTCTTGTCACTCAAGTTTTCTTGTGGCCTGTATCTTGTGTAGGAGAAGTTTTGTGTGATTTTTCTAATATTGAAACCCTAGGTTAGGTTTTAGTGACCTTACAATCTGGCTGAGTTTTAGTTGAGATGATCAAGAAGAAACCAAGGCTTACCACCCAAATTTCCTCCTATCACAGGGGAGAGCCCAATGGAGGACACAAATTAAGGTGTTGCAACTGAATCCCATGTGGAAGGAATCCCAGTTGTGGAAGGTGGAGAAAAATTCACCACTTACACTAATAACTTGGTCGAACAGCCTCCATCAGTTGAAACCGCCTTTTATTTTCCAATGGAAGGTCATGTTGATAGTCCTGTTGAGATAGAATATGGCCTTAATGCTCCTTTTTGAAGAAATTCTATGTGTCAAGCCCTTTACGAATTCGGGGTTACCAGAACTTCATTTGTAAATCCTCCCATAGGTGCTTCATTAGATGAAGATATGTACAAAAGGTTCTAGCCATCCTTTGAACATTTACAAAACATTCATGACAACCTTGAAAAATCATCTCTACACCTATTCCACATAAAGAACCTATGTCTTCTCTTTTACCCTGTCTTTCAGACCCTTTTCCTTCTGGATATCGTTCACTTTACTTGTCTTTGGATGCTCCTAATGTATCACTGGCTCGTTGTGTGACTACTCATAATCCGAGTCAAACCTCCAACCCTGCTCCTACAGTTTCAAATCCTGGGTATGTTCCTAGTCCTCCCATACCCTCTGTAGATAGGGAGAAATCCTCAGCTCAAGTGGTATCTGTTTCTTCCAACACTAAGGGGAAATACCCAGCTCAAGGTGTGTTCATTGTTAGTGGAGTTAATTCTAGTGTCAAACAGACCCTTGCTATAGGAAAACAAACAGTGGTTGTTCCTCCCGCCAACACCAATATGGTAAACCCTCCGTCAAGTTCAGGTCAACCCTTAGGGGTACAACCTGCAGTCAACCAAGCTTCTTGGGGCTACTCTTACCTAGGAAATCAAGCACCTATAGGAAATATGAATTATCAACCTATATCTACAGGGGCTATGTATCCTGGAATCCCTTACCCTGGAAACATGTTTACGTCATGGGGGAAAACTAATTCGTCCTACATACCAACAATGTGAGGAATACCTATTCATACTGTTGGAGGTTCCGGAGGGCCACCTTATTGTGGCCCACCCTTTGAAGGACCAACTGGCAGAGGCCCACCTAGAGGATTTCCACCTTATGGAGGACCACCACCCAAAGGACCACCATGAGGAGGACCACCACTAGGAGGCCCACCACCTAGAGGACCACCACCCGGAGGTCTGTGTTTGGGAGGTCCACCACCTAGAGGTCCACCAGTTGGGGGACCACCACCTGGAGGCCCACCACCTCTAGGTGGCCCTCCACCTGGAGGTCCACCCCCTTCAGGTGGATCTTCAGGAGGATCATTTTCCTATCCTCCAGCCCAATAGCCAATGTATCAGCCAACTTATGGTACTACTAGTATGCATAGGCCTTATCAGTACTACTAGTATGTCGAACATAATCAGCCACTTCCATTCTTGGAAACATTGGACTTTTTCGATCTGTCCAAGTTGATTAATGATCCCATTCAGCTTAACCCTTCATGTCCTACTATTCTAGTCAATTTACCATCAAACATTCCGAAGTTTGATGTGAATCAGGGAGATGATCACAAAAATCATGTCATGATGTTCCATCTGTGGTGTTCTTCCAACACCTTGATGGATGAATCTATTCGTTTGATTCTCTTTTAATGAAATTTGATCGGTATGACCGCAAAGTGGTACATTGAAATTCCACATAATTCGTTTGTGGACTTTAGCTCATTCACAACCATTTTTCTCACACACTTCTAGCTACCCATTCATTATGAAATGAGTACAAACATTTTAACCTTGCTTCATCAAAATACTTGAACACATATATCAGGCCATATTTATGAGTGGAGGAGGTGGAGATGACTCATTAAATCTCCCATCCTGGATCAACTATTAGCTGATTGGTTCACAAAATCCTTGTTGCCTCCCATTGCCCGAGATGTGGATATGGGTGGTGTTGTTACTGAAGAGAAAGCTATCAGTCGCGCTTAGTATCTGGACTTGGTGTATTCCCAATCCGGAACTTTGTATGACCTAATCCCTCAATCTCCTCGTCCCAACACGGACCCTACCAAGCCACCTATAGAAACTCCTATTGACAGAGTTCTGGGTTCAATCTAGCCTTTGTCAACAGCTAAGCCTACCAAGCAACATAGTACTTCTACTGCTGCTCCTTCTACTCCTATGGTTTTCGCCGAGGCGAATGTTATCCAAAGTACGTAGACACCCATTCAAATAGTAAAAAGCTCATTCAAATTTAGAAGTTAAAACACCTTACAATATGAAAAATGACGAATTTTGAAAAGATACAAGGTGTCATGTCTAAGAGCTTTAAAAAGGACACAAAGTAAAATTTAGAGGTTAAAATACTTTATAATTATGAACCACCAAAAATTCATTTAAAAGGGATGTAACAAACACACAGAGGGATCAAATCTCTTAAGTTGCAATTTTTTTTTTAAGTTGCAAATACTTTTTTTAAGTGGAAATGTGTAATCTAATTTTTATGGTTTTAGTTTATCTAATTTATGTTGTTTTATATATATGCAATTCCAAATAATTTAAATTTAATTTAAGAGCTAAAAGTTATTTTTAATAATATTTTATTATTTTTATAAAATACACGATGTAAACTCTAAGATAAGCAAAAAAAAAGTACACACCTCTCTCCTACTAAGTTGTATAATACACTTTTTCAATTCAACTAAGACAAACTTTGAAAAAACACATATTATCATATCTAAAAACTTTGAAAAAACACAACAAACTTTGAAAAAACACAACAAACTTTGAAAAAACATAAATTATCATGTCTAAAAACTTTGAAAAGACACAAGGTATTACGTTTAGATTTTCTCAAGAACATATTGTATTGTAAAAATGTTACTTAAAAAAAATAAACACTACACTATAAAAAGGTCCATGAATTACTATACACAACCATATAAGAAATTCCATGAATTATGAATTACTATACAACCATATAAGCAAGTCCATGAATTACTACGCAACCATATCATAGGAGAATTTGCTCTTACAATAAAAGGAAATATTTTATAAACATGTTATTTGGTTTTTATGTCACATAATAATTTATTTATGAAAGTCCATGAATTACTATACAACTATATCAAAGTAAAGTCTCTTGATACCATAAAAGAAATATTATATAAATATGTTTTTTTTTAAATTATTAATTTATTTATTTTATTCAACTTAATACTTATAAACTTAAATTTTTAAATCATAATTATAAATTTATCTTTAAAAACTTATACCAAATAATAATAACATTATATATTAATCAAATATTTAATAAAAAAAATTATGTATATTAATTAAATGTAAATATTTAAAAATATACATAAATTTTTCATATATATTTAAAATATAAAAAAATATTTAAAAATAAAAAATAAATATCAAATTTACAATATTAATACAAAAGAAGTATATTATTTATATAACAATATCTTAATACTAATTATAATTATAATTTTACATAATTATAATCATAATTTATAACATATTTATAGTAAATACCATTTGAGATGAAAGAAAAATAATCTAATTGTATGAAGATGAGATAATTATATTATCAATATTTAAAATAAATAATAAACAATATAGAGAGAGAGAAAGCTTTCATGTGATAACGGTTGGATACTTGCAAACTTGTAGTGTTAGCCAACCATAAATTAAGAGATTACTAATCCATTTGTAATGGGTTTATTCTAAAATCACTTATATATATCAAAACTCTAACTTAAGTTTATAATTCATTATGAATTGGAATTATTTAAAAATTATAATTATATATTTTATGAATTGGAATTATCCGAAAATCATAGAACTAAAAATTAAGAAATCCCTGCATAAACTTATCTTCATTCTTGTGATATATTTTGTTTGATTAGATTCCATTTTGGAATAATCGATAATGACGAAGTAACTACAATCTTTCAGCAAATACAAAAAACACATATAACATCAAACAACTAAAAATGGTACGTTACGTTACCATTACCGAGTACAAAATACTGCATACTTCCTTTTTAAGGTAGTATTGCACATATACACTCAATAATGTCAATATTATTCTCGCCGAAATACTATCCATGGTAATCTACCTATAAAAAATGGTTTCTCAACAGAAGCACCAGAAATAATTTATGAAAATGAAGAAATAACTTTAATCAGCTAATGGTTGCTGTACCAGAAGTACTAGAAATGGAGAAGTAATGTTACAAAACCATAGTCTCTCTCACGTGATACTTCAATAATTTTAAATAAAAGAGATGAACGGTCACAGTGGATTATTGGCATGGCAATTGTCTACATTCAATAACGAATCGCATGCAAAAGCACCAGGGAGAGTTGGCTGAACTTTGTAAGTTTGTACTACAAGAAGGGACATTTATTTGTCTTTTTTCTGATACGACGATCGTTTCTGCTGTCATTTACTATGATGTTAATGGTTGATAAAGGGATAACTTTTGTTTCGGATTCCTGTCGAATGTGAAGAGCTTCAGTGCTCTGTCTTGTTCTACATCACACGAAGTGTTACCAGCTCAACGCAATGAAGTAGAATGGAAGGGTGCTGGACTTTTGTGGAATGTAATTTTTCATGGAAAATATGTATTCCTTAATAATAAACTAATCTTGGTTATATATTGGTTTATATATTAACTAGCATAGCTTTTTAAGTTGTAGCTGGTGAATATAGGTTACAAATTAAGTGTCAATAATAAGTTATAAATTATTTGTATTGGTCTTATTGCATGGCCTTGAGGAGAGATGTGTAACTCCTTGGATACTCATCCTAGAGTTAACATTTGTCTTTTATAAAAAATAATAAAATATTATTAAAATAACTTGTTGGCTTAAATTAAATTTAGATTATTTAGAATTGCATATATATAAAACAACATAAATTAGATAAACTAAAACCATAAAAAATAGATTACACATTTTCACTCTAAAAAGGGTTTGCATCTTGACAGATTTGATTCCTCTTGTGCCTGGTAGATACCCTTTTAGATGGGGTGCTTGGTAGATACCCTTTTAGATGGATCTATGCTGGTTCTATTTAAATGACTTTCTCACAAAGAGCTAGAGTGCCATAGAATCAATCTGGACAATACATTTGGCTCATGCTCGTGCAATTTAGAACAAACAACATAGGTACAAAATCTCAAATAAAAGCATCTATCATGGTAGTTACATAATATGTCACATAATAAGATTTGAAACATCCATAAAGAATATAACAACATTTCTCCCAAAAATCCCATCTACAATGGATTCATTGTGCTATGTCTTACTGTACATCACTTGAGTGTTACTAGCTCAAATAATTGCTCTAGCTCGATTATGGTTTCATTTATGATCTAAATAAGCTAACAAATAAGGGTTTTCATAGGGGAGTAAGGTAAATAAGCCAACAAATTCAATTATCTTTTTTATTTATCAAGTTTTTTTCATAATTTATATGATCATTAATGAGATAAAGATTCATTGTGAATGTTTATATATTTAGTTGTTTATATGTTAGAATTTGGGATGGTGAACTAGCATTTATGGTTTTTAATTGTATAAAAGATTAAACAACCTATTAACTAAAAAAAATATAAACAACTAGCGACCGTAACTATATATAAAAAATAAATAACTTATTTATATCAATTAACTTATAACTTATCAATATTCACCTATACTAATCATACTCCATATAATAAATACTTATAACCATGATGAAAGTTTTTTCCTTATTCGATCACCATCCCTTATAATTTATACGATCCGTTCTCTGTAATGCTTAAATTTTACGGCCATCAACGACAACAATGCCCTTGTGAATAAGTTGAAATACTGCTACCTGTAAAAAATAATTCCAAAATCCAATTCTATCAAGGGGAAAAAACAATTCTTGAAACCAATTCCAAAAAATATTTAGCCATTTGTGAGTAAGTGAAGATAGATAAAAGACAAAATATATGTACAGTGGAGGACCCAGATGGATAATATAGGCCCTTAGATAGCACTGGGCTAAGCTTCCTATTGTATTATTTTTTATGCGTTTGTTCGATGCATGCAGGGCCGCTTGGAATGTGGACGAAGATATCGACAAGGTGCCGCCAGCCCTCGTCTTGTGTGAGGCAAGGAGACAGAAATGTAGGATATGTCGTTTAGGCGGCATAGGCGTTCAATTCAATCAATTAATACACAGGCTGGAAGAGAACCATCTCCACGTGATTCCCCACCTCCTCGTTGTTGCAATGCGCGGCATAGTAGAAACTCTTGCCCACGATAAGACACAGACGTTTCACTCTACTCGGAACAGGGCTGTACTGGTGTCGGTATACTGCCCGGACCAACTCCCCCATGCCCTGTTGCGCACGATGTTTTAGCCTGTCGTCTTCCTCGGTACCCGACGGGGCGTCACATCGACCCTCCTCCTGAAACATCATCAGCCATGAATTCTGATTTTTATATAAAGTTGTTCGATTTAAAAAAAACTATGCGAAATGACAAAACCCATATATATATTTGACTGCTACCTTGTACGTTGCGATGCGCCGGAGAAGAGAACAAACTGTGTTTGTCACCTTCATGATTGATGTGAAATCAGGGTGAGAGATCACGTCAGGAGAAATTGTTTCTCGGCCAAGAAATACTGCCGTCAGTACTACGATCTCAGCTTCCGTGCCCGCGAGCATTTCGTGGTCTTGCGCGTCCGTGAGGTCCTCCGCTTCGCTGGCCAGCCAGCGCTCCCACTGCGTGCCAGGGAATGCAAATGGGTTAATGTCCCGAGTACTTTTTTATAGCCTATACAAGGAGTTCAACAGAGGTTATTTTGTTTTGCATTGGATTTGGAATCGAAATTACTCTGTGTCTCAGATCGCCACTGATGTCTCGTCCCTGCGCCACAACACCATCGACACAGAACAAGTTAACCGTCCTAAACAGACATGAGAATAGTCGTTTTGCGCTGTAATTTGGACTATCCTGCATTGCCCTTCCGTCCCATCTGCCAAAACCCACAAAACAAATTAGGCTATCTTCCGCAGAGCTGTCTTCATTGTTATTATTTGACAAGTTGGTCTCTGCACTGATTATCCAGCAAGAAATCAGAGCAAGATTCGAACAAAGCAGAGTAAAGCCAATAGGGGGAGGTAAAGGGATCGGAACGAAACGAAATATTTAACATCTCTGTCGAGGAGTTGATCAATTACTTTGACAAAGAAAAATCTATGACAGTATGACCAGCACAATTATTTAATTTCTTATTTGTAAATATCAATACGTTGAGTGTCATAATCAAGTTATCTTATTAACGGTGAATATGAGATTTACTGTCAGGATCAAGTTATCTTGAATATCATAATTAAGTGTCAAGATCAATCAAGTTATATTATTAAAGGTGAATATCAATTAAGTGTCAGAATCAAGTTATCTTATTAAGGATGAATATCAAATTAAGTGTCAGGATGAAGTTATGTTATTAAGGGTGAATATCAAATTAAGTGTCAGGGTGAAGTTATGTTATTAAGGGTGACTATCAAATTAAGTGTCACTTATATGTAACTTATTTTTATCTACTTTTTATATGTTAATATCTTAGTTCTATGTTATTTTTATACTTTTCTATGCTTTAGCTATATGTTATTACCAATTTCAGCTATATGTTATCTTTATACTTTTTATATGTCTTAGCTATATGTTATCACCAGTTTCAGCTCCTTGTTATCTACCACAAATTGCTTCATATATCAACTATAAATTATGCATGTATCAACTACTAAGGAATTACAGGTTTAAGGAGTAAGTTAAACTCTAGACCATTTGCATCCAAAATCCAGTCAGTTTTTTGGCTAAAATCTAGTGGAAATTCAAACGATAGTGATTGGAATTGATTGGAATTGCATATTTCTGATGCCTCAAAAATAATAGAATGTGGTGAATCCATTTTTACAATAAAAATTACAATTTCAACAATAAAAAATTATCATTTTCAACAACAGCTTGTTTTATCTAATTTTGATCAAACTTACCCAAAAAAATACAAATGGTCTGGAGTTTCACCAGCTCCCACGTTTAATGTTTCAATTTTGATGTTCTATGGGATTAAAAAGGCATGTTTACTCATGATATATTATAATATGTTTTAAATTTGATTTATACAATCAAGTTACAGCTTTATTACATGACATATACTATATTAAAATATAGAACATATTTCAACATAATAACATATTTATAATGTATTATATTAAATTGTTTTGTTTTTTTAATTGTAAAAGCACCTTTCAACAGTGAGACTTTGTCTCCCAAAATCTTTTTACCTGTCCTTGTTTTGCATTCTGTTGGACATTTCAAAACGCTTTATTTTTATAAATTAGATCACTTTTTACTTCATGCAAGCTTGCTGTAACGTTGATAATGAATCAATTACACTTCAATTATAATTAATTATAATGTTATCTCACCTTGTAAACGCATCCAGAAACTGGCGTCTGTGATGTGCGAAACAATCTCGTCCAGAAAAGAAGAATCTAATTGCTGCCATAAGTATCGCTGATTTTGCCCATGCGAGCCTTGCGGCAGCCATATCTGGTTCGTAAATCGCAACAGCTGATAAGAAATAGGATTTTACTATTTGATCTTGGCGCAAGCCCAGCTCGTCTAATGCGGATTCTCTGTACCACCTACAAGACCAGAATTAAAAACAAAGAACAACTTAGATGTCAATGAGTCTGTGTTTTGTATAAATACATGTACTGGTGCTGTGTAACACTTCAAATGATATGCAGAGATAGAGTTTTGCCTTATGATTTCATGCAGCTCTTTCCTGTGGATGGACTGGCATATATTGAAGTCGGCCTTGGCTAGTTCGATGTAAGTTTTGTTGTTCACAATTGGCATTCTGCGTGTTGAAGACATCAATGGATTAAGATTTCTATGAATTTGAAACAATCTATGCAATTAATATCTTGGAGTGAATTCTGTTGACTAGCTTCAGTATACCTATATAGTGCCTTTCCAATCCAAACATCATCTACTCTGTAATGATTAATGTACATTCTTGTCTCAATTCGATGTTGGCTGGCATACCATGGAAATTTTAAAGCATATTGCACCTGCGTCATTCCGGATAATCATCTTAATACCAGCCACTGATGCAAATGTGCATAACGCCAGTAATATGGAAAAAAAAAAAAAATACAACCATTAATTCATTACCTCTTCCTCCAAACCTTTGGCAATAATCCACTTGTCCCTGAGCTGTTTTTCTGCTCTCTTTTCTTCTAGGAATTTCTTAGTATATACTCTAGCCTCTTCGAGTATGGATTCTCCAGGAAATAAAACTTGGGAGGCTCGATATAAGTTATACATTCCGGTAACCGTTTGCTTTGTTTGACCGAAGAAACAGAAGAACTGATCGTCTTGCTTAAAGTTACTGAAAGCCTCTGTAAGTAAGCAACAGTTTAACTTAAATAGATAGTTAACATAATAAGTAAACAATTTGAAGAAAAGGGTTAGGATTGTGTTAAGACTAATGGATTAAAAGATGAGAATGGAACATGCTGGATAAAATATTGTTGGATATAAAAAAGTTGATTAAAGAAAGGATGATAGAGAGATTGTTAAACGATCTTAAAAAAAATAAGATTACTTTAACAAAAACTGATTACCATCAAGAAAAAATCTATATACCCTGTCATGAATTATAACATGAACGAAGAGTTCTTGTATTCTAACCAGTAGTGACATCGAATCCGTGCAAACGAAGAAGCCTGAAAGCCATGGATGTGTCGTCTACATCTTTCACTGGGGAATCCCTTGCCCAGCCAATACCTTGATTAGTCCAATATCTGCACATTTACAGTTTTGATTCTTCAACTGCTTAGGTTTATAGACTTTTATTTTATTTTATCGCTATCCATTACATAACTATCTCTGGATAATTTAATTTTTATTGACATGATCCAACCATAAACTAATGATCTATGTGGGTTTGAGCTTTTTATCCTTTGTTCTCTATCAACTTGATCCAACCACAAAATCTTTTATCCTTTGATCTCTATCAACTTAATCCAACCATAAACTATGTATTTTAATCTTTGATTCCTATAAACTTATCCAACCACAACCAAAAGCTATATGGATATGCTAGTATGTAAAGCAAGATAGCAATAAAAAACATTAAATATAGAGAATCACCTATAGACATATTCAAGACTGTCTGTGATCTCGCTTTCGAAATATCGGGCGATGCCAAGGCGTTCAATACGATCCACAGCCCACAAACGCTCGAATAAGTCCACCGGATACACATTCGGCGCTGGAATCAAACATAATGAATTACAGTCATTTCATTGCTGTTTATACATGATAGAATTGTTCTAGAATGAAAAAATCTGAATAATGTTTTTACATATTAATTAATAGTATGTAAGTTAGTTTGCTTCACACAGTCAAACAAATTAACTGAATAACCAACAAATTTGACTACAACGAAATCAGTTTAACTAACCTTTTTACCTAATTGCTAGAACTAGTTCTTAATTTGATGACTTTGACATAATGAAACATAATTGCATACATATTATCGGTCCGATTTTAATTACCTCCTCCATCATATTTTTGGGTGATCTCGTTGAGATACCGCAGACAATTAGTGTCACTAGTTTGCGCAAGGGCACATGCTGTAGAAGCTGGCGAGAATAAGAATGATCCGTTCTTTGATTGTAATTTCAGAAGTTCTTCCCACTTAACCTTGTCGCGCAATCCTTCCAGTGAGTGCAGTAATGTAGATGGAAACTTGTGCAGAACTTTCATGGGTATCCTGTACCAGTCACAGCTTCGAGTTATTGTTCTATAATGCTAGTGTTCTTTAAAACTTGTCATGAAGGATATAAACTAATTTGTACCTTTTCAGTTTCAAAGCCCTCTCATCGTAGATTTTCTGTAGGAATTCTGCACCATATGGAAGGTCCAGCTTCATAATTTTAGCATCCTCCAACAGAGCAGGAAATACAATCTCAAAGCCAACAGGAGTATGAGCATCATGTTCATCGTTCATTTTTGGAATATATATCTGAAGGAAACTCAATCCTGCGAAGAGCATACCATCCAATTAAAAAAAGAACCACCAAAATTCATGAAGCCCAAAGCTTGATTACAGTAAGCTCGAGCCTGTAAAGGGTATAAGAAATGGCGCTTCTACCTTGATTGACGCCTAGAACAAAGGTGTTCCAGGTTTTAAGTGCGAGTACGCAAGCTAGCGTATTAATAATTCTGTCACGAATAAGAAACATATGTGGATCTCCCCATGACCCATCTTGGAGCTGATTATCTATTAGCCATTGCAAACTAGAAGGGAACTGAGGTCCTGGTGACCCATTTAAAGCTGGAACAAGTGCAATCCATGCTGTGTCATATGCAGAAATGGTAATTTCACCGTCTTCCATCGATCGAAGTATGTACTTGACTGTTTCTATCCAGCTTTTCATCTTTCTGGCCTCTGTACTGCTCTGTCAATTTGTCACAAATTTCACATACAAGAATCAATCATCCAAATTTTCACATTTAAACGACGATGATCAGTATTGATATAAACCAGAACAAAAGCTTTTCTGCATAAAAATTAGCAAAATAACCTGAAGATTTCGCTCTCGTATCTCAATCTGATCAGCAGTCGAAGATAAAAATTGAACAGCGCAGTGTTGAACTTCCACCAATTTTGACATTTTCATGTCACACACAGTAAAACCACTTGAAAAGAAATGAAGAGTTGGAGCTGTAAATATTCCCAATACAATATTTAGTGCAGCACTGGGTATGTAAAACAAACTTATTGATACAGCAGAATCAAAGAAATAATTTATTATATTCTGTAAAAGTTACAGTACTTACATGCACAGCTCTGCACAAATGAATAAAAGATTAGAGCAAACTGCCTATTACTAGTAGAAAAGCTATATAATAAAATCTGACATACTAATGACAACATCTATGGCACCATGAATCTCAGTAAACACATTATTGTAAGAAAGCATAATAAAGCATAACATTAAAGACATCCGACATTGTTGTAACATTATGAGAATGCTTAGCAATAGACATAAATGTCAGCACTAACAAAAGATAAGATAACAAAAACAAAAAAATGCTTGAACACATTCTCATTATCTCAATTATTTTGCTTACTTATCCGTACACTATATATAAAATAGAACAGATTCTCGATCCTGATTTGTTTGAAATATTTATTCAACACTATCTAACTCAAAAAGTTCACCTGCAACAACATATATCTTGAGCTCTCGATTTTTCTATGGTAATCTACACGCTACAATTCTTCAACCTGGTAGATAGTGCAGCTTGACAAGCAATCCAGATATATCAGGTTGTTTTATATAATATAAAGAAACAAATAATCCAATTTTAAAACCTAAACGGACTAGAGCTTATGAGTTATCTGCATCATTTACCATGAAACTCTGGTATCCCAGCTTACATCTTTTGTCTGAGAGCACTGAAGCAATATTTCCAGATAATCTTGCACACCTTTCAGAACACAATATTGGATCTTACTGAAGCCATCTAAGACATATGTTAATTTCACCAAAGCTCTTCGTTCATCACGAGAACAGGGACGAAAGCACCTAGCAGAAAGCCCAGGGAGCAGCATTTTATAAGGCCAGATTATTGGAATTACAACCAGAGAATCATTAATTTTTTTCCAGGTGATGTACTGTAGATAATGAATATTCTAACTCCATAAACGACAATATACGCAATTGCAGGCGTAATCGTTCTGCAGACGAGACTGCCATTTGTTATTATCCAGAATTTAAAACTGTATTTGAGCCCGAAATCGACATCTTTAGTGTAAATCAGATGGTTTTTCAAGTGGCATTTTGTGACAGTTAGAATCTTATAGAATTCATCCATGCCAGCTTGGATTCGATAGTCCATTCTATGGTCATCGCGTGTCTACGCCAGTCATGAATCTTAATGCGGTGCGTCCTTATTAATAATTCGAAGAAAACACGAGTGGATGGGAATTTTTTGAATTTTCATATAGAAGAAAATTAATATTACGTCTTAGATATAGCCAAAACGTCGGTCACGCCGAGGAAAAGCAATATGTATATGTATATTCCATGATTTCCATCACAGCGAAAAGATACTGGTTAGAAGATTAGTTTAACCCTAAATGTTGTTATCTGCTTAATCCTGTATCAGCATTTTCGAATCTTTTTGGAGGAGGTCCGTTAATTTATGAGATGTGTGTACAGAATTTCTGTTAATTCCGGATCGACAAAATTCTCGTTTGAAGTTTTTGGATAAGGTCTATTAATTATTGCATATTAGTTGAGCATTTGATTAATTCTTTTATTTGTAAATATTTCCTTGAACCTTTAAATGAAGCCCACTGATCTAGCTTAAGCGTTCATTGAAGTTTTCAAACAAAAAAAAATTACTTTCAATTAAAAAATTACTAACATCTCAGTTTCTAAATATATAATATCCATTTGGAGATTTATTCGGATGAAGATTCACCATTTCAAATTAAGATTCATTGTGGACCAACTCGTTCATATGGTTTTGTAATTTTATTTTCTTTTTAAGATTTATTTATTTTTAATAAATTTATTATTATCAAATTTGAATTATGATCTGGTTTGGGATAAGAAAAAATTGGATTCAAATTTCAAAAGATTTTTGTAATTTGGAATTTAAAAATTAAGCACAATACACTTAAATTTGGTTCTTTTCTTCATTGATAATATGACTATGTAGAGAAACAAAGTAAATAATATGGAAGGCAAGAGGCTTCTTAAGATTGCTAGTTAAAACTATCCTTCAATTGCGATTGCCATTTAGATTGACACAAAGATGCCAAGTCTTTTAGTTGAATCATTGAGGAATCTAGAAAGAGTTCACTATAATATTAAAAAATATCATTACATATGCCGAGGGTGTGAGATTAGTAATGAGTAATTGAGATGAGAAGCAATTAGTAATGAGTAATTGAGATAAAAAGTTGTAAATGAAAAATCAAAAGTTCAAATGCATAAAAAAAATAAAAATTATAAATAAAAAATGGAGAGTTCAAATCCCTAAAAAATAATCATTAATAATGAAAGGTTGGGCTCTTGAAATGAAACCTGCCTTGCTCAAATATTTACCGCGATACTTAAATAATAAGACCTTTTAGAATATCGCTGCAAAATGAAACTGCTGCTCCAGAAACTTCTGTGTCTACTGAGGAAACAACTGCTGCAGCATTAATGGCGAAATCTACTGCTGCGCGGCTGCTGCTAATGCCCGTACCACGACTGCTGATGACCCAACAGGCTTTGAACCTTGCTTTCGAAACTCCGAAGCTTCATCTCGATATCGAAAACCTAATTCATCAGGGATATATCTGTGTTATACAGAACCAACATAATTAAAATAAGAACACTCATAATAAAACAAGTCATTTCCCAATACATCAAAATTGATCTTGTGAATGTTGTACTTCATCACCATCATTATCATTTCCCTACCACTTCATTTTGTGTATGTGAAAAATCGTGAACTATCATTAGTATCACCGTGACGAACCATAACTTTTAATACTTAAAGGGTTGTGCAATTTCCAACTTATCCAACATGGAGTTGAGGTAGAAATTTTTAAAAGAATAAGTAAATAAAAAATATATCATGTGTACCCATGTTTAAAGTTGTATATAGATTTATCTTAATTCTAAATCTAAGTTTATTTTGACTTTATGGATATAATAAAGTATGTAAAAAAATTGATATTCCAAACATAGTTCTAACATAAATATGTCCAATAAAATTATCAAACATGATTTCTTATGCAATGTGGAATCGATTGCAACATTTCGATCCTGTGAGCCAACAATGAATCATAACTAAATCGTATCGACAAGTAATTTTTATACGATGTATATGATTTTTAGACAAATTTAGTGAGAACAATTAGTAAACAATAAAAGTAAGAAGAAATGTTGAATATCATAGTTAAAAATATCCAAGATAGGAGAGATATATTGTTGAAATCGATATAGAAAGTAAATATTCACACCAATCCATCATAACTTATGTTCTCTAAATTTGTTTGAAAATCATATCCATTATATAATAACTGCTTTTCCTTATGATTTGTTGTATACATTGCCCCAACCCATTGTATTTATTATCTCATTCATTCAATATCAATTATTGCATCGAGAGATACTTTCCACATCTTAGTATGAGGGAGATGTCTAATTCATTGTATTTATTATCTCATTCATTCAATAGCAATTATTGCATCGAGATACTTTCCACATCTTAGTACGAGGGATATGTCTAATTTCATCCATGTTCAATGTGGAGTTTGGCACTTTGAGTATATTTCCCAAATATTAAAAAGCATTCGTATGCAATGTGGAAATGATTGTAGATTTGGAGCCTTTGCATTCAATGCTAATGACATTAATGTCAAATTGGTTTTCAATTTGGTTCTCATGAACTTACCTTGTTGACCTAATGCTAGGTAGAGTCTATAATCCCAAGTACTCTAACCCAAGAAAACCTATTGTAGATGTGCATACCAATAAGGAACTTAAACAATGCACTTTGATAGACTTGGGAGCAACAATCATCATCCTGACCAAAGATACAATGTTGAGGATAAACCTCCTATCATTGTTAAGAAATACCACCACAGTATTGTAATTAGTAGATAGCTCAATTGTTTGCCTAAGGGGATTTTTGGAAGACAACATTATCTCTATAGATTCATGGAAATACCTTGCATACCAAATCCAAACTCATTGGATATCCTGTTATCCTTGGTAGGCCTTTGATGGCTATAGTAGATTCCTATATAAGATGTAGGGAAGGGTATATGACATTAACCAATAGTTATTCATGAAAGAAATTAACGTTTTCTCCCTTGCTAAACCTTTTGTTGATACAGAGGAACCCTTATGGGTAGGATAAGAGGATTATTTCAACCAAACTATCCACCTAGTACTTACTATAAACACTTCCCTTGCAGTTAGGAAACTGAAAGGAATATGTACAAATATCTGATTTCTCATAAAAACTATACCACAATCCTCTTCTTATAGGTGATGTGGTTATTGGAACCAAATGGGAAGTTATAGATGCCCTTATGGAGGAACATGTTTGGAAAATATTATGTTCCATGGAGGAAAGAGATCCTTCCACTAAAACCATAGAAATTTCATAGGGAAATACACTTGATATTAATAGTCATTTAAATTCTGATCAAGAACAAAAATGGATACAAGTGTTAATCAAACATAGTGCATCCTTTGCATGGAATTACATAGACATGAAAGGGGTTCATCCTCACATTTGCAAGAATCACATCTACACCAAACATGAGGATGTGCCCATCAGGAAACCATAAAGAAGAATAAAACCAACACTAAAAGATTTTCTTAAGAAAGAATTGCAAAAACTTCTAGATGTTGGTTGTATATAACTTAGATATAAAATTGAATGGGTATCTCCATTAGTGGTAGTTCCAAATGTTAATATTTTAATGGTTATACAATAACTTTAGAAGTTTAGCATCATAACCATATGCAATAGGATCACTAAAACAAAGACAAGCACAGTAAGACAAAAGAACACAGAGATTTATCCTAGGAAACCCTCTCGAGGGAGAAAACCCAGCAAAAATTCCTCAATATATAATTCAACCAAGTATAGTGAACAAACCCAAGAATAAGACCATAAACTTTATCTCTCCAGCGAACCTCCTCACTCTCTCTCTTGTGCACTTGTTTGTGTGTGAGATATGTCTAAATGAGGGAGGTGCCTCACCTATTTATACTCATCAAGTGAGTGACCTAATTAACTAACTAGGTTGGACTAGTCCTTTAATTGGGGCCAACTTACCTATGAAAACTCAAAATAACATTTATAAAATGCTTTTATGGGTACTATTGACCCGACTTACAATTGAGGTTTTACCTCATGACTTTTACATGACCAAGTACATCAATGACGTCTCTGAACGAAAGAATAACATCTATGGAAGGAGGGATAGTAATAAAACAATAAAGGGTACACTATAATATCTTTTGAAGTTACATTTCTTTAACACTCCCTCTTAACAAGGAAGGAATTCTACAACTTCAATGACAACAACAACCGTACTACTGACTGGTCAATCTATATATCATAGTCTTGATGTATTTGTAACTTTGGAAGACATTTGGATGTACATTATCATTGTATGTTGTTGTACCCCCATTAGAGATGTGTTTTCCTCCTTGTTGGATGTCTTTATTGTGTCTAGACCTTGAGGTACAACCTTCATTGTAAGTCAGGATAATAGTCCCTAGTGTAACATCATGTAATGTGTATTTTGAGTCTCTCTAGGAGAAGTCAGCCTTGTTAGGGTAACAGGTCAGCCCGAGTCATGTAATATGTCAGTCACTTGAAAAGTATAAATAGGGAGGCTGCCTCCCTCATTTATACACACCTCACAACCACTTAATTTTGCATGAGAGAGAGAGAGAGAAAGGAGGAGATATAGATAGTTGTTTAATACTTCTTATTACTGGGTTTGATCATCTTATGACATAGTATTTGAGACTGTACTATTCTAAGGAATTTTGTAGGGTTTTCTCCTTTATGGTTTCCCTGATGAAAATATGTGTGTCTTGTGTATATATTATATCTTATGCATCTTGTTGTAATTGTTATTCTTTCATACAAAGATCATAATTAAGCTAATAATATCTAGAAAAAATAACATGGTATCAGAGCCTCTCTGAAAGAAGGCACTATGTAGCAACAAAAACTAGGGCTTCCTAGTCCAAGGTGTTATCTCCATAGATCATCAAGAAAACAAAGCTAGGCTAACTCGCCTCAATATGGTGCATATTTTGGTGGATGCAGTTTCAATTTTGACCTTGTCACTGGTGCTGAGAGAAAATAGGACATCAAGTTTTGGAGGCTTCCCACCTTGGTCTTCAGAAATTGACCTTGCTGAGCAACTTGTCTCAAGCAGGTGCATCTTTCTGTCCAAAAAGAATTCCCAAACTCCAATCTTGGAAAATTAGGGTTTCTCTAACAAACCCTAAGTTAGTCAGCTCTGGAATGAGGTCAGACACCTCAAATCGATAAGATCTAAATATTTATTATTTCCATTTGAGGTTCTCATTTGAAAATAAGACTCACCATACTCAGCCTGAGGACAAGCTTGGAGGGGATGGTAACTTTCAAGCATAGAAGTACAGAATATCCCTGATCCTTGAAGAAAATGGTTTGGATTAGTACATCACTAAAGAGGTTCAAGAACCAAAGGGAGATGATGATAAGGATTCTCATAAGAGGAACTTGGATAAGGCCAAGGGAATTATTGTAGATTCTATCAAGGATCACCTCATCCCCCATGTGCATTAATTCAAGACACTGAAGGAAGTATACAATGCTTTGAAAAAGATGTTTGAAGGAAAGAAAATCAACCAGAAGATTACTTTTAGTAACTAGTTTAAGAATGTTAAGATACAGAACTTGGAGACTATATAGTCTTACTTCACAAGGTTTGCTCAAATCAAAGAACAACTTGAAGCAGTTGAAGAGAATGTTGAAGAAGGAGAAATTGTGATGACTACCTTGAATGGTATCCCTAGATCATGGTACTCATTCATTCAAGAATGTGCAAGAAGGAGGCTTATCCCTTTCAGTAGACTCTGAGAAGAATGCACACAAGAAAAATCTTGATTTGTGACAAGAGAAGAGAATATGTGAGAAACTAAAGATCAAGATCTCATAGTTCACACCAAGAAGGAATACAAGAAGAAAGAGAAGAAGGAGAAATTTCATCATAACAAGAATAAGGACAATAAACAAAATAAGATCAAGAGAGATCCTTCAAATATTTGATGCTATACTTGTGATGAAAAGGGACATTTTGCAAGAGACTGACCCATTAGGAAAAAGAGACACCATGCTCATATTGTTGAAGAAAATGAACCAACAAACAAAATATTCAAAAGATAGAAGGGTGATTCAGATGAATATTACGTGTTAATCTCAGCATTGACTGGCACTATCTCACATGGAAGCAATGATTGTCTTGTGGATAGTGGAGCTTCTAAACACATGAGGAAATACAAGGAATAATTCATTAATATGTCTGAACATGAGTCACCTCACAAGGTGAAACTTGGGGATGATTATCAATACCTCATAAAAGGGATTGGAGAATCTTCATACAAGCTAGACTCCAGGAAAGCTTTAAAGATGAAGGATCTACTATATCTTCTAGGTTTGAAGAAGAATCTTATCTCCATCTTTGCACTAGATGCAAAGGGAATGAGAGTTTCATTTGTCGATGGCCAAGTTTTGATGTGCCTAAGAGGGAAGACAATAGATGATGCAACAATGATTGGAGAAGAAGAGAAGGCTTGTACAAGCTAAAGGGACAGCATGAACAAGCACCGATTCATGATTCAATTGAACCAAGCGAGCTGTGGCATAGGAGGCTTGCATATGTGCACTATAGAACACTACCGATGGAAAGCAAAGTAGTCTCTAGACTTCCATAAATACAAGAAAAGCATAAAGGAATTTTCAAAGGATACGCACAAGGAAATAATGCGAAGAAGACATTTCCCAATAATGAGAGAAAGGATAAAGGAATACTGGAGATAGTACACTCAGATGTATGCAGACCCATGTCTTCTATCTCATTAAGTGAGTATGTATACTATGTTTCCTTTGTATATGATTTCTCACGTAATACTTGGATATATTTCTTGAAAGGAAAAAATGGATTTTTTGGTAAGTTCAAGGAATATAAATCCTTGGTCAAGAACCAAGCCAATAGGAAGATCAAGACTCTACGGTCAGATAATGGCAGAGAATTCACCTTGGAATAATTCAAGGAACTTTACAGAGAGTCTGGAATTAAGATGGATTTAATCACTCCATAAAATCCTCAGCAAAATGGGGTTACGGAACAAAAGAACCGAAACATCATGGAAGCAGCAAAATCAATGCTACATGACTAGGATCTTGCTATGAACCTTTGGGAGGAGGTATCAAGGATAGTTGTGTATGTACAGAACCATACTCCTCATCGAGTACTTGAAAACAAGACTACATAATAGGATTTCTCAGGAGAGAAACTAGAAGTCGACCATCTGAGAATATTTGGTTTCCTAGTGTACATACATATCCCAAAGGAGAATAGGATCAAGCTTGATCCTTCTGGGAGGAACGGTATATTCGTAGAATACAGTGACACATCAAAGGCCTATCGAATATATTCCCATGATTCAAGAAGATTGACATCAGTAGAGATTTAACCTTTGATGAAGACTCGACATACTTCAGATCCAGGAGGGCACCTATTCAAGAGGACAAGGAATCTGAAGAAACGAGAGCCTGGGGTATGGAAATTGGAGAAGTAATTACAGAAGATCGCAAATATCATGACATGGAAGAACCACAAGAACCAGTAGAGACAATACTTGAGAATCACTCCCACAAGAGGAAACCAACATGGGCACGAGAGCTTATACGAGAAGCAAAAAGGTATGGCGCTCCAAAAGGAATACATAGAGAGAAAAAAGGTAAAATCCCTATAATATCTATGTGGCCCTACCATGTGATAGCATCGACAGATAACCTTCCACCTATGAAGAGGATGTAGAAAATAAAGAATGGAAGGATGATATTATCGAGGAATATATGTCGATCATAAAGAATGATGTCTGGGAGATAGTTCTGAGACAAGAAAAGAAGTTTGTCATGACTTCGAAGTGGATCTACAAGATCAAGCATGATTCATATGGAAACATCTATTAATATAAGGCAAGGTTTGTAGCATGAGGCTTTTCATAGAAAGAAGGAATAAACTACGAAGAGACATTTGCACCTGTGGTGAGGCACACTTCAATTAGGACCATACTTGCATTGGCACAAGTTATAAAATGGAAAATAAACCAAATTGATGTTAATATAGATTTCTTGAATGGTGTAGTCAAGGAGGAAGTGTACGTGGAAAAACCGCGCTGGGATTCAAGACACATGAGAGGAAGAATCAATGTGCAAATTGAAGAAGGTACTGTATGGATTGAAACATGCATCGAGGACATGGTATGGAAAGATGGATAGTTTCCTAATGAGCCTAGTATTTACCATGAGTAAAGAAGGTTCCAACCTTTACTTCAAGGTTGAAGATGGAAGACCAGTGATGCTCCTGCTATATGTCGATGGCATGTTCCTATAGGCAAAGAGGAACTCATTAAAGATGCAAGGAGGAAACTTGATATAGAGTTTGAGATGAAAGACCTAGGTATGATGCACTACTTCTTAGGCATGGAGGTGTGGAAGAGTGCATATGGTATATTCCTTAGTCAAGGAAAGTATGCAGTGAAGATTCTAAAGAGATTCATAATGTTGGACTGCAAGGAAATAGCCACACCTATGGAATCTAAATTGAAGCTTATGAGTGATGCTTCATCTGATTCGGTTGATGCCATGATGTATCATCAGATGATTGGGTCATTGATGTACCTGACGAATATGAGGCCATACATATTCTTTGGAGTGAACACCCTGAGCTAGTTCTTGACGGATCTGAGACAAGTTCACCTAATATCTGCAAAGCATGTATTGAGGTACCTAAAGGGTATAGTAGAGTATGGGCTCAAATATGATGTGAATTAGAAGATTAACCTAATGGTTATGTTGATTCAAATTGGGAATCTAGTGCCACTGACAGGAAGAGAAATTTGGGTTACTACTTCAGTTTCGGATCTAGTATGATCTCTTGGTTCAGTAGGAAGTAATCCTGTGTGGCACTGAGTACAACCGAGGAAGAGTATGTTTTTCATTTTCTTGGCTTGTTGCGAGATAGTGTGGCTAAGAAAGATAATCTATAACTTATTTCATCTCCTAATGGATGTGACTTATATCTTCTGCGACAATCAGATTTGTTTGAAGGGTCAAAAAACCTTGTGTTCCATGACAAGTCAAAGCACATCAAGATCAAGTTCCACTATATCAGGGAGATAGTGTGGATAGGAGCAATGAATCTCTTGTAAATGGAAACGAACAAGAATATAGACAATGTGTTGACCAAGCCTCTAGCTAGAATGAAGTTCAAGTACTTCAGAGAAATATTTGGTGTGATCCATAACGAGACAATCGAAAGAGGGAGTGATATTTTCTAGCATAACTAGAGAAACGTGTTGTTTTAGCATAAAATCCTGGCAAAGATTGTAGGTTTCTCAGAGGTAATCAATTATGTAGGTTGTCCTTATATGTAATAATTCCCAGAGAAACTCACAGGTTATCCTTGGATGTAATCAGTCCTGATATGTTTCTATGCTAGAAATAACAAGAGACCAAAAGGAGTAGATGCATAATATCTCACACAGGAAAGAGACAGGTTGTTCGAGTGGGAAAAATCCTAGTGAAGCAAGATGCTTGGACGTAATCAGTCATGTAGGTTTCCCTCGAACGTAATCAATCCTAGCAAATATCGCATGTTATCCTTGGAAATAATTGGTCCTGAGATAGGTTATTCAAGTGTAAATTTGAGCCATGGAATGGTACACAGGTTACTTGAATGTAATAAGTCATGTGGGTTATTCGAGTGTAAAAGGATCCTTGGTGTAGTATGCAGGTTACTCAGATGTAATACACCCTAAAATTTATCTAAACGAAAATGATCCTCGATGCAGGTTGTTTAGATATAATAAGTCCATGAGGTTGACCTAGAACTTAAAATTCCTGGTGTAGCAGGTTTTTTGGTTGTAATCAGTCCTACATATATCTATATATGTGTTTGTTCCCATGTTGAGATGACAAGGTCACGAAGCACGTGAGGTGCACCTAGGAGGTTCTCCTTTACCGATAGAATGTAGGTTGACCATGTAGAGATGTAATGCACTGAGTGTGCTTCTAGGCGATTCTCACATAGTAGAATCTCCAAGTTGTCTTGATGACTTGAAAAGATCATGTCTTACTTCTATGGTAATATAATGCAGATGGTTTGCATCTGGGTTGTGCTATGCGTGCTTTGTTCTATTTTGTTTTGTGCAGGAGAAAAGAGATGATCTGGATACTACGAGATAAAGGTAGAAGACAGAGGTTATTTTCGTGGCAATAGAAAGAAGGTCCTGGACAGTCCCTATGTGATGGATTTCTTGAGATGAGATGAATACATGGATGAGGACTAGGCCTACACTTAGCATTAAAAATGGTTGGATTTGTAGAAACTTCCAATGATAGATAGTATCGTTCAATGATCAATAAGAAGATGCTGATGGAAACAACTATGATGATGACTCTATCAATCTATGATGATGAATTTGCGATGAAGAACAGACTAGATGTGTTAATGAATGTGGAAGAGAGAGAATACCTTCCTAGTTAAGAGGGAGTGTTAATGTATTTGTAACCTCAGAATATATTACGATGTACATTATCATTGTATTTTGTTGTACCCCCATTGAAGATGTGTTTTCCTCCTTGCGAGATGTATTTAGTGTGTCTAGACCTTGAAGTGGAACCTCCATTGTCATTCCGGGCAATAGTGCCCAGTGTAAAATCATGTAATGTGTATTTGGAGTCTCTCTAGGAGAAGTCGACCATGTTAGGGTAATAGGTCGACCCCAGTCATGTAATAGGTTAGTCACTTGAAAGGTATAAATAGGAAGGCTCCCACCCTCATTTATACACACCTCACACTAACTCAAGTTCACATGAGAGAGAGATAGAGAGAGAGAAATGAGGAGAAATATATAGTTGTTGAATACTTCTTATTACTAGGTTTTATCATCTTATGACACATTCTTTGAGACTGTACTATTCTGAGGAATTTTTTGGGTTTTTCTCCTTTGTGGTTTCCCCAGTGAAAATATTTGTGTATTTTTTATATGTTATATCTTATGCATATTGTTCTACTTGTTATTATTTCAGACAACAATACTAATTAAGCTAATAATATCTAGAAGAACTAACACATAGGAAGTTTTACAACAACAACATCATGCATCTAGAAAATCATCATCAACATCTAGAGCATCATCATCATCATGTGGTTGTTGGAACATCATCATCATCATCATCATCTAGAGCATCATCATCGTCGTCAACATTCAAAATCATCATCATCAACATGGATCATCATCATCATTATCAAAATGTGACTTTTGGAACATCATTATCAACATCATCATCATCATCATCATCATAATCACCATGGAAAATCATCAGCGACAACATGGAGCATCATCATCATTATCATCATGTCAGGAGCTCTCTTTATCCTGTCATAATATTTCATAGAGAGACTTACCATCCTTTCGTAGGATGTCCAATCTAAACTCTCCATCCCACCCTATCACGGGGTGTTCCATATAAGATTATCATCCCATCACAGGATGAGAGGATCTTAGCATCTTGGGAGATCTCTCTATCTCATCACAGGATTTCCTAGAGAGTATTACTATCACGTCATAGGAAATACCATCTAATATCATCATCTCATCATAGGATGAGATCATACTACCATCTTGGGAGATCTATTTATCCTGTCGTAGGATGTCCTAGAGAGTCTTATCATCCCGTTGCAATATGTCCCATCTAAGATCATCATCCTAGCACAGGATGATAGGATTTTACCACCCTATCTCATGGTGTTATAAGTGTCATTCATTGAACAAGAATCAAGTCAACATGGTTATGTCCTAGCCAAGTCATCATGGAACTCACTTCTTCCAAGTCATCACAGCACATGATTCTACCAATTCATCATGGCACACACTTTTTCCAAGTCATCATGGCACATATTTCACCCTCTTTCATAAAGGTCATCTTGATGTCAAGTCCATCTTCAATCTAGCCAATTCATCATGGTATTATCTATATCATCCTTCTTCATCTTCTTGAACACACTGCTCCCTCTTTCATGGAGGTCATCTTGATGTCAAGTCCATCTGAAAATATCTAATAGAATCATGTGAGGTGTAGGATAATTTGACTGATTGTATTCAACCTTATATAAAAGGTTGAAGTCTTCTTCAATTGGTGTTCATCTTATGATATTTCCTTCAAGTTAAATTCAAATGATTAGAAACATTTCATAATTTCAAAAACATATTAATAATGGAAAATTATTATGCATAAAGACATATGCAACTATCTTAAAAAATGCTTCAAGACAACATTCATCTAGATCTTTTATACATATTGTAACTTTCTAGATGCCCTCCATCTCTGCCAGTACATTAGTAAGAGCATGCACTACTCCCAACATGTCAACAAAGAGGTTTTATTCTAGATATGTAGTAATGGAATGGTGTGTTGATTGTACAGCATCAAGAGTCATTCTCCAAGACTTGTGTGGTATCAAGTCAGGACATTGTGTTGTATCAAGTCTTATTTATGTATCCTCATATAATTTAGGTGGTCATGTTGTATCATAAAGCTTGTGAGTAATATCAAGTCAAGTATTCTCAAAGAAGGTACCCTGCGAGAAAGGATCTCAAATTATGGAGATGATCTTTTGTTGTATCAATATTGAAGTCTTGTGTTGTATCAATATTGTGGACCTCCATTTGTTGAGGATGTTCTACCATGTGATATATTTCTAGTCAAGGTCACTGAGTGATTTAAGTCTCCTTTAGGGATCAACTACCCATAGAGTGAATTACTTTAGCATATGACTATATGTATCGAGGTAATATATATGATCATTACTATGTATGGAATAATTATTCTAAGTATGATATGATAAGATGGATAAATAATACACATATGGACCATGCATTAATTATTTAATGATAATGAGATAATGCATAGAGAAAGATAAGTTAAATTGCCCATGCAAATGTCTTAGTGAACTCAAGTTATAAAGCTTCAGTAAAATATGAATGCCTCAATAAATGCCTTGGTCAAAGCATCAGTTGAATTATTAATTATTGTAATCAGTTAAGTAAAGAAGATCTTAATGTTCATCAATCAACATTCATTATCTAACTAAAGAGACCCATGCAAATGTTAATAATAGAAATTGTGCATGGATGGCACTAAGAGTGAAGCATTGAAAACACTTAAGTTAAAATGTTAATTAAGTGATCAATAGACAGTTAAATATTGAGTTCAAGTCACTTATCATTCAATTCAAGTAAGTTAACATTCAGTTCAATTCGGTTAACATTTAGTTCAATTTAGTTATCATTCAATTCAAGTAAGTTAACATTCATTTCAAGTTAGTTATCATTCAGTTCAAGTAAATTAACATTAAGTTCAATTCATTTAGCATTCAGTTCAACTAAGTTAACATTTAGTTCAATTCAATTAATATTCAATTCAAGTAATTTATCATTCAGTTCAAGTAAGTTAGCATTCAGTTCAAGTCAGTTAACATTCAACTCAAGTAAATTAACATTTAGTTCAAGACAGTTAGTATTCAGTTCAAGTCAGTTCACTTTCAGTTGAAGACGATGAACATTCAATTAAAGGGAACTAAATTTTTCATGGAGGGAGTTCTAGTTTTTAGAATATTGAAAACCCACTTCATACTTAGGATACCATTATTAATCTTTTGAATTAATTTCCTAGGTTCTAGCTAGGTAGTTGGCCTCCACTTACACTTTTGGTCAACACTTTCCATGTTTACACCCAGGAGTTTTGTATATTGATTTTGGATAAGGTTATAAAACCTTTATTGACTTCCCATATTAGTAAGAGTGTGTTTCCTACCTTTCTTAGCTTTAGACTGTTTTTGCAGTTTTAGAGTGGAAAGGATAAAATCTAGACACATGGAAACTGCCTATCTTTTTTTCCAACTCTTCCTCCATCTTTTTCTCTCCTTTTGGCATGATTTAGTTGAATTTACATCACTCATTAGATATCCTATATAACCTATCCAATTAGATCTCTCCTTCACTAGTTTCGAAAGTACTTTATACACCTAATGGGTTTTTCTGGTTTTAGTAAGACAACTTTATGAGCTTTATGAGTTGTCATCTTTGGTAATTTGATTTTTCCTCTTAAGGATGTATTATTTATGTACACTATTGGTGAATAATAATTCATGGAATATACTTCAAACATTATTCAATTCTCTTGTGTTCAGTCTCATTATTGTTCTCTCTATTTCCCTACTGCTAATACACTTCACCATCTGAATCATCTGAGGACTCCACTCTATTGGTTCTCCTCCTTGGAAATTTTTTCACTGGGTTTCTAGCTTCAACAACTATTCATACAAAAAAATAAGAAACTCAAAAAAAAATCATGGGTATCCATATAAAGGTATCGCTCCAACCACTTTGTCAGATTCAACCACAATCCTTCACTTTCTTCTCGTGCAAACTCTAATGCTTTAAAATGCACCCACTTTTGAATTTTTGGCTTTGTAGGATGCCAAAACATATCCCTCACAAAATAATTCATGGTCCCAACAACGAAACCATTTTTTGGTGTTTCTCCATTCAACACAGGTTCCGTCCTTAGTTTTTCTATCAAAAAATCCGAAGATATCAACCCGATAGAGCAAGGATCAGTAAGAAGCACCTGTGACACAGATGAATTCTCACCCGATATATCTTTTATGGGTTACTGGCAGAACCGGGTTTCTATATTTGTGTGAATATTTCCTCTCCCTTAGCACCTTACTATCTTGATTGACCGAATAAGGTAGTTATGTTATATTTTTATCATTTGAGCAATATGATCTTTAGGATATTAACTGAGAGGATAACATGCACAACAATCAATGACAAGAGACAATAGACACAAATATTTTCCTCGGTGAAACCCATAAAGGAGAAAACCCTGCAACTTCCTCAAAGATAGAATGAGCACCAAAAGTAAAACCCAAAGATACAAAGATGATCTCCAATAGCTGCTCTCTCTCTCTCTCTAATCCCAGTGTCTTCTCTCTCACTCATGCGCTACAACTGACTGTGAGTGTGTGTTGTAAATAGAGAGGCTCACTCTCTATCTATACTAGTTTCCAACTTGACATTTACTCACCAGGGACGACTTCTCTAGGAGAGTATAATAACCCTAGTGCCCCACAACTATGGGGACTTTTCCCCCTTATCAACAAGGAGGGTTAGCCTCTATGACTTTACATGAATTTTTTACATTAATGATTCTCCTGATAGTAACATCGAGGACCAATCATATACAATATATGAAATACATAAGTGAATACATTTCAAAGTTACAAATACATCAACACTCCCTCTTAACTAGGAAGGTATTCTCTCGAAACAATTCATTAGAACAAGTCTTCATCACTGGATCAACATCACTAGATCATCATCAAGTCTGGATCATCACTGGATCATCATCATCACTACTTTTGCTACCTTGAACAAATGGTGTTATCTGTCAATTCTACTCATCATAGGAAGTTCTATAGAGCCAACCCTTTTTCATGCTGGTTGTAGGCCTAGCCTCCATTTAGGTCTTCATCTTCTTTAGCACTTATATCTGACCATAGGAGGAACACATACAACAACCGTGTCAGAAAGGCCCACCCAACACTCACATCCATTGGCATGGTAGGACACACCATCTACCATCTGAGGAGAGGCCCAACACTCACATCTGACCATGGGAGGAACACATCCAACAACCATGTCCAAAAGGCTCTGCACATACATATAACAATGGGAGGAACACATCCAACAACCATGTAAGAAAGGCTCTACAATTGCATCTGACCATGGGAGGAACACATCCAATAACCATGTTAGAAAGGACCACCAAACAATCACATCCATTGGCATGGTACAACACAACATTTTCCATCCGAGGAAAGGCCCAGCACTCACATTTGACCATGGGAGGAACACATCCAACAACCATGTCAAAATGGATATGCACTTACATCTTACCATGGGAGGAACACATCCAACAACCATGTAAAAAAGGATCTGCACTTACATCTGACCATGGGAGGAACACATCCAACAACCATTTCATAAAGGATCTACACTTACATCTGACCATGGGAGGAACACATCCAACAACCATGTCAGAAAGGCTCTACACTTACATCTAACCATGGGAGGAACACATCCAACAACCATGTTAGAAAGGCTTTGCACTTACATCTGACCATGGGAGGAACACATCCAACAACCATGTCAGAAAGGCTCTGCATTTACATCTGACCATGGGAGGAACACATCCAATAAGCATGTCAGAAAGGCTCTGCACTCACATCTAACCATGGGAAGAACACATCCGACAACCATGTTAGAAAGGATTTGAACTTACATCTAACCATGGGAGGAACACATCCAACAACCATGTCAGAAAGGCACACGGACTCATCACTTACCCTTAGAGGGAACCTCGATCTGGAGAACACCAAGCTTCTCCCTGAAGTACTCAAACTTCACTCTGGCTAATGGTTTGGTAAACACATCAACTATCTGCTCATCTATTGGAATATACTAGATCTTCACTGCTCCTGTCTACACCATATCCCTGATACAGTGATATTTGATCTTGATATTCTTTGACTTGTCATGGAACACCGGGTTCTCAGACAACTTCACACAAATCTAGTTGTCGTAATATATACAAGTATCATCCAATTGGAGATCAAATAAATTAGATAGTAGCTTCCTCAGCCACACTTCCTCACAACTAACTGAACAAGTTGTGGCATACTTTGCTTCAAATTTACTCAGTTCCACGCAGGATTGCTTCTTGCTAAACCAAGAGATCACACCTGATCTTATACTGAAGCAGCACCCCGAAGTGCTCTTCCTATCAATGGCACTGCCTACCCAATCTGAATCCACATAACATTCTAGGTTAATCTTCTGATTCGCCTCATAGTTGAGCCCATAATAAACTGTACCCTTCAGGTACCTCAAATTATGCTTTGTAGCAATCAGGTGAACATGTCTCAGATCTATCAGGAACTGGATCAATGTGCTCATAGAAAAGAAAATGTCTGATATCATATTCATCAGGTACATCAAGGACCCAATCATCTAACGATACATCGTAACATCAACCAACTCTGATGAAGCATCACTCAATAGCTTCAGGTTGAATGCCATAGGCATGGCCATGGCCTTGCAGTCCATCATCCCGAACCTCTTTAGGATCTCTACTTCATACTTCCCTTGTCCCAAGGATATTCCATCTGTATCCTGCCACACCTCCATGCCTAGAAATTAATGCATCATACCCAAGTCCTTCATCATGAACTCAGCAGCAAGCTTCCTCTTTGTGTCAACAATCAACCCATCCTCACCTATTGTAAATAGGTCATCTACATATAGTAAGAGTATCACTAGGTTCCTTTCCTCAACCTTGTAGTAAAGGTTGGAATTTGCTTTACTTTTTGTAAAGCCCAAACTAGTTAGGAAGCTGTCAATTATGTTGTACCATGTCCTGGGTGCCTATTTCAAACCGTATAGGGCCTTCTTCAATTTACACAATGAGTCTCCCTATCATGTGTCTCAAAACCGAGTGGCTGCTCCACATACACTTCCTCTTCTACTACACCATTCAAGAAAGCTGTCTTGACATCCATCTGGTGTATTTTCCATTTCATTACTATAGTCAGAGAAAGTACTGACCTGATAGAAGTGTATCTGGATACAGGTGCAAAAGTCTCTTCATAATATATTTCTTCTTTCAGGGAGAAGCCAAGAGCCACAAATCTTTCTTTATATTTCTCTATTCTACCATCTTCAACATGCTTGATCTTGTAGATCCACTTGGAAGTCACAATAGACTTCCCCTCTGGTCTTGGGACAACATCCCAGACATCATTCTTCATGATCGACTGGTATTCCTCGATCATAGCATCCTTCCATTCTTTCTTCTCTACTGCTTCTTCATAGTTGAAAGGTTCTTTATCAATGATGTCACATAATAGGGCGACATAACCAAAGTATGACCTAGTTCTCTTCCTTTCTATGCATTTCTTTTGGAGCCCCATATCTCTATGCACCTTTGATAGCCTCTTGTACCCATGCAGGTTTCCTCTTGTGAGGATTCTTCTCCTAAGGTGGATCTACAGGTTCTTGAGGTTCTTCAATTTCTTGATCTTCTTCTGGAGTTTCTTCGTTCATAGTTGTATCATGGATTCTGGGTACTTCTACTTCTTCAGGGTATTCAACAGGTCTCTTTTTGTATTTGTTGTAAGCTGAGTCTTCGTCAAATGTTACATCTCTGCTGATGTCGATCTTCTTTTATCATGGGAAGTATATTCTGTAAGCCTTCGAGCTTTCACTATATCCCATAAATATACCCTTCTTTCCTGAAGGATCTAACTTTGTCCTCTTTTCTTTTGGAATGTGTATGTACAATGGACAACCAAATATTCTGAGATGACTAACTTCTGGTTTCTTGCTGGAGAAGACTTCTTCAGGTGTCTTGTTTTCAAGTACTCTATGTGGAGTATGGTTCTGTACATACACAGCTGTTCTAGCAGCTTCTTCCCATATATGCATGGGGAGATCTTGATCATGAAGCATTTCCCTTGCTGCTTCCATGATCATTCTGTTCTTTCTTTCTACAACCCCATTCTGTTGTGGATTATATGGATTGGTCAACTCCCTCTTAATCCTTGAATCTCTGCATAGTTCCTTGAATTCATTTGATGTGAATTCTCTGCCATTATCTAATCGAAAGGTCTTGATTTTATTTTCTGTGTGGTTTTCGATCAAGGCTTTGAATTCTTTGAACTTGCTGAATACTTCATCCTTTCTTTTCAAGAAGTATATCCATGTCTTCCTATAAAATTCATCAATGAAAGAAGGATAGTATACATACCCACTTAATGAACTGGATGACATCGGACCGAATACATTGGAGTGGATGATTTCCAAGATTCCTTTTTCCTTGCTCTCACTACTTGGAAATGTCTTCTTTGTGTTCTTTCCTTTCGCACATCCCTTGCAAACACCTTCATTTTTTTCTTGTATTTCTGGAAGACCTTCAACAAATTTTCTTGCAAGTGGTAGTTCCCTATAATGCACATGTGCAGTCCTTCTATTCCAAAGTTCATTTGGCTCTACCGAGTCATGAACCAAGGCTTGTTCTGGTTGGCTCTTCAATTTGTATAGTCCTCCCTCTTTCTCTCCAATTAATACTGCATCATCTATAGTCTTTCCTTTTGGCTACATAAGGACTTGGCCATCTATAAATTCAACTCTCATTCCTTTTGTATCTAATGCTGATGTGGACAGAATATTCTTCTTTAGTCATGTTACAAACATGACATCCTTCATTTTCATAGACTTTCCAGAGTCTAGTTTATAGGAGGATTCACCACTACCTTTTATAGGATACTGGTAGTCATCCCCAAGTTTTACTTTGTGGGGTGATTCATGTTCAAATAGTTTCAAAAAATATTCCTTGAATCCTGTCATGTGTTTGGAAGCCCCACTATTTTAAAGCCAATCATTGCTTCCATGTGTGACAGTTCCCGTGAGGGCAGAGATCAAAACATTTTCTTCATCACTTGAAGAATCATCACTTTCTTGTTTGGTTTTCTTCTTGGGAGGTTCATCATCCTCTACAGTATGAGCATGATGACTTTTCTTTTTTCCCTTCTTCTTGTGAGAACCATTTTAGTTTCTAGGACAATTTATGGCAAAGTGTCCTCTTTCATCAAATGTATAGCATCTAAATTTAGGTAGATTTCTGTTAGATCTTCTAGGGTTATCTTTCTGGTGAGGGTGCTTACCTTTGTGATAGTCTGTTCTGCTTTTCTTGGATTGTACTATGAGAGCTTGATCTTCATTTCCCATCTTTTCCTCTTGAGCTACTATTCGATCTTCTTCTTGTGAGCATTCTTCCCACAGCCTACTAAACTTGATTAGCTTCTTTCTGGCACAGATCCCTTGAATGAAGGAATCCCATGACCTAGGGAGACCATTCAAGGTGGTCATCACAATTTATGCATTCTCTACTTCTTCATCTACTACTTCAAGTTGTTCCTTGATTTGAGAGACACTTGTAAAGTAGGACTGTGTGGTCTCTTCATTCTAGATCTCCACATTCTTTAACTGGTTCCTCAAATTCATCATTAGATTAATGTTCTTCCCTTCAAATAGCTTGGTCAAGGAATCAAACATCTCTTTAGGTGTCTTTAGGGAAGACACCTATGGTATAAGGTGATCCTTGATTGAATCAACAATAATCCTCTTGGCCTTGACAAAGTTCCTTTTGTGTAAGGCCTTAACCTCATCTCCCTCTAGAACTGGAACCTCTCCACTTATGTAGGAGTCCAATTCATTTTCTTCCAGGACCAGGGTGATCCTATACTTCCAGGCTCAAAAGTTGTCAGCTCCCTCAAGATTTTCATCAATATTGGTGTGATGAGACATATTAACAGAGAACCTTACATGGAAATACAAAATATTTAGATCTTACCAATTGAGAAGCTGAAAACTGAATCTGGAGCTGATCTTCTGCAATGCTAGTTTTCTGGTTCCATGAAAAATTAGGGTTTTACTTTCCTGGAGTTCTACTCAACCAAAAACCTCGATTTTTGTTTCTAAACTTTGATTTTGATGAGTATAGAAATCCTAGGTCGGGCTCACTAAACAAATCCACTTCTGTGAAAATCCCTAATTTCCTGATGTAGTGGTAGGTCAAAAAATGAAAAAGCTCAGAGTGAGATTATACTTCAACAAAAAGATGCACTCTTCAATGGAGAGTCATCCTAGCCTTCTTTTGATGAAGGTTTATGGAGAGAGACCCAAAAAGTAGGAATCCCTAGCTTCTGCGGCTACATAGTGTCTTATTCTTAGGTTATCTCTGATACCATGTTAGACTTTTATCATTTGAGCAATATGATCTTTAGGATCTTAACTAAGAGAATAACATGCACAACAATCAACCACAAGAGACAATAGACACAAAAAATTTCCTCGGGGAAACCATAAAGGAGAAAACCACACAACTTCCTTGGAGATGGAATGAGCACCAAAAGTAAAACCTAGAGATACAAAGATGATCTCCAACAGCTTCTCTCTCTCTCTCTCTCTCTCTCTCTCTCTTTCTCTCTCTCTCTCTCTCTCTCTCTCTCTCTAATCACAGCTTCTTCTCTCTCACTCATGCGCTACAATTGAGTGTGAGTGTGTGTCGTAAATAGAGAGCTCACTCTCTATTTATACTAGTTTCCAACTTGACATTAAATCACTAGGGCTGACTTCTCTAGGAGAGTATAATAACCCTAGTGCTCCACAACTATGGGGAATTCCCCCCTGATCAACAAGGAGGGTTAACCTCTATGACTTTACATGACTTGTTTACATTAATGATTCTCCCGATAGGAACATCAGGGACCAATTAAATAAAAATATATGAAATACACAAGTGATTACATTCCAAAGTTACAAATACATCAACATGTTATACTACTTATTCTTGTTGCATGCATTCAATACATGGATCATTTTGTCCATTGAAAGAGATTATATAGTTAATATACCTCCTTATCAGTGATTCCAACTAACAACAGTGCGACAGATGAATACAAGAACTCATTCATAAGAAAATACATGTTCATTCATTGACAACATACATTCATTTGACACAAACACATTCATAAAATATACACATAGACAACATTTAACACACTACAAAATTTGAACCCAAAATCCGACGACACCAGATGAAAAAGACTGTTTCATTGTATTTCACCTTCAAAATTACAAAATTTGATTAAATTTTTTTAAATTGATAGAACGATATGTCAGATTTTCAACATACCTCACATATTCGACAAAGATAGAACGACATGTCAGATTTTCGACGTACCTCACATAAATTGTCGGATATTTGACACGTGTTTTATAACGGTAACTAAGTTCATGGCGTCAGAGATCCGAGAAAAAGCTAAATTTGAAAATCTATAAATTACATAAACATTCTGACATGTTTGTTATAGACACAATGATTTGTAGAAATTATGTTATTCTTTGATGGATGGGTTGCGTAAATAGTGATGTGCGGAGCTTGATATTTTAAGATCAATAGTCTTCATTCAAGTTATTTGTGAGAAAATGTCAAATAGCAATATTCCTAATCCAGAAAAACAAAATAAAAAATTGCTTGCTAGATTGTGGGATGGACTGAAAAGAAAGGGCGATGGGAAATGTTATTGTCCATGTAGTCAATGGAGGGGCTTTAAGAGGAGAATAAGAAGGATCACAACATGTAGAAAACATTGTAGCAAACATGGACATGCCGAGGGGGGGGGGCTTGAATATCGTCCATTTGTAAGTTTTGCATTATAAATGTTTTTATATTGATTTATTTGGTAAATGTATGTATTATTTTAATATTTCTTATATTAAATTATATATATTGATGTTTTCATGTAATTATAAAGGAAATACATCCTATGTCTTATCTTCCAAAGGAAGTGCTTTCATAACAAGTACAAGAGGAACATGGAACTATGAATAACGGAGAACAAGTTAATGATCATATTGAAGAAGATGATCATACTGATAACATAGTTGAAGATGATGGTACAAATACATTGATCCATGATTCATTTAATGTTATAATGGACGATGATGATCATGATCATGATTACGAAAATATTGATGACTTTGATGTTGTTCATGATTTACCTCTTCTTCAGAAGGCATACGAACCCCTTTATGAAGGCTCCAACACAAATCCTCTCTATGTTATATTGTTGATAATGAACTTGAATATTATGAATGGTCTTTAAAACATATCAGTCACACAGATGTTAAGGTATGTAAAATATTCCATCACATATATATGATCGTGATAAAGGTTATCTTTGTTCCTCTAATAATTTTATTGTTAATTCACAATTTAAATTAATACAAATGAAATGTGTGTCATTAATATTATTTATATATTATATTAAATAGATTTTTATTTTAAATTGTTGTAGCTTGATAGCTGAATTTGTTATACCACCATCAAATATTTTACCTTGCACATATCGATATTATCTGCCATCGTGAAAGAAATTGGAATGCATTATGAAGCAATTCATGCATGCCCCGATGACCATGTTATATGTTATAATCAGCATGAATTTGCAACAGAATGTATGGAATGTCATATCAGTAGATATCAAACATATCAAGTAACAAAAAAGGGTGCCTCACAAGGTTATTCGTTATATTCCCATTATTCCACATTTGCAACAACTATTCAGGTGCAAAAATTAAACACAATTTATGGATTACCATGCAAGGAACATAAGTCATGATGACATTATTCGAATTCCTGCATATGGTTCTGCATTTAGAGATATGAAGGGAAAATGGTATCACATTAAAGAAGAACCTTGTAATCTTAGGATTTCTTTGGAAGAAAATGGTGTCAATCCATTTGCAGAGATGAGATCCATTTACATAGTGTGGCCTATTTTTGTTATCAACAATAGCATTCCTCCATGGTTGTCAATAAAGAGGGAGCACATAATGTTGTCAATGATTATTCCATGTATATTGTGTCTACAAATTTTTTTAATGTAGTGGCATCTCATTTGTCGTATTTTGTTTCCTAATGTCATATATATATATATATTTCTCTTGTGCATGGTTTATATATCTAAATGGTACTCATAATTATATATTTTATATGTTCAAATCAATCAGGTAAGTACTAGGTTAAAGATATGAATATATATATCAAACCTTTGATTGAAGAGCTTCTAAAGTTATGGAATGGAATCACTATGTATGACGTATCTAGACCAATACGAAAAAGTAAATTTCAATTTCATGCAATGCTTGTATGGAAAATACATGATGCTTGAGGGTTAACCCATTTTTGTGGTTTGTAATTATAGGTTCCACTTCAATTGCATTTAATTTTATGAACTAGTTAATATAGTATGCACGCACATTTTTTTAAATATTCCATTCTGTTAGAATAATCAACCCATAGTATTTACCCACTTAGACATTATTTCATTTATTTTGTCTTATTTGCCTAGTCCATGAGTCCCACCATGTGCAAGTTGCTAATTGCCTATCCATAGAGGTCAAAATTGCCATATTTGAATCATGTGGCGCCCTTGAGAGCTTTAGGAATCAAATCTGCTTTATTCCTGGCCTCCTAGGTGCCCATCTGCTTTTTCTGCTTTATTCCCTGCTTGTTCAGTGTTTTAAGGCACATAGGAAAGCAAGACTAGGTGAGGTGAATCAGCTTTGTTGCCTC
>LPNX010862420.1:418816-471206 GCA_001517045.1 Pseudotsuga menziesii
CATTATATATATATAAATATAAATGACATATATATTCCATCTCTTTATGTAGGTCTTCAGATAAAGGGAAAATTTGCATGTCATTTTATGGTCCTAAGATCAAATCTCATCATTCAAAAAGCTTAGGAAAGGAGGTGTTTGATGAGTATAGGCACTTCCTCTCTAAAAATCATAGGTATTGAACTACCAAAAAAATATCTATTCAATGGGAAGCAAGATACTGTATTAAAACCATAGAGAATGACACCTCAACTATGGAAGTTTTAATATAATAGAAATCGTCAAGGTACGTATGAATCATCATGTATGAAATGTTATGTATTTTTTTTATTCTATGTTGTTTATTGTAATTGACATTTATTTCTATAATTTCTTTATAAACTACGATTCATGATGGTAGTCATGATCATGAAGGAATTAATGGGCTTCCACGAGGAATGAAAACTTATCCTAAACAATTCAATAGGTTTCCTTACTATGAGAACCTACAAATTTCTCATTTGTTTGATACAATGCATATTGGAAAGAATGTGACTAAAACATGATGGTGAATATTGGATGGAAGGAGTGAGAAAAAAATTGTCAAAAATTTCAAAGACATTCAAGAAGGAAACTATGCAATGAAAGACGTCATTCAATTTCATAGAAACAAAGGCCAAATTAATATAAAATCACTTCCATGGATGTTAACAGAGAAGCAAAGTAATGTTGTAAAAGAAGTCATGTGAAAAATTAACTTTTCCACTTGATTTTGTGTGAACATGAAGAATATCATAACAAAGAAAGGTGATTTTGCGGGGGTGAAAATGCATGATTGGCATGTCTTCATGAAGATAATTATTATGGTATCCATATAATTATTGTATTTTTTATTCCATTGCATATTATTGTTATTTTGTTTGTCTACTCTTTGTTTAAAAAATGAAACGATTTGTATATTATTACAGTATGTTCTACGTCTCTCTCTCTTGGACAACTTCGACAACAATGCCAAACAAGTTATATATAATATTGGGAAATACATGTGGTAAGTAGAATTTGTGTGCATGTGTTTAGTGTTTGTTTAATTCATCGTAGAACTTATATTTGATTTTTGTGCACTAATTCATGTTATGTAATATAATTTGTTTTTGATAAATCTCTCGATTGGTTTGTATAACTTGTAGATAGTTAATCTAAAGAAATCCATAGAGAATATATAAAGGAACGAAGGAGATAAATTTCTCATCTCATGTGTGAATTACATAAGAATATACGTTCAGCATTGTTCAATGCACAAGAACAATGACTCATACACCAAGTTGAGGAGATTGAATTGTGTGTACCAGTGCACTCAAGTTCCATGTGGATGGTTGAGAGGCACTTGAAAATTATGAAGGGTTTGGCTAGACAAGGAGAACATGATGAGGGTTATATGATGTAGGGATATATGGAATACCAAAACATGTTGTATATTATTGAGTATATTCCTAATTTAGTGTCAAAGATCAATTTATGTCGCATTTGTGATCCAGACTCCAATAACAATTTTGAAGGGGAGTACCTGAAGTGGAAAGGTAGATCAAGAAAGCTGAAAGGTAATTATTAAATAGTGGAGATTAACTAATATAATACATTTGAATGTTGTTTATATATATATATATATATATATCATAGATATTCTATTTTTATATTCAATATATTGCATCAATTAAGAGTGTATACTTTGTTAAGTGAATATACATTTGTATTGAATTTTAATTTTATTTTCATAAAGAATTTGGCCGAGAGTGGGATGCACTTCATTTATACATCGCAAACAATCTTGAATAGATGAAGGTATGGATTGAACGATGTGAAAAATATAGTCATGGAATATCAGGGGAAGGTGTGGCTTCATTGGTTAAAGCATCACATCACAATGGAGATACCAATCTTACACAAAGGGAAATCGATTTAGCATTTGGTTTGAAACATAAGTAGCAAAGCATACTAATCAACCACACTATTTTTATGTTTATTTTTGAAAACATATTGACGTAAACGTTGATTTTTTCCCTATATGGCATAAACATGCACTTAATCATAAATATTGGATCATTATGTAATCTTTTCGTGTATGGCTTGTTCTAGGTAAAACAACATAATGATATGTGGTGCAATAGTTGTAGATATCACATCAAAAAGTTGGATGAAACAAAGAAAACATCAAATTGTGGAATATCTTCAATATTTGAGGTGACCAATGTTTCCTCTAGAAGTGACAGACATCTAGAAATCTCATAAAATCGACACTATGGGTATTTGGAAGATATTCTTCAGTGATATTCCAAGCCAATGTGAACATGTATTTTTCTCTGAGGTTCTAGGTAGAGTGGGTTGGTCATTTATTGTGAGACATGATCCAAGGGGAAGTTCAGTAAAGTATAATGTAGAGGAAGGTAATGAAGAGGGTCTATGTTACAGAGAGAAGCTTCCTATCGCTTGGGGTGTACCACAACAAACAGCTAGACACTAGAAATCAATCTTTCCCAATATGCAAGAGAAACGAAACATCTAACACTAAGGGATATCGAATTGTACCTTGTTCTAGATGGTTGAAGTAGACCCCCATTGATATTTTCCAATTCACGTTTTCTTTAGCAATGCACTCTCAACAACAACAAAGAAGACAAGCATGCTATATAATAGTGTGTTAGGCCTACTCTAGCATATATATTCAATAATGTATAAGAAATTAAACATGTCCACGGATACAATATTCATATTCAAATGCACAATAATTAGACAGGAAAATATATTTCTATTAATAAAATCAGAGATTACAAAAGTGAAAACCTCTGTCGGCACGTCTACGAACCGGAGAAATCGATTCCTCCACCACCTCAATCCTCCATCTATCGATAGCAAGATCACAAGACAAAGGAAATATTGGGAAGAACACAAAGTGATCCAAAGGGACAAAGGGATGCATACTCAAGTATAAGAAATTTGAGGCAACAATGGACTACAGTTTCTTTGCTCTTCAATCCCTCTTCTTCAATGTATCCAAGGGGTTCCTTATATAGCACTACAAAAGGGAAATGGAGGGTCGAATCGGAGGGTTCTCAAGGAATTTGGAAGGTCAAGAGTAAAGTGGTTTGGACTCATATGAGGAAAAATACAAAATTATTTGGCTTTATGCACACATCCCAATGTACACAGGTTTGAGGTAAAAAGTCACGCCTACACATGAGTATGAGTTTAAAAGTAGTGTACAGCAATAAACAGGGGTTTTTAAGGGATGATCTTGGAACATCAAAGGATAATATAATTCCATGGGGTCTAAAGAGTCTACAGAGGGACAAGGAAGGACATACATATGTGATCAACCATGTGTGATAAAATCATCTATAACAAATGCCTGCTAATGTGTGAGGTCAAAGGGCTAACATGATGGCCGAAATATATTATAAAATCCATCCCAGAAGTGGAGTAATGAAGACCCAAGTGGAAGAACCAGCCACTCATCAGTACAATACAATGATAAATCTCTGCATGTGATTGCAAATACATGGAGCAGTCTCGGATACATAAGAGTACAATGGCCGCGAATAGGCATGATATAAAAAATGTGTCATGTGTGATCATCACCATGTATAATATACAATATATCAGAATCTCCAAAGTGGATGAAGATATATAATAGATCAATATCTCTATAATGGCTGAAGATATACAATGGATCAAGATATCCATAGTAGATGAAGATATCTTATATACATTGGAATCAAATCATGAGAGCTGAAATATCATGAACACTGGCACGATCAAGGAGGTAGCATATATGGAATTCCACCAAGATGGAAGGTCTTCTACACAAACCACTACGAGTACATGTCCTACTATGTGAATAGATGTGTCGAGGTCAAACATAGTAGTCCATCATTTGATTACTAATCATTGATGTATACTGTTAACAGATGTGAGATCACCCACCGATAATGAAAATGGGAATCAAGGTACATAGTGCAATGTAACAAGTGTGAATAGATGTGTTGAGGTCAAACACTTGGAAGAATCCATTAATCATGGGAAATTGATGTATTCCCAAAACTATCGATGGAGAGAGAACCTACCATTGATGACTATAATTATCAAGACACTTAAAGGACTCTAGACTCCTATTCTAGAATAAATGATCTCATGTCGATGGAATGGAATCCACTAGAAGGAGGGAATTAAGGCATCCACGATCAACCAACACGAGGTACTCAACAACATTGTATAATGTGGAAGGACTCGAACAAGATGTGCATGAACTAGTAACAGTACCAGTAATGACCGACATGCAAATTCAAGATAACTGAGGAATGACTGACTCAGGATTCAACTTCTTTCGAACAAGAGAATAAGGAAAATGCTGACTAAAGGTAGGAAGCATGGACTCGATCTACAAACTGGGACATCTCTATGACATAGGAGGTATCAAAAGAGGAACCATAGGGACTAGAATCTTAATGTATCCAAGGGGTTCCTTATATAGCACTACAAAAGGGAAATGGAGGGTCAAATTCGAGCGTTCTCAAGGAATTTGGAAGGACAAGAGTAAAATGGTTCGGACTCATATAAGGAAAAATACAAAACTATTTGGCTTTATGCATACATCCCAATGTACATGGGTTTGAGGTCAAAAGTCACGTCTACACATGAGTATGAGCTTAAAAGTCATGTATAGCAATAAACAGGGGTTTTTAAGGGATGATCTTGGAACATCAAAGGATAATATAATTCCATGGGGTATAAAGAGTCTGCAGAGGGACAAGGAAGGACATAAATATGTGATCAACCATGTGTGGTAAAATCATCTATAATATATTCCTTCTAATGTGTGAGGTCAGAGGGGTAACGTGATGGCCGAAATACATTATAAAATTCATCCGAGAAGTGGAGTAATGAAGACCCAGGTGGAAGAACCTGCCACTCATCAGTACAATACAATGATAAATCTCTGCATGTGACTGCAAATACATGGATTAGTCCCGGATACATAAGACTACAATGGCCATGAATAGGCATGATATACAAAATGTGTCATGTGTGATCATCGCCACATATAATATACAATCGATTAGAATCTCTAAAGTGGATGAAGATATATAATAGATCAAGATCTCCATAATGGCTGAAGATATACAATGGATCAAGATATCCATAGTAGCTGAAGATATCTGATATACACTAATCATGAGAGATGAAATATCATGAACACTGGCATGATCAAGGAGGTAGCATATATGGAATTCCACGAGGCTGAAAGGTCTTCTACGCAAATCGTTATGAGTACATGTCCCACTATGTGAATATATGTATCTAGGTCAAACATAGTAGTCCATCATCTGATTATTTATCATTGATATATACCATTAATAAACACAAGATCACCCACCGATAATGAAAATGGGAATCAAGGTACAGAGTGCAATCTAACAAGTGTGAATAGATGTGTTGAGGTCGAACACTTGGAAGAATCCATTGATCAAAGGAAATTGATGTATTCCCAAAACTATCGATGGCAAAAGAACCTACCATTGATGACTGTAAGTCTCAAGACACTTAAAGGACTCTAGACTCCTATTCCAGAATAAATGATCTGATTTCGATGGAATGGAATCCACTAAAAGGAGGGCATTAAGGCATCCCCCATCAACCAACATGAGGTACTCAGCAATGCTATATAATGTGGAAGGACTCGAACAAGATGCATGAACTAGTAACAGTACCCGTAATGGCCGACATGCAAAGTCAAGATAACTGAGGAATGGCTGACTCCAGATTCAACTTCTTTCGAACAAGAGAATAAGTAAAATGGTGATTAAGGTAGGAAGCATGGAATTGATCTACAAACTGGGACATCTCTATGACATAGGAGGTATCAAAAGAGGCTCCATAGGGACTAGAATCTTAACCAGTCAATGGAGATAAGCTCAAAGTAATGATTACAGATGCTAAAGTAAAACTAATAACCCAACCAACAGATGTGATATATAGTGCTCTGTTTGAAGGTGACACGACTCAACTACTACCAAAGATAACATCTTTTCCTGTCCGACTTTTTTTTTTGGTTTTTTTTTTGGACTTTTTTAGATATTTTGAAAAGCTTGAAAAATAATAAAAGTGATTTATAGTACAAATCCAAGAGGAGATGAGTGTCAGGGGGCAAGAAAATTAGTTCCAAGTAGTGGAACATGCCTATGCTCAATGCAAGGGTATATGTGCGGGATAACAACACTCAGGGGAAGGTCTCCTCCCAGTAAAAGGAATGATCAAGCTACAAAATATATGTAAAAAGGCTCTTCTTGGATAGACATGAGACAAGATCGGGCTATATGGTTGATAACTCAAAGTCAGGGAGCCAACATAAAGCTCAAGAAGGCAAGAAAAAATCATGAAAATGAAATTACAACTTAATATATACAAGGGAGTCCTAAGGGAAATGGCCAGAATAAATTTCAAGAGGAGGATGAAGCTCTTTTTCAAGGACATGGCGGGAATAAAAATGGGCTCCCACACCCTAAAGGATGAATGTTAGCATGGGCACCAAATCCAAGAAAGGATCTAACCATTCATATAACGCCACTTATAAAAGCAACATGAAGGTTCTGTGACATCATGGAATGGGTTCGTACCTAAGGTTAATATGAAATGATCATAAGGTCATGCAAAATGCAAGCGGATGTGAAATCCTAACCTATATGCCAGTTTAGACATGATACCTGTAATAGACATGAACGGGTAGAAGTCTCAGTCAAACCACACTCAAAATGGGCTCCTACAGCATCATATTAATCCAAATGGTCCAAAAAGGTCAAAAACAGTAAAAAACTATAGGAAGTGGGTAAAAATTTCAAAACATTTTCTATAAAATAGTGAAAAATTAAAAAAATTCATACCATTTGAAAATTCACCCACCATAGTGCATTTGTGTCCATAATTTCAAGAGCTCATTCCATGAGCATCGTCCAACAAAATCACTCTGTGTTTAGTCCAGGTAATTCCCCATCCCCCCCTCTTTCACTTTCATACAATTTTTTATTTTATTTTAATGGTCAATTTTTTTATTTAGGCAATCCCAAGATGTGCATTTCAGCCCACCTCAAAATTGGGCCTTTTTCTGTGTATAGGAATGGGTATACATAGAAAATACCATGATACCCGTGTACATATGTGGTTGTTTTGCAAACACTCATGTACAGGTCTGCAAAGATGATTTTCAAAGGAAAATACTGATGAAACTCAAAAATGTTTGTGTAGGATGGTGCTATAATGGACAGAGAGGGAACATGGTGATGTTGAATAGGAAGTACAAGGAAATATAATGGCTCAAAAAGCATTGAGGGCTTGTGGGTTATACAAATGTTTGTGGCTTGGAAGCATGAGGGCTAAACCAAGGCTACTCCAGCTTCTAGTAGACTACTTGGAACCAAACTCTAAATATTTTTAGTTGGATGGGATGTAACTCGGCATCAAGGTTGAGGACATATATTTCATCATAGTTTTGTCCTGACAAGGGGAGGTTGTGAATCTTTGATTCCATGGCCCAGGAGGCGGGCTGGATATAGGTTAGTACATACCTATGTATTTCCTTCCTGATACAGAGAAGGTTGGGATTCAAATACGGACAAACAAAATTCAAAACCTGGGGCTAAAAGCCATACTATTGGAAATGGGTAGGATCGTAGGGTTATCATCACTCCATCAGGCCTCAAATCCAATGATTTTCTATGCAGTAGAGTGCATACAACCTATGATATAAGACTGGAGTACATTGCTGCTAAGAAACATGAAGTAGAAACTCAGTGACTGCAAGATGGGAAGGGTACAGAACTTTAGGTTCGGTAGCATACCGAGTGCATTATTTTTTTAGAGTGTACCGGGGATAAGCCCTAGAGTTTACATTGCTCCACACAGAGTCTGGGATCTGGCTCAGCTATGCTGGTTCCATGTCATGCGAAGACTGGGAGGGGGAAGGGTGGCTAACCCCTATCCAGCAGACTTATTCCTCTGGTGGTGGAGATAGTTCATCACCATAGATGACTATGCCTATGTGGTGATAGACTTATGCAAAGATTTGTATATGCCCCTACCACCAGGATCATCATATGGAGACATCAGTAACGAATCCCAACTCACTTTTGTTTTTTGACTTATTTTTTGTATTTTTTGATATATTAAATCAAAGGATGTGTTTTTGGTGTGACGACACATAATGAAACTCTACCATGTTGATGTATATGTGGGACCATGAAGGCCAGAAGGATTTCCTCATCATCGACGGAGGGGAAGAGGCGATGAGATTATGGGTGTGGATGTGGAGCAGACGCTCTAAAGCATCCACACAAACTTCGTTCACTTGAAACATAGGGTTCCCATGGTGCAAGTCAAGGACTTACCTGAGGCTATGCATCTCCAGATGATTAGAGTACCATGGGAATGGGTTCGATTATTTCATCAGCTAGCTAGAGCCATGGTGTGCTACCATGATCAGCACCCTCCTCCACCTTAGGATTGCAGACCTAGGTGTATATTTTTGTATGACCATGCAGTATATTTTGGTGGCTCATAAGCCCCAATTTTGTATATGACACTTATGTATTATGACATCACCTTTTTTGGACTTAATGAAAAATATTTATGATGATTAATTATTATTCTATTTACATGTGTACAATTTGTTTGTGAAATGGTTATGGTCTATGAAACAAATGCCAGTCTAGTACATAGTTAGCATATGAATCAACAACTTGATTAAAATTGATTGAAATGTGAATGTTTGTTATGCTCTCAAATTTTTGTTCTAGAAATCTTACACACAAGAATATTTGTAACAATGTTAGATCCCTAACATGATACAAGCCATTAAGTTGTGAGACCACTAACTACGAATCAAGACGTACCTCAAGAGAAAGAACACCATGTTAAATGGCATCCCATAATAACTCAATCATGAAACTATACTTAGAAACATAATTCAACGAAGGGTGTAAATATATGCCTCCTGAAGACAACACTTGACCCGTAGGAGTATAGATCACCCAAGCAGTCGAAGCTGAGTTTTGAGTGTGGTGGCTAGCACCATTAGCAAATTCTATTTAAACGAAAGGCTCCATCAACATCTGCCATAACAAATGAAAGCTAATCAACAAACCCGATCACCATAAGAAGACCTAACTATGCAATGAAAAAAATGTACAATAATATACAAAAGTCATCCCTGGCTGAAGATCATGCATAGTAATTTTTAAGATAGATCCCATTTCTAGGCTTTGCCAAGGTTGTCCCTGCATAATCCACCAACTCATAGGAGCCTTCCTCTAAGACATTCTTAACTACGTAAATACCATGCCAGATTGGGTTGAAATTTCCTGCCCCTAAAGGTTCCTTATCTTGATCCCACAAAAGGACCAAGTCACCATCACTGAACCTCCTAGGATGGATAGACTTATTGTACTAGACCTTAACGCAATGCTTGTTAACCTAAAGATCCACTAAAGCATCTCGACGCTTCTCATCAAGCTACTCCAAGTGGACCAAACGTTCTTCCAATGCGGAAGTCTCTGGTAAAAGCTCCACAGATAGCTTCAATGAAGGGATTTCGCATTCAACCGGTAATACTGACTCCAACCCATGCACAAGATGATAGGGACAAAAATTGGTGGTAGTATTAACTACAGTTCTATAGGCCCAAAAAGTAGGGTACAACATGATATGCCAATTATTCTTGCTCTGTGCGATGGTTCATTGGAGAATGGACTTAAGTGACTTGTTCACTACTTCAACCTATCCATTTTCTTGAGGATAATGCACGGTTGTTTCACCATCATATTTGATAGTGGGAATAGCCTCTTTCCATTTCAAGAAATAATCAATAGCCACAATAATATGATGGTGCCCCCCAACCGAACCTGGTTTATAATCCATAAAGTAAACCCTCTACTTAGTGAAGGGACTAGCAGTGATAATAGGATGCAAAGGGGCCAGAAGCAAGTGCATATTACGCAAAAACACCTGGCAATGGTGGCACCTCTTGACCGCATTAACGCAATCTTTAAATATGAATGGCCAAAAATAATCCCCTCTCAAAAATTTTTAAGTTGTAGAAAGCCACTAGAAAGCCTAGATAAATGACCACCGCATGCCCCTCCATGGAAATCATTAAGCACAACCTCAGCCTCCTCATGAGTTAAGAAACGATGTAAAATGGAATCAACCCCACGACAATATAAAGTATCATCCACTATGAGGTAGTTCTTTGCTACATGACGTAGTCGCCGACACTCAACTCACGAGAGGTGAGTAGGAACCTTTAATGTTTGCAAATAGACAATAATATCCATGTACCAAGGGTCTGTAGTTGAGATGAGAAAGATATGCTCATCAACAAGAGAACCCTCATGAACCTCTTCTTCATCCGAATTTGGAAAATACGATATGAGCTCAACAAAAAATAATGATTTCTTTGACTTTGCCAAAAGAAATTCGAGATCAAACTCTTGCAATATGACAATCCATTAAATATACTTTCCCCCAATTATCTTTCTAGTCATGACAAATTGAAATGGATTAATGTAGGCTATGACCAAAGTTTGGCGAAGAAGGATGTAATGCCTCAAATACTGAACTGCATGGACGGTGGCTATGGCTAGCTTCTCAACATGGGTATAATGAAGTTCCACATCAATAAGGTTTCAGATAAGATATTATATGACATGCTCATGGAGCTTCTCATCGTCTTGAACTAATACCATACCAACCATCTCTTGAGACACAGACACATAAATAAGAAAATCACGGCTATAATCTGGTGGACTGAGCATGGGGGCCGATGCCAAGTCTTTCTTAAGAGCATTGAAATACTCCTGGGCTCACTAATCCTAGTAAAAAGGGGTGTCTTTCTTAAACAAATGCATGAATCCTTTAGTCAAATAAGAAAAATTGACTACGAACCTTCGCAAGAATTTCTCCATACCTTGCAAACATTGAAGATGTTGAATGTTACGCGGGGAAGACAATTGAAGTATTTCCTCAACCTTCAAGGGATCAACTCTAATACCCTCCTTGGACACGATGAATCCTAGTAAACAACCAAACTTCACACAAAAGATGCACTTGTGAGGATTTAATTGAATTTGATAATGACAACATCTTTCAAAAACCAATCTCAAATGATAAGGATGATGCACTCTCAAATGAGAGTGAGCAGCTAGATCATCCAAATACACTTCAATAATATTTTTAAGATCGTGAAAGGAAAAGGTCATGGCCCCTTTAAATGTAGCTCTGAAATTTTTAAGGTCAAAGGGAATCTTTCGATATGCAAAATTTCCCCATGGACAAATAAATGTAATCTTATGTTGGTCCTCAGTTTTATTCTGTATCTGATTATATTCAGTAAAGCCATCCATAAAAGAAAAAACCCCACTTCTCGCACACTCATCCAAAATTTGGTCAATAAATGGTGTAGATAAATTATCTTTAGGACAAGATCAATTTAAATCATGGAAATCAGTGCATATACGGATCACTCCCTGCTTCTTATCCACTGAAACAGGATTTGAAACCCACTCCATCAAGGGAACGGGATATATAAAACCAACTTTAAGCAGTTTCTCTATCTTTGCTTTAATAGTGGGTGCTTTCGAACCAATTTTTCATCTAGATAGGTTTTGATTTCGTGTTCGACAATGCGAGGGTCTATTCATGGCATCTCTTTGTATGACCAAGAAAAAACATCATGAAACTCCTTGAAAATATCGGTGTACTCTTTAATATCATAGGGGGAACAATCCACCCTAATGTAAACGCTCTCAATCTTACCAAGATCATGAGAAATGTTGATAGGACAACTAAAGGTTCCCATGAGGGAAGGATACATAACCACACCCACATTCTCAGTTGTCAGTTGAGGATGATCGATAATTAGGATAAAAGCTCCTGATGATGCCTTAACACTCGGATTCTAGAAATATTTTTTATCAATAGTAACTATCTTCCCATTCAATGAAAAACTAACCACTCAGAATAGGGAAGAGGATACAACTTGCATACTATACATCCATTTCTTACCCATCAAAATATTTTAGTCAAGGGGTGCATCAACCACCTCAACCTTGATTGCAACAGTCTTCCCCCCCAATTGGACCTCTAGGGAAGGAAGTATACCGTGCGACCAAAATGATCTTCTATCAAAAGCACTCAACATGTTCATAGATTTAGACAATGTGGGAGAGCCTAAGCCCTTCCAACAATCCAAAGACATCACGAAAGCGGTAGCGCCTTCATCAATCACAGTGTGCATGATGGTGTTGTTTAAACACTCTACGTGAATCAAAAGAGACACATAGTAAGGAAAGTGAGGTTGTATTCCATGATTTTGAAATTTGATCATGGAAGGAGAGCTATCATCACCAACCCCAAGAGCAGACAACAAGGCCTTTCTCTGCGAAGTACAAGTCTGAAGTACTTCTAATGCAGACATCGCACAAGGAGTTTTCCCCAAATCCTAAAAAATTGAATAGTTCTTGGCAGCTCAAGCATTAAGATTGTGCCCCAAGAACTTCAAGACTACCTTAGGAATGCAAGGCAGAACTTCAATTTTATCCATAGGCTTTTCAATTCGCAAAGGGATCTCATGTGGAGTAGGTTCTTTCCCAAGGTCTGGTTGTGACGAACCATAGTCTTTCACACGTGTCACAACACTAGTATCTTTCACCATGTTGATGCAACCATGACCACTAGCCACATTTGGTGGGTTTTGAGTTCCACTAGACATGCATCCAAGATCCATGGTCATCGAGTTCATATTTTGATTATTTGGTAAAGGATTTGTAAACACACCAGGGCCCTGTGCTATGAAATTTGAAGAATCTTCCATACGAGGGCACAAGTGAGTGAGGTGGTCATCCTTGAAAGGAAATTTTACCTTCCTCTTAGGATTCTTATACCCCCCAGCATTATTATTGTTATTTTTCTTTCCATTACTCTCATTATCATTTTTATTCCCACCCTTATCAGATTATTTTTCCTTTCTTTTTATTCCTTCCAGGTTGTTGGTTACCTTTCGGGTTCGAGGTTTGCATAGAAAGTACATCCGTTGACTGGGTAGGAAGGGAAGAAGTCGTAGCTTTTCCCAACATAGAATTGTTAAGTGATAACTGGCTCACTTGTTTCATAACCGAATCCACAGGCTTGGTGCTTGCGAAGACAACAATAACATTGGCATGTGGCCCAGGTTTGAACTTGGGGTCAAAATTGGAACATGGAGAATTAGGTATGATCTCATAAAGGAGCCCAGACTAAGCATAAATCAAGTCTAATTGTTGGGACCTAAAAATAGCTTGGTCCTCATTTTGAAATCTGGATGTGGAAACATCCTTCGTGATATATGGTAAAAATGACTTGAGGAACAACTCTAGAAGAAGCTCTGGTGGTATAAAGTATTTAATCATCCTCTTCTGTCTATACCAATCTTGAATATGATTCGAAATGTGGGTGGCTTTGTCTTTCTGAAATGTTGACAAGAGTTCAGTACCAGCATCGTAATGCATGGGTAGATGGAAGTGGTTAAGAAAATTCATCGCAAGGTCATTAAATGAACAATATTTCCCCCCAGGTAGCTCTATATACCATTTCGTGGTAGGACCCATGAGGGTGCGTTGAAATAGTCTCAAATGGATAGAATTGTCGTTCAAGGAATTGGAAGAACACCAAGCAGTGAAGTAAATATGCACACCTAATAAGCAATTCCAAGTACAATGTGTAGAATGAAGAAAAGGGTATTACACTACATGAGGTGCAATATTTTTCCTTCAAATGTAAGTCCAATCATTCCTATATGAAAATATAACTATAATAATAGTAAGAAAAGCTAGTGCAAGTACTGTGCTAATGCAAAATGAAAGAGATGCATAACTATGCAAAAACAAAAATATTTTTGTATTTTTGCAAAAAATTAGATATGAAAGCAAATAAATGACTCTACAACCCCCAGACCCTGAAACCACTCACAAACAACAGCCAAGAAAGGAACTAAGGTAAAAGAGACCTAATGCACTAATCTCAAAACAAAAAATGTATAAATGGATGACAAGAACAAAGCTTAAAAAATATACTAAAAGAAGTCTATGGTCAGAGACAGAGGGTGTATACAGACACCAGAAGCATCCAAGAAGACTCAGTAATCATAAGAACTCACCCAACAACACTTAATACTCCAACTAAGGATCAAAAGGAAATCATACGCGACTATTCTCTGTAAAACGGCATACATATGGGACTGTTCAAGGGAAAACCACATGTATATGCGACTGTGAAAGAAAAACCCATGTATAGGAAGAAAATGGCATAAAAATAGGGTAAACAGACAAGCTAAGACAAAATTTACTTCTTAAGGACCCTACTGGGGAAACATACCCCCAGACCCAACACATAAACAGAGAAATCAAGAGCAATTCAAGTACATTGACTACAAAAAAACCCAAAGAAAAAAGGACTAGGAGCACTCCCTAGTGGAGTCACCAATTATGTTACATAGAGAAACTTCCTATGGCTTGCGGTGTACCACAACAGACAGCTAGACACCAGAAATCAATCTTTCTCAATAAGAAAGAGAAACCAAACATATAACACTAAGGGATATCGAATTGTACCTTGTTTTGGACGGTTGAAGTAGATCCCTGTTGAGCTTTTCCAATTCACACTTCCTTAGCAATGTGCTCTCAACAACAACAAACAAGAAAATCATGCTATATAATAGTGTGTTAGACCTACTCTAGCATATATATTCAATAATGTATAAAAAATTAAACATGTCCATGGATACAATATTCATATTCAAATGCACATTAATTGGACAGGAAAAGATATTTCTATTAATAAAACCAGAGATTATAAAAGTGACAACCTCTATCGGCACGTCTAAGAACTAGAGAAACCGAGTCCTCCACCTGGTCCTCCACCACCTCAATCCTCCATCTCTCTATAGAAATATCACAAGACAAAGGGAAGCTTGGGAAGGACACAAAGTGCTCCAAAGGGACAAAGGGATGTAGACTCAAGTATAAGAAAACTAAGGCAACAATGGACTATAGTTTGTTTGCTCTTCAATTCCATCTTCTTCAATGTAACCAAGGGTTTCCTTATATAGCACTCCAAAATGGCAATGGAGGGTAGAATATGAGTGTTCTGAAGGCATTTGGAAGGCCAAGATCAAGTGGTTCGGACTCATATGAGGAAAAATACAAAACTTTTGGCTTTATGCACACATCCCGATGTACACGAGTTTGAGGTAAAAAGTCACATGTACACGCGAGTATGAGGTTAAAAGTCATGTACAACAATAAACAGGGGTTTTTAAGGGATGATATTGGAACATCAAAGGATAGTATAAGTCCATGGGGTCTAAAGAGTCTGCAGAGGGACATGGAAGGCCATAAATATGTGATCAACCATGTGTGGTAAAATCAGCTATAACAGTATTGAAGAAGAATACAATGTTGAATATGATCAACATGAGTTAGATGATCATGTTCCAGAAGACAATGTCAAAGAACTAGTTGAATCAAATGATGTAGCAGACAATATCCATGAATATCATATCGACGATGACATGATCATCGTATCTGACATCAATGACGATGGTGATATGGACAATCCTTACAATGTTTACTCTGTATTGGATGATACAGATGATGAATTGGATGAATAAGATGATGAATTCCATTGAATATGATAAAGGGTGCGTCAGATATCTGACCAAAATTACATTATAAGTAGTTTGATATCTGATATAAGTTATTGTTAATGGTTTAACAAGTTCGTTGGATTCATAATCATCTTCATCATCATCATCATCATCATCATCATCATCATCACCATCATCACCATCATTATCGTCATCATCAATACCATCGCCATCATCATCATCTTCTTCATCATCATCATCATCATCACCATTATCATCATCATCTTCATCATCATCATCATCATCATCATCATCTTCATCATCATCATCCTATCATCGTCATCATCGTCGTCGTCATCACCATCATCACCATCACTGTCATTGTCATCATCATCATCATCATCATCAGCAGTAGCATCGTCATCATCTTCATCATCACGCTCTTCCTCATCAACATCTTCATCATCTTCATCATATTCATCATCATCATCATCGTCATCGCCATCGTTGTTGTCATCATCATCATCGTCGTCGTCGTCATTTTCATCATCATCACCCTCTTCCTCATTAACATATTCATCATCATCAAATTCATCATCATCATCATATTCATCATCATTTCATCTTCATCATCATTGGATTCATCACCACCATCATCATAATATTATTTTTTATCATCATCGTCATTGTCATCACCCTCTTCTTCATCAACATGAACATCATCTTCTTCTTCTTCATCATATTCATCATCATCATCGCCATCTTCATCATCACCATCATCATCATCTTCATCATCATCATCATCATCATCATCATCATCATCATCATCATCATCATCATCATCATCATCATCATCATCATCATCATTATCATCATTGTCGTCGTCATCTTCATCATCATCATCATCATCATCATCATCTTCATCATCATCATCTTCATCATCGTCTTCATCTTCATCATCGTCGGATTCATCATCATCATCATCATTATCATCATCATCTCCATCATCATCATCATCATCCTCGTCATCATCATTGTGACTATTGTTGTGATCGTCATCATCATCATGATCACCATTGTCATGATCATCACTGTCATCATCATCATCACCACCACCATCGTCATTATCATCTTCATCATTATCACCATCACCATCATTATCATCATCGTCATCATCATTGTCATCGGCATCATCACCATCATTGTCATCAACGTCGTCATCATCATCATCATCACCCTCTTCATCATTGTCATCACCCTCTTCATCATCGTCATCGTCATCATCACCATCATTGTCATCGTCATCATCATCAAGATCATCGTCATCACCACCCTCTTCCTCATCAACATATTCATCACCTTGATCATCATCATCATCACCATCATCTTCATCATTGTTGTCATCTTCATCATCGTCAGATTCATCACCATCACCATCATCATCATCATTTGTATTTTCATCATCATCAACAACAACATCATCATCATCATCTTCGTCTCATCCTTTTCCTCATCAACATCTTTATCATCACCATCTTCTTATTCTTCATCACCATAATCTTCATCACCATATTCATCATCACCATCTTCATCATCACCATCATCGTCATATTCATCATCATCATCTTCATCATCATCATCATCCTCATCCTCATTATCATCATCGTCGTCGTCATCGTTGTCATCATCATCGTCTTCTTCATCATCATCACCTCCATCATCATCATCATATTCATCACCGTCATTTTCTTCCTCATCATCATCGTCGTTGTTATCACTATCGTCATTATCATCATGTTCATCATCGTCATCGTCGTCGTCGTCGTTGTCATCATCATCATCACCATCATCTTCATCATCATCATCACCATCGTCGCCATCATCGTCGTCGTCGTCATCATTGTCATCATCGTTGTCATCATCATCGTCGTCGTCGTCGTCATCGTCATCATTGTCATCATCGTTGTCATCATCGTCGTCGTCGTCGTCGTCATCGTCATCACCCTCTTCCTCGTCAATATCATCATCTTCATCATCATATTCATCTTCATCATTGTTGGATTCATCATCCTCATCGTCATCATCCTCGACCTCATCATCATTATCGTCATTGTCATCATCCTCATCATCATCATCCTCATTGTCATCATCGGCATCATTTTCATCATCCTCATTGTTGTCATCGTCATCATTGTCATCATCCTCATCATCATCATCATCATATTCCTCATCATCATCATCATCATATTCATCATCATCATCATCATCTTCATCGTGATCATCATCATCACCACATTTATCATCATCATCATCATCATCATTGTTGTCATCATCATCAGCATCATCATCATCTTCATCGTCATCATCCTCATTGTCATCATGAACATCATTATCACTGTTATCATCATCATCATCATCATCATTGTCCCCATCATTGTCATATTCATAATCATCATCATCATCCTCATATGCATTGTCATTATTGCCATTGTCATCATCCTCATTGTCATCGTCCCACTGTCATCCTCATCCTCATCCTCATCATCATTGTCATCATCATCATCATCATCATCATGCTCATCCTCATCCGTATTATCGTCAACATTATAATCATCCTCATTTTCATCATCCTTATCCTCGTCATCATTATCGTCATTTCCATCATCCTCATTGTTGTCATCATCATCATCATCATCACTATTATCATCATCGTCATCATCATCATTGTTATCATCATCATCGTCATCATCATCATCATCATTATCACTATCATCATCATCATCATCCTCTTCGTCTTCATCATCATCATCAACATCCTCATCCTCATCATCATTAGCGTCATTGTCATCACCGTTATCATCATTATCTTCTTCTTCATCATCATCATCATCCCCATCATTGTCATTTTCATTGTCATCATCCTCATCATAATTAATGTCGACATTATCATCATCCTAATTATCACATTTGTTGGCATCCTCATCATCATCATCCTCATTGTCATTATCATCAGTGTCATCATCCTCATTGTCATCATCCTCATTTTCATCATCATCATCACTATTATCATCATCTTCTTCTTCTTCGTCTTCTTCTTCTTCATCACCATCATCATCACCACCACAATTATCATCACCATCACCATCATCATCATTGTCATCATCATCATCTTCATCATCATCCTCATCATCCTCATCGTCATCGTCATCATCGCCATCATCATCCATTAGTGGAAATTTGGGGTCTAAAATGGGCCTTATAAGAAAACGTGCCAAAATAAGTTTTTGTGAGTTGGAATTCAAGAACCAATAGAATTTCAAGAAACTAAGTCAACCATAATGGTTGAATTAACATATTTGTCATTAAAAAAAACTACTTTTTTTGTTCGTATTTTCGACATATCTCATTGTGTTTTTTACTCAAATTTCGATCGGGAGAGCTCGTTGGATGCGGAATTTAATTCCGCATCCAACGAGTACCCACACTGCATACCTTTGACGGACCCCGCTACTCCAAAAACAAGAAATACTTGAAAAAATGTGATGATGATGTCATCATCACGTTTTTTCAGGTATTTCTTGTTTTGGGGGTAGCGAGGTCCATCAAAGGTATGCAGTGTGGGTACTCATTGGATGCGGAATCAAATTCCACATCCAACGAGCTCTCCTAATCGAAATTTGAGTAAAAACACAGGGAGATATGTCGAAAATACGAACACAAAAAGTAGTTTTTTTCNATCGTCATCACTGTTATCATCTTCTTCTTCTTCTTCATCATCATCATCATCCCCATCATTTTCGTCTTCATCGCCATCCTCATCCTTGTCGTCATTGTCATCATCCTCACTGTCGTCATCATCATCACTGTTATCATCATCAGCAACATGTTCTTCATCATCATCATCATCATCTTCATCATCATCATCGTCATCGTCGTCGTCATCATCATCCTCATTGTCATCACCACCATCATCATAATCATTGTTTGCAAATATACTTAGTTTCATCCTATCATAAGGGGTTTGGAGGGTCATGGGGGGCATCAATACCTCTATTGGGGCTTCAAGGGTGGACCCCCCAAGAGAAAAAATATGGTTCCATGACCCATATTTATAGCTTCTTTTTTTCTCTATTTAGTATCCACATATTTCTACCCACTAGGGAACCTATATATTTCCTATATAGAAACCAACTATTCTAAAACATCTTCCTTCTGTTCCACTTACGTTAGCCTATATTTGTGAATTGTTAAAGATATATGATGCTAAGATAGGGTCCTTTTTCACCTTTCCTTTCTTGATATATATAGTTGGTGGTTGGGTTGGTCCATTTTAACCCTCAAGGGACTCATTTGGAATATTTCCTTATCTTACTATTTTCGTTTAAGGAACAAGCCTCTTATTGGCTCCATAATTACTTAGGGTGACTCATTTTAGGTCCATGACAACCCAAATCCATTTGGGTTTTCTACTTACATGATCAACTTAGTAAAAAATAATTTAACCCTTCATATCTCAAGGTGCTATGCAAACCATAGATTTATTAGTTTTAAAACAATTATGGTTTGTGATCCATACAATATATTGTCAGTTTTATGGGAAAACTTGCAAAATTAACTAAAAACCCCACAATACACAATGAAATATAATAATTTGACTTTTTCATATGTGCCTTTCTCTATAAATGGTCATTTTTTCACTTACCTATGCATTGAGGCTATTCCTATTTTTATCCTTTAAATCCTCTTTTTAAAGCCTCTTCAATTATCCTCTCTATTCATATTATTGTAGATACACACTCAGATCGGGTTCAAATATTGATATTGTTTCCTAATGTTCTTACCATGTTATTGGGATATTGTTTGAATTTATCTTCTTAAACACCTCGATAGTATCTATTTTTTTAGTTTAGATACAACCTTGTAGTGTTTTTGTCTCATCCCTAGTCCTCTTTTACCCCAGGTAGTTGAAAGTTACAACCCCAATGCAGGTATCAAAATAGCTATGTTGTTGGATCTTTCTCTCCCGTCTTTCTGTCCTTGGACCCAGGTTCAGTATCTTCTACTAAGTACAACAAAGCTCAAGATATCGGCCTGACAGAGCAAAGCTCAGCCGAAAACACCTGCAACGCAGATGTCGTCTCAATCGAGATATATTTCCTTTATCGGTAACTTTCAGAACCACGTTTCCACAATTGTGTGGGATGGTGTTTTAGTACCTTTTCTCTATGCCAAGGCTTCCAAGGAACATCGTGGGGTGGATTACCTGTATGCACGGTGCTTCAGCAACTAAACTGTGATCCAACCTTTCTTTATGCAACTTAAGTAAATAAAAAGTAGGCATGCAGCATAATCATATCCATTAATATAATGTAGCCATCATACATTTATCTATTTGCAAACATAATATTCAAGCAGTAATTCAACACAATACTCACACATATATCTAAGCTACTTCAGCATTCACACATATACACAGAATTTAGCGTGGAAACCCATCCGTGCAAAAACCACAAAGTGCTCTTCATCTGGCATGAGAAAATAGATGCACCTTTCATCTGGGCACAAAGCTGTAGACTTTGCTCAAGATATTCTATTCTAAATTTACAAAAATTTTCTCCCTCTAATGGTCTCTATGATTCTATCTTTCTCTTTCTACTCTACTTCGACCAGTGATCCGCAAAAATCCTAGATCGACTCAACCTTCCCTACTCTTCTGTGCACTCAGCTGTAGAACCTCTACTCTGATGCACTCGGCGATATATAGACATTAACGACAATGCCTACCTCAAGTATAGCTCAAGTGTCTTACCAAGATTCTAAGGGGTGGACCACTCTCCTAAATACCTATCACAACTCTCATATTCGATTCAATAATGTTTCACACCTACACAAGTGCTCATCCAAGTGAGTTTTTTCGTTTCAATCATTTTATTTAATTAATTCACCAAGGGAAATAAGGAATTTAACCTAGGTTTCCTTTCATTTTGTATGTTAATTTGTTGTTAATTACTTACTAGAATGCCTAATGGAATTCAATAATAAACCTATATCCCTAAATAAATAAATAATATTAAAAAACATGGTTTAGTTTAAAGTCATTGTTCCCTTCCTCAGGATTCTCTTTTATTCTCCCATAGGATCTCTTAGTTTCTACCTAAAGCTGAGTCATGACTACATAATTCATTCCTTATTACTGATATACATGGTAGGGCGGTCATCCATCCCTACTCTTATTCTATATGTTGTAGAATAAATTAGTCAATTCACTATAGAAATAATTCCACTTTTCAAATAGGCAAAATTCCATAGTTTGTGTTATAAGATCAAGATTTGAATGGAAGTGTTGTATCCATATATTTTACATTTATCCTTAATCAAATATCCCATAGATACCTCAAGGTAAAATATCAATAATGTTTTTATCTTATCGACACCAACTCTGGCCCAACATTCCCCCGTGGTCAAAGTATCATTAATGAAGTGGGTATAGGTTAGATGTTTGACCTCATAAGCAATTTAAATTCCTAGAAGATGCCATTTTATCCTTGATTTGGGAATATATTACTATAGTGAACCTACCATCATGAGAATGTAAAGCATATGGAAAGATTAAATCCCTATATTAGTCTCATTGTATCTCTAAAGAAACACACATAACTCCCATTTACTAAGGCGACATATCTCCAAGTGCAAGCCATATGGAAGTGGTTATATTTATCAAATCCCATATAGAGAGATGAAAACCTTTTCATCAAGTCAACCTTACCTAATTTGAACCTCTTGTGATCCGCATAGTGAAGGAAACCATGTTATGGAGTGAGTAACAAGAAATTAAGCAGCGATCAGATGATAAGTGACATAGTTTTGGTAGTATAGGACAACCAAACCTCCCACGATATGCGTACTTAGTAGTGAGAAGTGATGGAGTGAGAAACAATAAGTTGAGCAGCGAGAAGTTAGGGTAGAATAGGATAATTGAACCTCCTGTGATCTACGTAGTGTGCTATGAGAACTTATTACACATAAATCTTGTCATCATCATGTGATGAGGTCCCAAACATCAGTTATTTCCCTAAATCCCAAGTTGTGAAGTGAAAATATTGGCCCTGACTTCAGTCTTGCATATAAAACACTAGCACCACTTCTGCCCTTAAGGAAATAAGTGTTACCTTCTTCAGTAACGCTCACCGTCTCTTGACAATAGGTGGTGCCACCACTTTTTACCCTTGTTCAATGTGCAGTTCTTCCTTGTCAACACTCTAATAGTGGAGGAGAAGCGGTGCCCAAGGTAAAAAGTGAAAAAGAGAAGATTCCACGAAGCTTCTCAAAGGAATACTTTGTAGCACCCTCATCCCTACTCCTAAGGACCTCTTGGACTTAAGATCCATCCTTTTGGGATCTCCCTTCCACCTCACCCACCATTTATTCAACCATCCCTATCCTCCCAAGGCCTATAAAACCAGGATCATACCCCATGGTTGAGGGAGAGAAAATTTATGTTGTTGCATTGAGGTTTTGGCAAAATCAGTAGGGTGAGCATAGAAGGAACAAGTTGGAGGTTTTGGGGACAAGGTATTGGCATGTGAAGGAGCATCACAACACTAAGGCGAATGTTGTAAGATTTCTTCTTCATATTTAATGCAAAGTGGGTTCCTTTCACGTAAAGTATGTCATGTTGTAATCATGTATTTTATTGTTGAAATCCTTAGTCACTGACATAGAACTGTGGATTATATTCTGGTGCTTTTGATATTGTTTTCTTGTTTCATCTGATTGTGTAGGTACATCCATGAAGAGCAATCACCATAAGAAACATTGACACCACTCTATCAAAGGGACTCATTCCATATCTCCATAACTTCTAGGGGAAGTATTCCATCTCTGTTGTAACTCATTTGTTCTAGATCTAAACCATTTAGACTAGAGGAACAACTCTTGTCTGCAAGACATGCATTTTTCCTAGCAACAAATCTGGTGACTCCTTTGGGGAAGAGATTTCAGCACATCTAATCTTCCTTGGTCTTCAAACTCTTGTCTAAAATCCAATATCCAATCCTTCATTGATGAGATCTACTAGCTTATCTAGTGAGATCTTGGTTTGGTATAACCAGATCTTCTTAGATTTGAGTCATTATTGATTTTTGTACTTCATATTCCTGTTAAATTCATGATTTGATTCCAGTTCTACATTGACTTAGTTTCTTGTTTTCTCCATTTTTTTGTTTTGACACTTACATCAAGCTCTGCCTATGCACAGTGGACATTAAGTAGTGCCACCGCCTGTGCACAGTACTCAGTAAGCGATGCCACTACTCTGTTATGATGGACAAGAAGTGGTGCTGATCCAAAACCTCTTTGTCACTAATTCTCAAGAAGCGGTGCCAGGTAGGCCTTCTACATGCCTGTCATTTCAAAAAAAAATTATTTTTGCATTTTTTTTGTGAGTGTTTGGGCTTCTTTTTAGAGATCTGAGTAGTTAGATTCAAAGTATGAATGTGGTAGATGCTTTATTTTTTGAATTCAAAAATCTAGGTTACACTCATCAATTTGGTTGCTTGTATCCTTGTTTTTCATTTTTGAAAGGAGTGCTTGGAAGTTTAGTTCAGTTAGATCTCTTTTTACTGCTTGATAAAACTAAAAAGGAAGACTTTCTTTTTGGTTCTTTCTTTCATTCTTCATTAGTTTATGAAAGACTTCTTTTTTCTTTTAAAATAATTTTTTTGTTGATATTTTATTAGAATTTTTCTTAAAGACAAATTATTGGATTCCTGAATAGCCTCATAATCTTTTAGATCTCCATATTCTTCTTTATTTTTACACTCTTGTCTCGTCAAAAGAAAAAATATATCATAGTTTTAAGTTATATCTTTCAATTTTTTGAATAAAATTGAAAAATTACTTAGTGTTCCTTTGAGTGTTATTGTCTTTCTTTTTAGGAAAAGAGGTCTCGCTTCATCGCTTGCTTTCAAAGATCAGTTTTTAGAAGAATGTTGCTTGTTTGCATGCTCGGAAATATTTTGTTTAGTGAGACTGTTTGGGAAAAGTTTTGGTTTTGAGACGAAATTGAAAAAGAAAACACTCTCTCCTTCCCGTAAGTAGGGTATAATTTGAATAATAAAGTGAAAAAATTTGCATATCATAATTGCATGGTTTTACATTTCTAACTACACTCCATGCATTCACCTAACTGTTCTACTTAAAATTAACAGTAGCTTTAGGTTAAAAATCTTAGTAACTTGAGTGATAGGTTAGAGATGTGTTCCGGCATTGTAAAATGTAGGAGTATTTGTTTATTGCCTACACTGCAAATTAAGACCTGTACAGTTCTTCCAAGTACCATCGGTATATAGAACAGCCTTTCACGTACCCTTGAGGTATATCTAAAGGTACTTCATGTACTCAATTGTATATCGAAAGGCCCCTTGTGAACGATTGTGCATTAGACAACACTACTACAGATTTGAACTCCCATGTACCTTGTGTATATCGGGAGGCCCTTCTAGGATTCTTGAACCATATGAGAAAATCCCTTTTGGTCATCTTGTTGGCGCAATACACCAAGAACAACACTCAGGGATATTACTACGGACGTGTCCTCCAGGTAGTTGGGTATTCAAGTGAGGGACGGTTGATCCTCCTTGCCGTGCCTTACTGTTGGACCCTATGGTATATAGCGAGTTACAAAAACTTGACAATCCTAGTGAGGAACCAGCTTGTATCAGCCCCTCTTGTCACTTAATTTTTCTTGTGGCCTTTAGCTTTGTGTAGGATAAATTTTGTGTGATTTTTTTAGTTTTGAAACCATAGGTTAGGTTCTAGTGACCTTACAATCTGGTTGAGTTTCATTTGAGACAATCTATAAGAAATCAGGGCTTGCCAATTGACTTCCCTCTTGTTATAGGGGAGAGCCCAATGGAAGCCATAGATCAAGGTGTTGCAACTGACTCCCATGTGGAAGGAATCCCAATTGTGGAAGGTGGAGAACAATTCACCACTTACACTAATCCCTTGGTTGAACAGCCTCCTGCGACTTAAACCACCTTTCATTTTCCAATGGAAGGTCATGCTGATAGTCCTATTGAGACAGAATATGGCCCTAATGCTCCTTTTTAGAGAACTTCTATTTGTCAAGCACTCTTTGAATTTGGGGTTACCAGACTTTCTTTTGTAAATCCTCCCATAGGTGCTGAAACACGTGAAGAACTGTATAGAAGGTTTCAACCATCCTTTGATTGTTTACAATTCATGATAACCTTGAAAAAATCATTTCTACACCTATTCCGCATAAAGAACCTCTATCTTCTCATTTACCCCTTATTTTAGATCCTTTTCCTTTCTAGATATTGTTCACTTTCCTCGTCTTTGGTTGTTCCTAATGTATAACCAACTCATGGTGTGACCACTCATAATCCGGGTCAAACCGCCAACCCTGCTCCTGAAGTTTCGAATCCTGGGTTTGTTTCTAGTCCTCACATACCCTTTGTAACTAGGTGTAAATCCTTAGCTCAAGTGGTATCAATATCTTCCAACACTCGGGGGGAACCCCCAACTCAAGTTGTGCCTGTAGATAGTGGAGTTATTTCTAGTGTCAGACAGACCACTACTGTAGGACAACCAACAGTGGTTGTTTCTCCCATCAAAACCAATATGGTAAACCCTCCGTCGAGTTCAGGTCAATCCTCAGGGGTACAACCTGATGTCAACCAATATTCTTGGGGCTATGTTTACATAAGAAATCAACCACCTATAGGAAGTATAAATTATCAATATACATCTACAAGGGCTATGTATCCTGGAATCCCTTACCTTGGAAACATGTTTACACCGTGGGGGAAACCTAACTAGTCCTACATTCTAGCAATGGGAGGAATACCTAATAATACTGCTGGAGGTTGTAGAGGGACACCTTATGGTGGCCCACCCTTTGGAGGACCACCTAGTGGAGGCCCACCTTATGGAGGCCCACCTAGAGGAGGCCCACCTAGCGGAGGTCCACCTTATGGAGGACGACCTCCTAGAGGACCACCATCAGGAGGACCACCACCTGGAGGCCCACCACCTAGAGGTCCACCTTCAAGAAAAACACCACCCGGAGGTCCACCACCTATTGGGCCACCATCATGAGGACCACCACTCGGAGGCCCACCACCTAGGGGTCCACCTTTGGGAGGACCATCACCTGGAGGCCCACCATCAGGACGTTCACCACCTGGAGGTCCACCACCACCTAGAGGCCCATCACCTCTAGGAGACCCTCCTCTTGGAGGTCCACCCCCTTCGGGAGGCTCATCTTCCTATCAAACAGCCCAACATCCAGTGCATCAGTCAACTTATGGTCTTATTGGTATGCATATGCCTTATCAATACTACCAGTACACCGAACCTAATCAGAAAATTTCGAATTTCCTGATCTGTCCAAGTTGATTAATGACCCCATTCAACATAACCCTTCGTTGCCTACTATTCTAATCAAGTTACCATCAGAAATTCCAAATTTCGATGGGAAGCAGGGAGATGATCCCAAAAACATGTCATGACATTCAATCTATGGCTTTCCTCCAACTCCTTGATGGATGACTCTATTCGTTTGAGACTCTTTCAACAAAATTTGACCAGTATGGCCGAAAAATGGCACATTGAACTTCCACAACATTCATTTGTGGATTTTAGCTCATTGGCAACTAGTTTTCTCACACACTTTCAGCTACCCATTTGTTATGAAACAGGTACAGACCTTTTAACTTCTCTTCTTCAAAATACTTTCAGGCATATACCAGACCATATTCATGAGTGGAGAAAGTGGAGATGACTCATTAAAGATCCCATCCCAGACCAACTATTAGCTGAATGGTTCACAAAATCCTTGTTACCTCCCATTTCCCGATATGTGGCTATGGGTGGTGTTGTTACTGAAGAGAAGGCTATCAGTTGCGCTCAGTATATGGACTTGGTATATTCCCAATTTGGAACTATGTATGACCTAATATCTCAAGCTCCTTGTCCCAACACGGACCCTACCAAGCCACTCCTAGAAATTCCTGTTGATAGGGTTGTCGATTCAATCCAACCTTCGTCAGTAGCCAAGCTTGCCAAGAATCAGAGTACTTCTACTATTGCTCCTTCTACTCCCACGGTTTCCACTGAGGTGAATTCTATCCAAATTACGTAGACACCTAGTAACAAGAAGAAAGGTAAAGAGAAAAATAAAAAACTTGGAAACCAATAGGAGAATCCCAAGGCTATGACCATAGAGAATGATAATAAAGGAAAGAGAAAGGAAAAGTAACCCTTCCTGTTAAGTGGTTCTGATCACTTCATGAAGGAGTGCCCTCATCATGAAGAGATTAGGAAATTTATGAAGAGTAACCCTATGCCAGTGGTGCTTACTGATCCATTCCCATTTCAACAACAATTGATAGATCATATGTCTAATCAAGAGACCTCTAATTCTATGGAAGAAATTAGAATGATGTCCTCATAAACCAATAATTTAAGTACTCGTAGTTAGTCATATGACAAGCCAATAGAGAAGAAGGACGAAAATACTTCTTCTGAGAAAGTTCCTTCCACTAGTTCTCCTCCATCTTTATCTAATGGCCCTCTCACCATCTAGAAAGCTAATATATATTTAATTTTACACCCGCCTAAGAGTACCCTCAGGAAGGTTGTTTTTAATCCAAATGCCCAAACTGTACAATTCTACAATGTTGTCAAATATTTAGCTTAGGCACCTTGTGCAATGTCTACCCTTGAGGTACTCCAAAGTTGTCCAACTCAACGTAAAAACCTGTTAAAAGCTTTGGGAGCATTAGACCCAGATAACACCAACCTAATCCATTTCAATTTGGAGAACTATAAGTCCAGGTTATCCCACCAATTCGTGTTTCATATCATGACAATATTAGTTGGGAGAAAGGTCCATAGGACCATTCTAGATGAGGGAGCTTCAACCTCAGTTTTGTTTGTATCCTGCTAGAATGCCATAGGTTCTCCTGAACTTACAAAGTCCCCTATGACCTTAAAATATTTCTATGGATGAGATTTTCAGCCTCATGGTATGTTATCATCCCTTTCAGTTGATGTTGGGTGAAATATTGTTTCCATTTAGGTGGAAGTGGTCGATGCCCCATTGGATTACAGTCTTATATTAGGGAGAAACTGGTTTTATTCTATGACTGTCATCTCTTTGATAGTCTTTCGAACTCTCCAATTTTCTCATTTATGGAAGATTGTAACTATCGATCTACTTGACTTTTTTTCACCGGATATTTCTACCCCCACTGCAAACAACATCCTGACGCTAGGTCAGTCCCCTCTTTTTCAGTTCATTGGGGTAGGTATGCTGAAGGATTCAACCCTCATGGGAGTGTTTCCCTCACCCCCTCCTAGTATGGAAGTGGAAACCATGACCATGATTTACTCGACTAGCTATAGTCCAAAAGGAAAAGAAGTTGTTGAGTCAACCTCCCTTGGCACTTATGAAGCACTTTATGACATTTTTTAATATTCTTCTGATGTCCAACCAGATGACATTCATCTGGTGGATTTGGATCCTTACCACCTGCCCTACTGGCTAGAACCCTCTCTTCCCACTCTAGACTATCTGACACATAATTTTCCATCGAATGAGTCCATCATGGAGATCATGAGTGTGAATGAACCTGTATGGGAAGATCATCATCATCGATCTTGTTTTCTTCAAAATGCCAGTTCGGTAGACTTTGACCTTGTATCTCTTATTAGTACTTATATTGTCAGCGATCTGCAAACACCTGTATTGTTGCAAGAGATAGATTCTAAAGGAAATATTTGCATCATCACTAAGACAAACCTGATTGACATATCAGTCAAACCCAAAACTGATGAGCACTTTCATGTAGGCTAGATCTACTCGACAAAGGAAACTGAAAGTTATAGAGCCCTTTTCAAATAATTCTGTGATATTTTTGCCTAGACGTATGAGGAGATTGCTGTGATCGATTCATCCATTGTTGTAAACAAATTAGAACCTATCCCATGGAAAAACCTGTCTGACAAAAATTACGTCAAGTCCATCCTACGAAGGCTGCTGCTATTAAAGCTGAAGTGGAAAAACTTCTGAAGGTGGGGTTTATTTATCCTGTACCCCTAACGGAATGGGTATATAATATTGTCCCTATGGCCAAGAATTAGGGCACTACTAGAGTCTATATCGATTTTCAAGACTTAAATAAGGCTTGTCCTAAGGACAATTTCCCTACTCCACACATCGATCAGATCATCGATAACTGTGCTGGGAGCATCATTTTTTATTTTATGGATGGCTTTTCTAGCTACAATCAGATAAAGATTCTTCCCCCTGATCAGCATAAAATCACATTCATTTTCCCGTGGGGAACCTTTGCATATCAGAAGTTACCTTTTGGTTTGAAAAATGCTAGAGCTACATTTCAGCGTGCCATGTCCTATGCTTTTCACAATATCAAGCATGTCGTGGAGCCATACCTTGACGATCTCTCTTCTCATTCACAGCAATGGGAGGACCATCTAGGGAACCTTAGAAACATTTTCCTTAGGTGTTGTCACTATAATATTTGGATTAACCCACAAAAATGTTTATTTTGTGTTGAGACTGGACGTCTTCTTGGAATCATGGTTTCCAAAGATGGCATTCGAATTGATTCTTTGAAAACTGCTTCTATCCTGGCCTTACTCCCCCTGAACAACATCACCTAACTCCAAATTTTGCAAGGGAAGGAAAACTTTCTTCTTCGTTTCATATGCATCTTGCGTCTCCTGAAGAAGGACACACCATTCTTTTGGGATGACTAGGCCCAACAAGATTTTGATAAATCTGAAACACGCTTTGACCCATTCACCAGTGTTACACACCCCAGATTATTCAAAATACTTTATGTTGTATGTTTCTTCCTCCACTACCACTATTGGAATGGTTCTAGCACAGGAAGATCCCAATGTCCAAGAACACATGATATATGATATATTACCTAAGTAAGAGTCGCATTGACTCTGAAACTTGTTACTCGCATGTGGAGAAGTTAGCTCTGCCTACGGTCATTGTTGTAAAACATTTCCTCATTACATTCTACTTCGTACCAAAAATGTACTCGCGGACCAAAACCCCTTGTACTACATTCTGACTCGTCAGGTACTAGGGGGAAAGTATTCCCATTGGATTGTTATCTCATAGGAATTTGATCTTGAGTTCACCAAGGCTTCGAAGAAATCCTTGGTTTTCACAGAGTTGATGTGTGACCTTCCCTATGCTTTGACGAAAGCTAATCCCAATGATTCATTCGTGGATAAAATTTTGTTCTTAGTAAGCACAATTGATCCATGGTATGTGTAGCAGGGATTTCTCCCTTACTACAAGGCAAGAATGGCAACCTTCCGTCTATAGGACGGAAGGGTAGGGTTCCTAGTGGTTGTGCAATAAAAATGAAATGGAAATGAAAGAAAAATAGAAACAAAGAAACCCCTCTGCACACAAGGTTATGGGTTTAACTCCATTACCCTGCATACAACTTGTTAGAAAACATGAAGACCTGTAAGAAAACAAAGGAGACCTGTAAGAACATGTTAGGCCATGAAACCTGCAAGCAAATATATGTTAGAAAAACTAAAATAAACAACACAAAATAGAGATTATACCTTCTATCGGTGGAAATGGGCCACCATGCCCTGGCTTGGAGAAGCACCTCTCTTGAGAATGGGGGAGCTATGGCTCAATGGGAGGATGGATGAGAGGGAGGGTGAATGGCTTGAGAGGAAAATGGTCTCAAGGCACTCACTTGGGCAGCATAACAGTATTCAAGGAAGGAATGTGTTGAGAGTGACCCCCACCCCTCTATTTATAGCTTTTTTAGGGTTCTAAGCCCCTAGTCAGGGCTTTAGCCCCTTTCGCTTAATATTTATTTCTTTTTAGGGGTTTAGGCTCCTTTGAGGGGTTTTAGCCCCTTTTTGGAGGCTTTAGCCCCTATGAGAGCTATTTAGAATCTTTTAGGGGTTTTTAAGCCCTTTTTCATGTTTGTAGGCCTTCTTGAGGGTTTGGGGGTCAAATGGGGTCAAATGAGGGTCATATATGGGTGTACTTGGGTGGTGTAGGCCATGTAGAGCTGAGTGAGGGATTTTTTGGGTTAACAGATTACCCCCTAATGTGTGAGGGAAGGATCCCATTGTATGGTGGACGGACATCATAGGATTTTCTTCGGAGAGGTGGTGCTTCCTGGGATGGGGCATGGTGGCTTTTGGTTTTTGTATTAATATGGTTCCCATCAATGGGTGAGATACAAATAATGTGTGACATGTATATGGATGAGGTGGGAATCCCCATGCTTATAACAATCTCAAAAGAATAATGTGATCTATGCTCTATAATACAAGAGTCAATCATGTACAACTAATGATACATAGTGTTTGCCTCAATGAGAGGCTGAATACAACACTGATCTGAAGAACTGCTACATTGGACCCATGGCATTCTCATGGAATTCTATATATTCATGACTGATAGCCTGCTGGATCTAGAATAGTACATAGTTGTATGGACTCACTGATGGAAATTCAGAGTCTCTGTGGTGCAAGTATGTTGCATCAATCATAAATCTATATAGAAGCATTGTTGGGGCTTCTGAACACTGTCTCCAATGCAACCTAGAAATCATAAGGGACATAAACCTGTTTAGGTCCCTCAAATAGACTCATCAATGTGCTAGAGTCAAGTGACATCCAAGGTCTTCGACTAAATACTGACCAATACCCTGTATGAATCTCAACGGTACGAGGATGTAGTTGGAGTCGAGCACGTGAGAAACAATCATCCCGAGAGGCATTAAGGACTCCTCTCAAGTGGTCCAAGGAACTCATCAATGAGGTTAACGAAACCAAGATACAGGGACCTCTGGGTCTATCCTCTAGAATATGTGTGTTGTTGTCGATAGAGGGAGACCTGCCCCAAGTCAAAGCAATGGTGTTTCCTTGACCAGAAGCGTGAGGGAGATAATCAAAAGATGTGAGATAATCTAAGGACTGACCCATTGAATGGGGGGGGAGGGAAAGAGTTGAAAAGGGGTAGAGGGAGTGTAGTAGACTCAAACTTCCTTTGTTCAGAGTATGATGGCAGGGCAGACTAGGCAGCAAATGAAACTGACTCATAGGAATGGGATCATAGCTGTAATACCGGGAATGTCACTGCAGATGGGAAATACTTGGATGAGGTAGATACTTTTGGTATTGATGGGATCCAAGGAAGAAACATTGTAGAGTACTCTGAACAAAGGAAACCCAAAGTGGGAATGCTGCCAAACTATTATCTGTGGGGTGGTGTCTAGAGACACCATTGTTGTACAATCTCATGGATTTTCGGTGAGCCCGAGAAAGTAAATGCTCGATGGTGCTTTCAATTTTAAAGAGTCTGAAAGCACAAAGAGGGGCTCTTTTTTCATTGGTAGTCTCCTGTGCCCGAAAAAGGATAAAAATATACACAGGAGAGCTCGCCCATCCTTTAGGGGATGAGAGAATTCTTTACCATTGGTAGTCCAATCAGGTCGGAAAAGGTTAACCCTATACTGACTGGATGGTAATTCAGATACTTTTACGATCATGAACAAAACCAAGTTTGCTCAGTAATCTTTTCTTCATGAGAAGGATAGAAAAGAGCTTAATGACAACCCGTGGTGAGCTTTTTTGTAAAGTTTGGCCCCTCTGCCCGAGAAAGCATAAAAGTATGCAGAGGGAAATGGTCTTGGCTTGAATGTGCCAAGGTGGTCCTTTTCATTTGATGGTCTACATAGTCCATAAAAGGAGATAAACAAGACAATGCAGACGCCCTTTCCTATACTTTAACGAGTAGGAAAGGAAATAGCTACGCTTGAAAATCTTTTCATTATTTTAGGAGTAAAAAAAGAGCTTAAAAGAAACTCTAGTAAGGTCAACCGATTGCAGTGGCATAGGTGGTTCCCATGTCGGGACAATGGACAGTGGTCTGAAGGTGATCTATGCAGTATGTATGGAGCAGGTGGTTCTTAAACATACCAATACATGCACAGGATAGATCATGGCAAAGGCATGTAAATCGAGGTGGCTCTTGGACAGAGGTCAGGAGAGCTGTGTGTTACTTGTGGTGGACAGACTTGACTACATGTGATGTTAGTGCAAGTCCAGAGGTAGTTATATCCAAATAAATGCAAAGGAAATGATCCATCTTCCGGATGATGGTCTGGAGATCCGCATAAGGTGTGGTGGACGGAGTAGACAGTGATGTGTTAAAAATCAAAATGATGTGCCTTACGAGCGATGGCCCGAGAACCCACATGAGTGGCAGTAGGCTGGTGTGATGCAAGTACAGGTCCAAAGACACTTGTATCACCATGATGTGGCTCAAAAATCAAGGTAACTTTTGGGGAGCAGTCCCAAAAATTACTTGTTAAACATTAGAGGATGGTCTCATAAGGAGATAGAGGGAAAAATTTTGAAACCAGTGGCATGAACGGTGTCTCAAAGAGACTCTCTATGGTCCTGTTGTGTTGAACGAGAGAAAATAGGTCAAATGGGGCCTATATAAGGGGAGGAACCACTTTGTGAAGTGTCATTGTCACTATTCACTATTGAGTTGGAGAGGTGGGCCCTAGATTTTTTTTGTTGATTTCTCCTGTTCTGACCGGTGGTTTCCAGTTCCACGACTTGCAGGTAAGAGCTCTTGCCAAATCTCTCCTTTTTGGTGGTTTACATTCTGTATTTGGTCACCCGGAGGTCCTCCATGAGTGTGTTGGGGTTTCATGGAGCCAAGTCACACCTTTCGAAGGAAAAAGAGCGACCTGGCACACCTATGAGGCATTTTTGAGCGACCTAGTCACTCATTTTTGCCAAATAGGTGCGACTTGGCTCCTGGGTGACATTTTTTTATGAGAGTTGTGGCTGACAGCTGTGTTTTTCTTATGCAGGATGGCTGAAATTAAGTGGTGGGATAGAGACTGTAAAGACCTCTGGGAGGCAGCATTGCGGGATGGGAATGTGCATGATACACTAGCCCATTGTGGTTTACTGAAGTTCATGAGGATACCCCTTATGAAGAGCTTGCATTTGTTGCTGCAAACATTGGTGAGATTTTGGGATATTGGGGAGGAGGCATTCCTCTTCCAAGGCTAGTGTATTGAGATCATGTTGGTGGATGTATACTTCTTGATTGGGCTCCCTATGTTGGGAGTTTTTGGTGACTTGGCACCGGTGCTATCTCAGGGGAAGACATTGGAGGAGCTATGTGACAAGCACTATTAAGCTACTGCATATGTGCATGGCTCACACATCTTGATGTGTGACATTGAGGACCTGTCAACATAGGAAGTGGCAACATTACTGCTGCGTATCTTGGGTTCCATGAGAAGCCACAAGATATCTAAGGGGCAGTTGTAGTTGGTAGAGAGTGCTATGAGGGGCACTTATTATGGGTGGGCCCAGATGTATCTTCGGGCTATTCAGTGTCAGCTGAACAATGCAAAGGCATCTGGGGAAGGATTTTGCTTTGGCTCCTTTTTATGTGCTTTCTTTTTTGAGAAAGTACCTACTCTACATCCGCACTGGGCCGTACGGGATAGCGATCCACGGGAGCTGCAGATGCGCAAGTGGTGCCAGATGATGGTACGAGAGGGTGGCAGCAGAGTGCACCACTTATTTACCGAGGAGCTGTTAGAGAAGTGGTGTCAGCTTCCAGTGGTCATTGAGGAGTACCCATATGCGGGTATGAACTATCATGAGGACCCTGAGATGCCCCGACCTCTAGGCCAGGCATGGGGACCAGCTGGTATCTATGTGGGATGTTTTTTTGTTCATCTTTATACATAGAGTAGTTTTAGCTGGTTGATAGTTGTATGATTATATGTGTAGACTGATGGTGTCTTTGTTTATGTATGTAGATGTTGTTCCTCGCTCGCTTCCTGAGTATCATAGGCGAGTGGTTGCTATTGCACCTGTGGTGGTTACTACAGGGAACCCTCGTAGGCGACGGTGGGAGGTGGATGATTTTCTGCTGTATCTGGAGCAGCTTGCTGATGGGATATTTGATGACAGCTGGCAGCATTTGAACAATGATCTGATTGCTTCCATTCATAGTTTTCCTCCAGAGTGGACCTCTGTGATGAGGAGGGTGGTCGTGGCTTGCAATTACCTTCGTCGAGCGACGAGAGGGGATCTTCCTGCAGAGGATGAGTCTTCTAAGGAAGATGATGATACCGAGCTAGATGATGAGTCTAGGTTAGATTAGCAGCTAGTGGGGCTACCCCTAATGCATTAGTTCACTTAGGAGTTTTTGCATCGCTATGTATAGTCAGCTGAGAAAGCATATGTATCTTCTCATTTTGTATTGGACATATTTTGGACATGTGACTTATCTATCTATATATATATTTTTACGCACGTGGATGCAATTTTTATGGTTTTATATGCGAGTATTTTTATGATGAGTTGAAATGTACTTCCGAGATGATGTATTGTTACACTTGTGTGTGTGTTTTATATATCATTATGCATGATGTGATGGTTGTATGTTTCCTATATGTGATTATGAATGTGCCAATTTAGAATGTCATTAGCCATTTGATCTGCTACACTATTGACGTTTCTAGGAACATGTGTGAATGTAATGGATTCAAATTTTCTAACCATCTATTTAGTGCGCAGGAATTTTGTAAAGAGGTAGGGATCGCGTACCTGGTAGTAGTTGTTCAACTGGGAAACAAGCAGTTGGGAGTCTAAGAAGACATCGAGATGGCGAACGCCTAACTGGAGAGTAGTGACCAAGAGGCCATTAACACCATCATACTCATCTTGGTTGTTGTTCGCACTACCCAAGCATATCCCATCGATATGGATCAACTCGTGCGACGGGGAGTAGATGACCCATGCAGCCGAGGTGAGGTTTGGAGACCATCTACTCGCTCCATCAGCAAATCTGATGTACCGGTCCGAGGTGGGATCCATATGGAGCAATGACAGGAAACAATACATACGACTCACTTTTTAAAATGTGTATAACAAAAAAAGGAAAAGACTATATTACAAGCTACATTATTGTTACTTAAAGAGGTGACTTTAGAGGGAAAGTGGTTTGGACTTTTAGGGGATCAGTGGTCATTCCTTTGTGTGTCACGATGAACCCTAGGAGATGGCCCGTTGGGACACAAAAAACACACTTGAAAGGGTTCAAGCAGATTTTGTACTTGCGACATCGTAGGAAGGCTTGCCGTAAGTTGTCTATGTGTTGTGCTTGTTTCTGTGACCGCGCAATGAGGTTGTCAAGATAGACCAACATGATGTGGATGAGGTCATGAAAACATTGTGTCATGGTGCGCTGGAAGGTGGCTCCAGCATTCTTTAGGCCAAAGGGCATGGCTTGATATGCAAATGTGCCCCATAGGGTTGTGAATGCAGTCTTGTAATGATCTTGTTTCCGGATCTAGATTTGGTTATATCCAGAAAATCCGTCCATGAAGGAAAAGACCTCATGTCCAGCGCATGCATTGATTATCTGATCGATGAAGGGTGTTGGGAAGTTGTATTTGGGACACGCCCCATTTAGATTGTGGAAGTCTATACAAACACGGATGGTACCCTATTTTTTATTGACGAGAACAAGATTAGAAACCCAAGTGGTGTTCGCAATGGGGTAAATGAAGCCGGCTGTGCCCAGCTTCTCTATCTCAGCTCTGACTGTGGCCGATTTGGAAGGATGGATGGGTCATTTCTTTTGGTGTATGGGAGCCACATTGGGCCATGTGTCAATGTGGTGTTCCACGATGGATGGATCCAACCTGGGAATTTCAGAGTAAGACCAGGAAAATATGTCACAAAATTCTTGGAAGAGAGCTTTGTAGGCAACGACTTTTTCTAGGGAGCAGGATGCCCCCAACATGATTTCTTCAACAACCTCGAGATTGGTTGTGATGTTGATTTTGGTGGTTGGTGAGATGTTGTCCATGTTCCCTTATTCAAAGGTGTCTGGTGTTGGAATGGGGTTTTTGAACCAGTCAACTTTCCCATGAATGAAATATTTGGTTTCCATGGAAAACTGGTCCGACTGCGACACAAGTTCTTCAGGGAGGAAGAATGAGCAATGGTGCATGTCATCCCATGGGTATTCTAAGGCAGCTAAGGCTTCAAGTATCTCCTCATCATTGTGGAAGAAACGAAGAGATAGGTCTGATGGACCCTCATTGGTGGTGGAGACAAGAGGGTCGATAGAACTAGACATCATGTAAATAGACATGGTGTCTGAAGAAGGAGGTGGGGGGTTAATTTCTTCGATTAGAGTGATCTCAGATTCAAGGGAATGTTTTCAAAGGTCATCTAAAGCCATTTGGAACTCAGACAAGTCTTGGCAGTGGTGAGAATAGTGTCCATACAATTCGTAAAGGGTGCAAGCATGGTTTGTTCTCAATGACTTGTTTCTTACTATTGGCCCGCTTGGAAGTTCAACCACGAGGAGGTTTTCCCTTGTATCCATGGCATCCAAATGTGCATGGATTATAGGAATATCAAGGCAGTTCTGAGTTGGATGGCCCTGTTCTTCGTAGACGGCACAAGGCAGGATCTGTCGAGGTTTAGTGGTAGCTTTCGTGTTTTTTCCCAGGCCCTTTTTGGGTGTGGCGATGCAGGTACGAGTGTGGTGGTTGGTTTTTTCGAGCTGGGTGCAGTGTGAGATTCAATCGTAATAGGTTGCATGGGGGTTAAGACTACCTGGGCATTGGTGGTTCAGCCGGTGGATCAGGATACCACACCGGAATTCCCAATGTAAAGTTGGGTAAGTTTAAGGTTGCCATTACTGGCTTGCTCATGACACCGAGCAGGGGAAAAAGGAAGGGGATTGTGTGGAATGGAGAGGAGCCTAGATAACTTCCTAATGGTTGTATGTAGGGATGATTTTTTGGTTGTGGCTGCGTGTAATGCTGCGGCTATGGATGATGTTGCACCTGCTGTTGATGTTTGGTTGCAGCAGTGCTGGATGAGAACATGCAAAAATCGGCAGTCTCATTTGGTGTCGATGGTGGTGACACTAAGGGGAAAGAAGCCATCATGGTGGTATCGACAAACAACCCAGGGCCCACATTCAATAATAGGGAGGCTAGTATGTTATCAACCATGGTGTTGACCTCAAGGATAACATTGGTGGGCGTGGTCAGCCCTTGCGGATCAATGGTGTTGATCATAGGGATAATGTTGGCTGGTGTTGTTAGACCTTGTGGATCATGATAAGTCAGTTGGTCAACCGTCATAATTTTCCCTTTATGGGGGAACATCATGAGATGGAAAAACGTTGATGCTGCGGCTCTCATGGTGTACATATAAATTCTTCCGAGGAGAAGGTTATAGTCCAATAGAGCATTGACAACCTTTATGTCAATCAATACTGTCTTCCTGTCTAATGTGATGGGGACATGGGGTAGGATTCCTTGGGCTTTAGTAGGATGTCCATCATAAGCCCACAGAATTGTAGAGGATGGTTGCAGAATTGGGGATCCAAGCTTCTGCCAAACTAGGGTAGACATAACACACATGGATTCCCCCTATCCACTATACACCAGTGTACAACCAAATTTTGGATAGACACCAGGATTTGGAAGGAAATGGTTGATGGCATCCACGGTTCTCCATTCTCCATGTCGAATGTGATTAACTTGGATTCAGAGGGATCCAGGACACCAAGGGCAGCTAGTAAGGCTTTTCGCTGCATTGGGAAAGTTTTAAGTACCTCAAGAGCAGACATGGCAGTAGGTGTTTGGGCCAAATCATCCATGATGTTGTAGCTGACAACAGCTCTAGCCGTGGCATTGTTGGCAACCCAGCGTATGGGGGGGGCATGGGAAAATGGGTAACTAAAGAGGTGCATTGGTTGTTTTAGACATAGATGCCACTGCTGTGTCAGTGGGTTCGGTGCTGGTTCTGTACTGATTTCACCTGGTCTGTAAATTAACCTCTTCAGTTGTCATATCTAGTAGGTGGTGAATACCTGTTTCTACTGTCGGAGGTGCCACTAGTCCTTGGACTAGTAATGGGTTTTGGAACACCATAGAAGGAGGTCCTGGTGGTGCCGGGTTCTGTTGGGATTGGTCTATTGTATTTGTGGCATGTTGAACCTTATTTCTAATGGCCTGTTTAGTGTGACCCATGAAGGGACACTTGTATATGTAGTGCCCTTAGACCTCACATAGTGTGCACGGTTGGTTTGTACACAACAGAGCGTTGCATCTTGGTGCATTTGGTCGTTGAGGATTTTGGGTTGGCCGGTTCATTGCGACATTATTGGGAGGATTTGGTTGTTGACTGCCTCCCTAGGGTTTATTGTTTCCTTGGTTTTAGGGTCGATTATTCCTTGCTTTCCCTTATTGGTTATTGGGGGCTGTCTAGTTGGGACAGTTTTGCTATGAAAACACCTGTCCCAATGGAGTAGGTGGAGCGGGGGTGGGGGCTTAAATAGCTTGTACTAGTGGTGCACAGTAGACTTGGGTGGGTGTTGGTGCCACAAAGGTGGGAATTTATCCCGCGTATTGTTGTGTCAGCTAAGCCAAGGCCTGGGCCTGCTATGGTGGTGCAGGTTGTGCATAAGAAGTTGTGTCTTTGGACTGGGACATCATTCTTGCATAGTCTGGAGTTTGGTTTTGGTACACAACAGTAGGGGTGTTGCTTGGTTGTGGTGGCATTCCAGGTGGTGTCAGATGGTGTTGTGGTTGGTGAGAGATAGAACCTATGATGCCATCTACAGCATGGGATGCCTCCGGTGGATCCCGGTAGGAGGTGCCCACATGGGGAGCGTCCAGAATGACCATGTAAAGGTATCCAGACTGTGCATAGATCAGATCAAATTGTTGGGATTTCAAGATGGCCTCCTCTTCAAATTGGGGACGTTCAGATGTGATGTCCTTTGCTATAGTTGGTAGCAAGGTTTTTAGGAACCAATCCAGGAATATCCTGTCATCAAGTTGGATCTTGCAAAAACTACAGCATCACCGCCACTCATGGATGTGGTTGCTTATGTGAGTCATAGTATTCTAGAAGCAAGATAGCAATATCTTTACCCCTTCATCATATCTAATGGGGAGTTGTAAATATTGCAGGAACATGAAAGCCAAGGAGTTAAAATCCAGGTACTTGGCTTGTGGTAGCTCAATGTACCACTTGGCTGCAACACCTGTGAGGGCATGTTGGAACAGTCAAAGTCTGATCGAATCATCTACAATGCTGTTTGATGAGCACCATAGGTGAAACATCATGATGTGGTTTTTGGGGCACTCCCCTGCCTTCCCTTCAAACTTGGGAATGTCTGAGGGAATTTTGGTTGGCATGGGAGGCCAAAATTTTTGATGGAGGATAGGGTCATTTGTTAATCGAGCCAAGTGAAGCAAGTTGAGACATGCCATGAAAGGAAGGTTTGACCCAAGGTTGATGTGAGATGGGGCAACCATGGTGGTGTGGTTTGCAGGGACATGATGCACCTGCATAACTAGGGGGTTTTGTGGCACCATTATGGACGAGCCAGTTCCCCCAAGTGTGGTAGGAAGGGCAGTGTAGGTGGAAGGGCCACTACCCCCATGTATCCCAAGTGGGACAATGTGGGTGGAAGGCATACTTCCCCCATTTGTTACAGGTGGAACAACTTGACTAGTCAATGTGGGTGGGGGTAGCTGGCTTATGATGGTTTGCATGACCATGCTGGGGCCACCAGTAGAGGTGTTGGTGGTGGTGTGGGGTGTGGACATGGGTCCACTACCAATCACTACGCTAAAAAATGGATCTGGGTTTGCACCAGCCATGGGGCTAGATGGTGTAGTATGCATGTCTCGCTCAGATTGGTACGATTTTGAGTTAAAATCAGAGGATGTGTGGCCTTTTGATGGTGTAGAGGGTCATCGAGAATGGTCTCAACGGTGTTGGTTCAAGGACCCGAACTATGGAGGGTTGCCTCTCAAGCGTGAGGAAGAATGTGGTGGATAAATCGTGTCTAATTTGTATGTCAAAATGGTGATGATTTTTGGACCCTAGTTTTAATGTCTTCCTATTGGCTTCAAGTGGTCACTCAGCCACTAAGACTGCCAGAAGACAACACTTGGCTTTCTCCTCATGGGAGTGCTAGTCAATTGGTGGGGGTCATTGCCTGTTTCGCTTGGAAATTCCTCTCAACGGCTAGCTACTTTGGGGTTCCCGTGGTACTCCTCACAATGATTTTTTGGGCTGAGCCCAAGTACTTCCCATGGTTAAGGCAGTCAGGGACTTATGTCCTCAAAGACTATAGATGTTTTAATTAGTGTAAATTGTAAATTTTAATGGCTCACTCAGCGTCATGAACTGAGTTGGGTTGGTTTATATGGTATGGTTTGTGTGTATGTATTTTGTCTATCTATTATACTTAGTGGCTGATTAAATGGTTTATGAATATTTCATAGAGTTCATAACATTGTCAATGAAAGCACTAAATGATAATCATAAATTTTACACATGTACCATTTTGTGAATCTGAACTATGATAGCCTGACTAGGTGACTACCTTGCACCTATATTTATCTTCAACCAGGAAAGGGTGTTGGGATCTCAACACAATGGGACTAATCCCATCCGTAGATCCACAGGTCACCCTCCGGATGCAAGGTCGATCAACAGGGAGGATGCCGAGTGCCATGAGAAGCCCTCCTTCTCTACCCCCTCTACCTTCGAAGTCACCCGTTTTTAGTGGCTTTGAAAAATGATAGGTGAAGTTCCTATTACTATACGAGCTTCACCCTTTGTCTTATCCTAGGATACTTTAAAGGGTGATGAATGGGTATAGGAGGAAGGTCTAGGAAATATATTGATTTTAATTACAATAATTTTTAATCAAGCTTTGATCATGTTCATTAATCCATTAACCATTGATTTACACATTGATTTACACATGCTACAAATGAAATGAATAAATACTGAACAGAAACAGAAAGATATTTGATGGATAGAAGCAGCTGAGCCGCACTATCAGTCCTTAACTTTTAAAAAATCAGAGTCTGAGAGACAGATCACACTTTTCAGGTCAAATGTGGCAAGGGGGTCACCAAATTTTCCCAAAAACAGGTGAGTGGGTTGCTCAGAACCTGCAAACAGAACCAGGATGACTTTTGGGAGGGGGTCACACCTTTCAGGGAAAAATGGGTGACCTAGTCGCACCTGTCAGCCCTGAATGAGCAACCTGGTCCCCTCTTTCAGCCCAATAAGAACGACCTGCACTAAAAAAGTCAATTTTTTATATCTTGAGCCAGATCCAACCTATAGTAACCTGTACTATGGCAAAATGGTCTCAGATTGGCCTTGAGGAGGCTCGACAATAACTAAAAAAGAAAAAAATAGAGATCTAAGCTAGATTTGATAGAAATTTAAACTAGGGCAAGAAAACAGAAATAAAAACGGAAACTTGTAAAATAATCTAGGGATCTTGTGGGATCGATTTGGTATGGTCGCCAGTTCTGTAGCAGGGATTTCTCCCTTACTATAGGGTAGGAATGGCTACCTTCCATCTATAGGATAGAAGGGTAGGGTTCCTGGTGGTTGTGCAAGAAAAATGAAATAGAAATGAAAGAAAAACAGAAAAAATAAAACCCTCTACACACAAGGTTATGGGTTTAGCTCCAATACCCTGCATACAACTTGTTAGAAAACCTGAAGACCTGTAAGCAAACAAAGGAGACCTGCAAGAACATGTTAGGCCCTAAAACCTGCAAGCAAGTATATGTTAGAAAAATTGAAATAAACAACACAAAATAGATATTATACCTTCTATGGGTGGAAATGGGCTGTTAGCACTCAAAATATACCCAAGGTTGTGAAAGGTAATTTTAAGGTAACAACAAAAACCACTTTAGAAAGAAACTAGCTTTTCTTTCCAGAGAGGGATCTCTCAGATGTAAATTTAACAAGGCCAGATATTAGAATCAACAATTTAAATTATGCGAATGGTTGAAACAACATATATAACCATTGGGCAATGGATTCAAAACAGATAAAGATAATACAAAGCTTCATACGTAGAATTCCAACAAAGGCAAGATAATCATTCAGTTATAGTCAGCCATTGATTTTCAGGCGATAGGAGAGAAACATGAATAGTCCATCAATATAGAGCATCACAAGATGAATTCCATATCAACTTTAGAGGAAATATTTGTGAATATCTGAAACAATAGCCAGAGCATAACATGTATGAATTTTGAAACTATTAAACACTACGTTTAGATATGAAAGAAAACAGAAGGGAAGGTAAACACTTAGAAAACAATCACAGGGAAAGAAGGAACAGACTGTAACATAAATGACACAAGAATATTTGAAGATCAACTAACATTCAGCACTATAATTTCATTCAAAAATCATAATTTCTCAATAACATCGGTCCAAGCTTATGGGTTGCAAACCCCAATACATCAAATAAATTCAAATATATACAAAAATAGTTTCTTCCCAAGAAGATCAATGACCAATTAATCTGTTAATCATAAGTTTTTGTAACCATATCCCTAATAACTAGAAATAATAATTACATGCCTTGATTCAAATAAAATATTGCTTGATTATAGCAAACTTAGTAACTACAAGATATCCTGAACAAACAACTTCACGAACTGCAACACCTATTTTCATGAATGAAGTATGTACTTGGTCTTTCCAAATTTCTCCACAACCTTTCATTGTTCCATATTTGGAGTGTCGTATTCTGTCATCTCTCTAATTGACACCTCCAAATCCACATAAGCTTCATAAGACATGGCAGGCAAGCCTTTCTTAATAATTAAAAACTTACCCAATATCTCAAAGTCCTCTGTCAATTTTTCCACAATGACCTTTCCTATTAACCCTTTTACTAAATCTTCAAATTTGGAATGATCCATGCAATTCTGCACCAATAAGCTGTGATATTGCTCCTGGGAAAACAAGAATCCTTCGTCATCCCAAAATGAAGGGAGACCATCATCAAATAGATCTTTAAAAGCAAGCCTGAAATCCTTTGTCTGAGAAGACATTGTATTCGTCTTATCCTGCACCACTTTCATGAGTTGATGTTTATTTATAAACTTATTTTCCCACAACACAATTGCTACTCTATCTTTAATCCCAATGTCCTACAAATTCTGATATGTTAAAGAATTTAAGAAATTCAAATCATTGTGAGTAGTATTCAAAGGCTTCTTTTCCATAGTTTCATGGCCAACTTCAATCTTTGAGTAGATAAATTGGCTAGTGCACTTTCATCATCAATAAAATTTAAATAATTCCTAAACTTGGTGATTTCCACAAACAAAGTATCCCAAATCAAATGTTTAGCTCCATGTAAAGGAGCTCTTCTTGTACTTCTTTATTTTAATTCATTGAATTTTTTCTGTAATTGGATTTTATCATTCCCTGCTTTATTCTTCTCCTCAATGCTCTTAGCCAATTCAGATTTGATCTTTTCATTCTCCTCTTTTAATTTTTAAATCTCCGCCTCTTTCAAACTTACCAGTGACATAGGAACTAATAAAGTGTCTACAAAAAATTCATTTAATGGTCTTTCAATATTAACAAGGGGTAAACAGTGTCAACAAAGGGTTGACTCATCAATTCTTCCATAAATTCCTTTTCATCATTTTGATCCTTTTTCAACTTTACAATTTGAGCCATCAATTCGGTTCTTTCTACTTCCCACTTGTTTTTCTCTTCTTCCAGCTTCAATGATTTTCCTTTATAGTCCATCATCTCCTGATAATTTTTCTTTTTTTCCTCCTGAAGTATAAATAATTCTGAAGACTGAACGTGTTCAACATTAGGGACTTTAAGCTTCTTCTTCAATACTTGAATGGAATTTTCCTTCTCCTCTAGAAGCTTTTTGGTCGCTTGCATATTACCCGGTTCGGTCCCGAAGCTTACAACATCTCCCTGCAACTTTTTAACTTGAATCAAATTTGCTTTATTTTCAAACCTTTCATGCTTCAATTGAACCTCCATCTTATCTACAAGGGACTGTAATTTATTAATTTTCATAATAGCATGTAACAAATCAGAGTAAATAACATCTCCAGTTTGTTTATGGAGTTGTATCTTATCAGGAACACTGATTTTGTCTAACTTCACCTCCATTTTAGACACTTTCTTGTCACTAACCACGACGAATTTCAGAGTATTCTTCTCCGTGTCTCGAGTAGAAATCAATGAAGTATTTTGATTGATTAAATTTCTAACTCGAGGAAGTATATTCTTAGTTTCCTCTGATGATTGGATTTGTTTGTTAGCAAAACTTGATATTAACTCTGTCCTGGATTTGTAGTGGGAACTAGACTCTGCATTACCTTCTTCTTCGAAGGAATATTGATGTATTTTTACATACTTTTTCTAGAACAAGACCATCTTCTTTAAATATTCTGATCTATTTCTTCGAAAATAGTTTGATCATCTTGAGGGTGTGTTTTGGTCTTTTTATGAGAAATATTTTCATCTACATCCATGCCATCAGCTTCAGAAAGACTCCTCTTATTCAAAATGTTAGAATTAACAGGAATTTGAGCCACTGCAATCAATCTCTCCCTCCTATATTCATCAACCTATGAATTTTCTTCAAAATTAGCCAAATTTTCTATTTTATCTAAGCCTTCAATAGTTTGATGATCAAATGGTTTATTTTTGTTCAACTGCTTCCTCTGAGAAATAATGTGATGTAGATCATAATTTACATTTTGCTCCTTCTAAAAATGTTAGAATAATCAACCCATATTTAGCTACCTTAGACATTAATTAATCCATTTTTGTCTTATCTGCCTAGTTTCCAATATTCCACTCTATGCAAGTTGTATTCCACATGTCCTAGAAGTCAAACTTGATAAAATTGAGTCATCGAGTTCTTGGGAAACCTCCTGGAATCCATTTTTAGCATATCTTCTTTATTCTAGATCCTCCCTAGCGCATATCTACTTTTTCTGCTGTGTTTCCTGCTTTACTAAGATTTATGGCAAAAAGGAAAGTAAGACTAGGTGCAGTTGACTTGTTTTTTTCCCTCATCATCCTCCATTCTTTTCTCCTAATAAAATCATGTATGAGTTGTCTTCCATCACCTATTAGCTTACCTACTTGAATTTGCCAATTCGTGAGCTCCTAGGTAGATTTGGAAACTGCTTTATGCACCTATGGGGGATTTGACTAGATTTAGTCAGCCTTCTTTTGACTATTTCGAATGGCATCCTTATGCATTCAAATATCTCATGTAATTATATATTACAGTAATCTATGAATTCGTATGTTTGGATATTGTACACTTATTCAAAACAGATTAGTGTTATTCTCCAATTTTAGTCTCCTTTATGTGTAAATTTGCAGGTTTGATTAGCAATTTTGTGAGTGCAATTGTTCTATCACTTGTTTTCAATTTCCAAATGGTATTAAAGCCTTTGTAGATCAATTTCTCTCCTTCCACATTGCTATTGTAGGTTCAAAATCTTGACTGGGAACATTCTGTTGGTTGAAGGGCACAGTTCAGAGTTGTGGATCAATCTCAGAAGATCATCTTGACTCCATTTAACTTCTTTGAATGGAAAGTAGAGATGGAGATAATATTGAGAGAAAAATGTCTCTACAGAGTGACTATGGCAACTGAAGCAGAGCCCAATCAGCTGCAGAGAAAATTAAATGGCACAACAGGAGGGATGAGGCCTATGGTCTCTTGTGTATGAGCATATCCAGAGACCTCCTCTTCCATCTTAATGGATTGACATCACCTAATGAAGTATGGGAGAAGCTTGTAGATATTTTTGGTAAGACAGATGAGATGAGAGAACATCAAATCGAGAATGAATTGATATCCTTGAGTCCCAGCAAATTCGAATCCCCACAACTCTACTTTTCCAAGTTTAAAGCCCTTGTTTTGCAGCTAAAACAGTGTGGAATTGAAAAGGAGGAGAAACTAGTTTTGGCCATACTCTCGAAGCTTGGAACTGACTATTCATTGTTTTTTTTACCTTCCATGCCACCAAGTTGGCATCTTGAGCCTGGAATATTCCTAAGCTTAAAGAGTTCATGGAATCCCTCACACAAGAATAAGATAAACTGGTGATGATGGGCACCATCAAACCTTCCAAAGACCAAGATATGGTTACTGGATATTTGAGGGTGGATTCAAAAGGAAAGAATAAAGATAAGAATCCACCCGAGAAGAAGAGAGACAAGAACAAGTCTCAGGAGGAGCCCCAAGGCTCCAAGAAGAACTTCCAGAAGAAGAAGAACAAAGGAGAAATGAGCAAGTGTGCATACTGTAGTAAGGGCTATCATCCTGAGAGCTCCTGGATGAAGAAGCAAATTGACATGCTGACCCAACTCCTAGAGAAGAATAACATATCACTTCCTGATATCTCAAAGAAGAGGGAAGGAGGATCAAATTCAGAGGACAGAGAGAGAGTACATGCATTGGTTGCTGGCACATCAAGCTCGCCTAGATTCATCATAGACTCTGTAGATTCAAGGCATATGGTTTCGAACAAGGAGAAATTATCCTCTCTTGACATGTCGAAAGGTCCACCAATAGTGCTGGGAGATGACTCTCTCACTGACAGTTTGGGCAAAGGAAGGATTGATCTTGACCATGGTAAGTTCAGCAATGTATTGTATGTTCCAGGTCTTGCCTCTAACCTCTTGTCAGTGTATCAAATGACCCACACAGGGTCTCCAAAGAAGGTAATATTCTCCCCTGATGATGTTGAGATCATAGAGATCTCAAGTGGTAAATTCATTGCAAAAGGAGTTGCTGATCACACTTCGAAGGTATACATGTTCTCACATTTCCTACCCTACTCAAACCCCTCTGCTCTTTCGATTCATGCCAATGAAGAAAGTAAGCTTTGGCATGAAATATTTGGCCATATTAAATATAAGTATCTTTCTGATCTAAGTGAAAAATAAATGGTCATAGGGTTACCAAATATTAAGTTTTCCAAGGGAGTTTGTCAAGGTTGTATCTTAGGAAAACACCCACAGCATAAATTTGAGAGAGCTAGTCATGATAGAACCTCTGCACCTCTTGAGTTGACCCACAGTGATGTTGCTGGTCCATTTCCTCATATGTCAATGATTCAAGCCAAATATGCATTGACCTTCATAGATGACTTTTCCAAGTACTGTTGGGTTTATTTCTTGAAGCATAAGTCTAAAGTTTTTGGCCTCTTCAAAGTATTTAAGGCTTTGGTTGAAAACCAGTCTGGGAGGAAACTCAAGATCCTAAGATCTGACAATGGTGGTGAGTATGTCAAGTATAATTTTATTCAATATTTTGAATATGTAGGCATTCATATGCAGCATTCAATCCCTTACACACCACAACAAAATGGTGTTGCTGAGAGAAAGAACAGATCACTGAAAGAAATGGCAACTTGTATGATGGAGGCTAAGACTTAGCCACCAAATTTTTGGGCCAAGGCTATAAACTGTGCATCCTATATCCAAAATAGGGTGCCTCATAAACAACTTGATGGTATGAATCCTTTCAAAGCATGGAGTGGGCACAAACCAAATGTGAACCATTTCAGGATTTTTGGCTCAAGGGCTTGGGCTAGAATTCCAACAAAAAGAGGAAGGCTTTGTAACCCCAAATACAAGAGTGTCTATTTGTTGGATACTATGAAGATTCAAAAGGGTACAAGATAATCAAATTGAGAAAAAACAAATCCTTCATTGAAAGGAGTTTTCAGTTCCAAGAAGAGCCTTTAGCAGCAGTTGAAGTTGGAGAGTCTTCTTCACCACCAGAACCATTGAATGTAAGTGAAGAGACAAATGAGTTTGCCAATTCTGATATGTCTGATAATGATGATTTAATTGCATACACTAACAATCCTACAAGACCAAAATGGACAGAAAATACCATTCATGCAGCTGGGGAACTAGCTGGAAATCCTAGTGATCCTAGGAGGACTAGATCTCAGTTTGAGAGTGCCCTGTGTATGAAATACCCTTTGTTTGCATAAAAATGCTATTTGATGGTTGAATCAGACCCACAGACATATGAAGATTCAGCACATGATCCAAGATGGCAAACAACCATGAAAGAAGAATTAAGCTCATTCCAGAAGAACAACGCTTGGGAACTGGTTGATCTTCCCCCAGGGAGGAAGCTAGTTCAATGTAGGTGGGTTTTCAAAACTAAGTTTTCTACTGATGGTTCACCTTTGAAATATAAGGCAATATTGGTAGCCAAGGGATACTCATAGGTACTTGGTATTGACTACAATGAGACCTTTACACCAGTGGCAAAGATGGACTCCATCAGGCTAGCCTTAGCAATTGCAGCTTCGAAGCAGTGGGAGGTACACCACATGGATGTAAAGTGTGATTTCTTGAATGGAGATATTACTAAAGATATTTACATGCAGCATCCTCAAGGGTTTGTTACTAATCCATGTTTTGTGTGCAGGCTAAAGAAATCATTGTATGGGCTTAAGTAAGCCCCCAGGGCTTGGTATGCCAAGATTGATGGATTTCTACTGTCATTGAGTTTTTTTCGATGCAAGTCTGATCCTAATGTTTATTTGAAGCTGATTCATGGTTCTTTGATTATTATTGTATTGTATGTGGATGACCTTCTGATTACAGGAATTTCAAAGAAATAAATTGCCTCCTTGAAGGATACAATGAACCATGCATTTTCTATGATCGTTTTGGGGTTGTTGAGCCAATTCTTGGGTCTCGAAATTGCTCAATCCCAACATGGAATACAGGTACATCAGTACAAGTATGCTTTGGATTTTTTGAACAAGTTCAACATGAAATATTGTAAGCCAAGTGTTGAGGCCTGTAAATTCGCAGCGGCAACAGTAAGGGATTCTCCCCAATCAGCGTTCCCAACTAGCCCGCTGACTGTTTGGTATAGGGAATCCGTCCGGTTTACGGTCCGGCTACCGTAGGTCAAAGTAAAACACAGGCTTTACCGGTTGCGGCCCGGCCCACCGAGTTTTTTGTATTTTGACTTAAATGAATGATATGCACGTGCCTAATTAAATGCAGGCTGGTCTAAATGCAGGGAGCGGTCACAAAGTGATGCGCAGGTTCTTACCTCTCGTCTTATGCTCACAAGCAACCAAACCAGATACGAACAGAAATAACTAACCGCCTAAACTATCCCTAGGGAGCGAGGTTATCATCTTGACTGAGCAATATATTATCACACACAGTAAGAAAAATCACAGATAGCTGATACTTCTCTCACAGCACATGAAAACTTACAGATATTTAAATAACCAGATAGCCGATCATTCTATAACAACATTTATTGCTCTTAGTGAAAATGCATCCCAAAAAAAAAACTGAAGAATAGTTAACAAGAACTTAGGTTCAAAACATCAAATATCCTTACAGCAAATGAAATAAAGCTGAAAACGAAATAGTTCATCTTCAACATTATTCATCGAATTGCATTGGTACATTCCACTTCTTTACTCTTTCCAGCAGACAAAATTGCAGTTACTTAGCAAGACGAAATGGTTCCTCTTACAAGCCAACAATTACAAAATTTTCTAAGGAAAAAATACCCCTCTAATTCCTATCCTTTTCTATTTAAACTAGAGCTTCTGCCCCCTGGGCTGCCCTCCAGCGTGTGGCTTTCAGCCTCCTTGACGATTCACCTTCTTCCCTGACTGTTGCGTTTTCCCAATCATCTTCCATAAGCGTTTAAATTCTGACCGTAACCGCCGTGACTACTTCCTAGGTGCCTTTGTCGTTCATCTATTTTGTCCTTTCTTCGATCTAAGTTGCTTTGGCGATCATGGGGTTTTTCCTGCAGACACTTGAGTGCATTATCCACTAAATTGAGGTATTAAGCATTTCAAATTTCAGAGCATAAGATAAATCCACAGGGAACTAGCTTGGTTTATCCGGGAAAAAAATTCATGGTAAAATGAATCGGCGGTCGGGCAGTACTTGGATCGGATGAGACCAGGTTTCTGTACCGGGTGGGAGAAGGCTCCAGGAGCCGCAATAGCGGAGGAGCGCCAAAAGAGGGGGAGTGAAAACGTAGGCGCCATAGGAAATCGGGCGGCGGAGGGAAGTGGGTCAGAAGCTGAACAGCTCTGCCACCCGCAACAGCGGATGGAATGCAGACCGGAGACAGGCGACGGGAGCGGTAGGTCGTACGTCGGATGACAAACGAATCGGAGGCCGACTTCCCCCTTCCGGCCGCAACGGCGGGTGAGCCGAAACTCTGGAGCACGCGATTTACAGCCACGAATCGGGCATCGGGCGACACTTCAATCGGGCGGAGACTTTGGTCTAGGAGCCGCAATGGCGGGTGAGACAGAATTCAACTTCTTCTAAAAGAGGCCCGATCCAAAGAGAAAACGAACAGCGCTGAGGCCCAATTGCGGCCAAAACATCAATTTTCTTCGCTAAGGCAAACTTTCACACTCTATGGGCATTAAAAAACGGATCGCGTGACTCGAGATGACTGAAAGAAACAAGCACAAAGGCAGGAAATCAACCTCAAACGCAAAGATATGCTCAAAGGCGCCAAGCTTTTAACAATTGATCTAAGTAAACAATGAAGAGGAGGGGTCCCAGAGTTTAAGCGAAAACTTAAATCGGGGAGACGGTTGCAGCAGCAACAACTGGCGATTTCCTGGTGAACCTAGGTCTCTGGGTGGTTTCTTCCTTGAAAAGTAGACTGTCCTACAACAAATATAT
>LPNX010862420.1:471493-483340 GCA_001517045.1 Pseudotsuga menziesii
CCATTAGATTATAAGTGTAAAGTGCGTGGAGCCTCAGCATAGTATCCTAGACTTTTGAGTCTGATTGACCTTACAGGAGGTTAAGCAGGACCTCAATGCACACAAAGATTTCGAGAAACTAGCTGGTGGAAGAAATTCACATGGAAAATCACAGTCCAACTATTCAACAAATGTTTACCATTTCCAGAAATGTGAAGTTCCCCACATAACCACGAGTTAACCATCTTTATTGAAAACACAACTCACTTAAAACAAATGAAAGCATAACTCAGCACAATTTATTTATGTACACGTCAGAAAAACCCAAAAACAACTTAAGAAAAATAAGGTTTGAGAACCAGACCATTAACTGGCAGGTTCTCTTCCCATCCCTGTAAATCCTGTAACATATAGGTAGCAGGGCCAAGTTTAGCGGTGATTTGAAACGGTCCTACCCATAACTGTTGGAACTTAGTGTGCTTCCCCTTCTCATCATGGGGATGATCCCATTTTAGGACAAGGTCTCCTACTTCCAAATCCTTCTTCCCGGCTTTGTGCTTGTCAAACCATCTTTTTACTACCTCCTGCTGCTATTGGAAATGTTCTCTTGCTTTGGATCTGGCCTCTTCCGCTTTCAGAAGATTGTATATTCTTACTTGGAGAACTTCATCATCCGACCCCCTAGACTCTTGAGCTAGTATGGAAGACGGTAGCAGGATGTTGGGGGGAAGGATGGCTTCCTTTCCGTATACAAGGGTAAAGGGTGACACTCCCATGGCAGACTTAGGGGTAACTCTATCAGCCCACAGGGCATTGGGTAAGGCTGAGTGCCAACTTTGCTGGTTTTCTATGACGGTCTTCTTCAGGATTCTGATGAGGTTTTTATTGGAGGATTCAGCCAGGCCATTCCCTTGTGGATAATAGTTAGCAGAATAGTGTAATTTTATCCCTTTCTCATGAGCAAATGCAGTAATCTTAATGGATTAAAAATATTTAGCATTATCAAAAACTAATGAACTTGGAACCCCAAACCTGGTCATGATATGGTCTTGTAGAAAGCTGATGACTTCATCTTCGTTTACTTTGCGCAAGGGGATAGCTTCGACCCAGTGGGTGAAATAATCAGTTGCCGTAAGAATATACTTGTGTAGCAGGGAGGAATTTGGCTTTATTTCTCCAATGACATCTATTCCCCATTGCTCGAAGGGCTCTGTGATCATTACAGGTTTTAGAGGTGCTGCTGCTCTAGGTTGTCTTCCACCGCATCTTTGGCAAGTATCACATTTTCGGACATGCGCATGGGAATCTCTGAAGAGCGTTGGCCAATAGTAACCGGCCCTAAGGATTTTATGGGCTATAGTGTCTCCTGAATAATGTCCACTGGCTGGTCCATCATGTAATTCAGACATTACTTTCTCAGCGTATGCTTTTTCTAAACATCTTAGAAGGACCCCATCATAATTTCTTCTGAATAGTATGCCTTCTACGAGTTGGTAGGAAGCTGACTTTAGGCGCAAGGCTCTTCTCTGTTTGGAACTCCAATGTTCAGGCAATACCCTTGACTGCAAGTAATGTATGAGGTCTCTATACCAAGATTCAGGAGCTGTGAATAAAAGACAAACATCCATTACATGCAATTCAGCTTCGTTATCCTAGGCATGTTCTTCACTATTACTGCTTCCAGTCATTAGTCTGCATAGCCCCTGACCCTTCACTATATTGGCTGGTTTGAATTCCAAATCATATTCTTGGAGGGCTGTTACCCAGTTGCCTCTTCTTTCTCCTAATTCCTTCTGAATGAGAAGGGATATCACGGCTGGGTAAGGGACTATTACCTTGGTTCGATTCTTTAGTATATAAGGTCTGAATTGCTTGACCGCTTTAAATACTGCATATGCCTATTTGTTAATGGATGGGTAGTTTAATTCAGCCCCTTGTATCCCGGTGCTCATAAAAGAGATTGGAAATTCGTCACCTCCCTCTTCCTTCTGCGTGAGTACAGCTGCTAGTGAATCATCGGACGTGAATGTATACATAATAAAATCCTTCTCGAAGTCTGGACTTTTAACAGAGGGCGCATGTGCAACAGCGGTCTTGATTTTACTGAAAGCATTCTTTTCAGTCTCAGTCCACTTGAACTATGCGTTTTGCTTGACCATCTGCTGCAATGGTTTAATAGTCTGGGCAAAATCAGGCATGAATCTTCTTACGAAGTTTATTGTTCCCATGAAAGATTGCATTCCCTTCTTATTATGAGGCATGGGAATTTGTTCAATGGCCTTAATCCTTTCTGGGTCTATAGAGATACCATCCTTTGAAACTATATGCCCTAGTAACTTGCCTTCAGTGACAGCGAACACGCATTTTTTTGGATTTAGGGAAATGCCATATTTCCGAAAACGCTCGAAAATTTTCTTTAGATGGAACGCGTGCTCCCCTCGTTTCTTCAAAAATATTGTGATATCATCAAGATAGACCACCACACTTCGTCCAATCAGTCCGTCAAAAGCTATGTCCATAGCTCTCTGAAATGTTGCGCCCGCATTAATCAGTCCAAAAGGCATTCTTCTATATGCGAACGTTCCCCATTTAGTTATGAATGTCATCTTCAATCTATCTTCCTCGGCTACCAACACTTGATTGTAGCCAGAGAAACCATCCAACAATGAAAACATTTCAGAGCCGGAAACCATTTGCAGCAATTGCTCCATGGGAGGTACCGGGTAGTTATCTTTGTCTGAGGCGCGATTTAGATTTCTGAAGTCTACGCACAGCCTGATCTCTCCAGATTTTTTCCTGACGGGCACCAGGTTTGATACCCATTCAGAATGCCTGACTTTAAAGATAATCCTAGCGTCCAGCAATTTCTTCACCTCGCTTTGAATTAGCGGCTCCAGCTTTGGGTGCATTTTCCTCAACGGCTGTTGATATGGCTTGACGCCTTCTTTAATAGGAATGATGTGCTTGATGATATTAGTGTCATAGGTTTTTAAATCTGCATACATCCATGCAAAGACATCTTTGTACTGTTTAAACAAACTGAGGAACTTGTCTCTTTCTACTGGTGAACAGCACTTGCCAAGGTTCACGAACTTGGGCTTCGTTTCAGTCCCTAAGTTTATTAACTCGAACTGTAAAGTTGAGCTGTGTGTCTTCACGTTAGCTGGTCTCCTAAATTTCTCATTCAAGTCAAACATTTTCTCCAGCGTCCTGACACCTTTGGGAATGAAATTATTATATTTCATTTCAGCCTGATGTTCCTCATCATCTATGATAGCTCCTTTAAAAGTCTCATCATTTGTCAAGCATTCGATTATCTGCTGATCATCGTATTTACCATTACCAGCCAGGAGATAATCGATGATCAGCAGATAATCGAATGCTTGACAAATCTGATCAGCCACGGATTTGTCTTGAAATTTCCTTTTTATATTTCTTTGCAACCTTCGAATCTTTGGGAGCAGAAAACTATCATCACTAACTTCCCCTTTGCTCCTAGTTGTGACGTTAGCCTCTCTGATATCTCTGCGTCCCTGAGTTTTTTCTACTTCCGCGTCTAGTACTGAAACAGAGCTTCATAAGGCCATATTCTCCTCTTCCTGTTCTTTCGTGGGAGTGGATGCAACATTTTCTTTCCTTTCATCATCATCTTCCTCTGTCAACCTCGAATCCAACATCTGGTTCATGACTAACGTCATAGAATTTATCCATTGTGGACAGTTCTTTTCGGAATGAGGCTGTTGATGAAAAGTACAGAAATTGTCCATCCCTATTTCTGTCAGGTTCATGGATGTAGTTTTCTGAGGGGGAGGAGGGGTCTGGTTGCTATCCTCCCTTTTCTTATAATATGGCCTATAAAACTTTTGTGCTTCTTTTTCTTTCTCTAAGTCTATGATTTTATTAGACAGCTTCTGAACCATTTTGGCCATACCTTCATAATCCGGTGTTTTCTCCTCTTTGGGCTTGGAAAAAAGCAAAGTTCTCCTTTTCTCTCCTGACTGTTCAGGATATTCTTCAATGCTTTCTCTTTCTGCTTCCACTACTTCTGCCTCTTCATAAGTTTCCGTCAAAGTGGGCTTGGTCCTGCCTTTTGCGAACATGGCCAAGTCAGGGCCCAAAGCTGAGGTATAATACTTGATTAGAACCTTTTCCGAAGGTTTGTCTGCATCAAAGAAGTTTCTTAGATATGCTGTAAACCTTTGTGTAAAACTGTGCACCTTTTCCTTCTTTTCTTTCTTCAAAGCACAAAGTCCTTTCATAAGGGCAGCGTGAGTCTTTTGGACCGCGTACTTACTTCTGAACATCCTTTCGAAGGTGTCCCAATCTGGGATAGAATTGACGGGTAATCCGAAATACCACGAGGCTGCGGTTCCTTTAAGGGTATGTGGGAAAAGTCTACAAACCACATCTTCATGCTCCCCTGCCTTTAATCCTTCTATAGCCAAATAAAAACTCTGCAAGTGGTCATCTACCAATATATTTTCATTGGGGTCAAACTTAGGCAATAGCTTTTCGAAAGCTTGAGGTAAGTCGTGCAAAGGCGGGGTCAGATTCAGAGGTGATCTGGCTTTCCATGCAGGCGGCGGGTTTGGAGGATTAGGTGGCTGATTTGCGTTAGCTGCTGCCATAAGTTGAGGTGGAGAGTGCGGAGGTGAACCAACAGGGGTGTGAATAGGAGAAATGTAGGGAGTCTCCGGGCCTTCTTGACTCAAAGGGAGTTCAATCTCTTGTAAGGCAGTCTCTACCAGCTCTTGCCAATCTCCAACCAACACTGAATCTTCTATTAAAGGATGGTCTCTTCTCTTGTATTCTCTTCTAGGCAACTCAGGGATGATAGGTAATCCTCCAATCTTCTTTAAGTATGCCCTGGTGTGTCTTCTCAGATCGTTAACAATCTCGTTGCAAATAGGGTATAGATGTTCTCTTTCTTCTTCTTCCGGAATTGAATTGCGTGGTACACTACTTTCAGAACTGTAACCAGTGGAATATTCTCGGGAAAACGGGTTTCCTCGGCTAGCCATGCACTGGCGGCCCTCCTTCTAGCGCCAAAACTGTTGAGGCCTATAAATTCGCAGGCGGAAACAGTAAGGGATTCTCCCCAATCAGCGTTCCCAACTAGCCCGCTGACTGTTTGGTATAGGGAATCCATCCGGTTTACGGTCCGGCTACCGTAGGTCAAAGTAAAACACAGGCTTTACCAGTTGCGGCCCGGCCCACCGAGTTTTTTGTATTTTGACTTAAATGAATGATATGCATGTGCCTAATTAAATGCAGGCTGGTCTAAATGCAGGGAACAGTCACAAAGTGATGCGCAGGTTCTTACCTCTCGTCTTATGCTCACAAGCAACCAAACCAGATACGAACAGAAATAACTAACCGCCTAAACTATCCCTAGGGAGCGAGGTTATCATCTTGACTGAGCAATATATTATCACACACTGTAAGAAAAATCACAAATAGCTGATACTTCTCTCATAGCACATGAAAACTTACAGATATTTAAATAACCAGATAGCCGATCATTCTTTAACAACATTTATTTCTCTTAGTGAAAATGCATCCCAAAAAAAAAACTGAAGAATAGTTAACAAGAACTTAGGTTCAAAACATCAAATATCCTTACAGCAAATGAAATACAGCTGAAAATGAAATAGTTCATCTTCAACATTATTCATCGAATTGCATTGGTACATTCCACTTCTTTACTCTTTCCAGCAGACAAAATTGCAGTTACTTAGCAAGACGAAATGGTTCCTCTTACAATCCAACAATTACAAAATTTTCTAAGGAAAAAGCCCCCTCTAAGTCCTATCCTTTTCTATTTAAACTAGGGCTTCTGCCCCCTGGGCTGCCCTCCAGCGTGTGGCTTTCAGCCTCCTTGACGATTCACCTTCTTCCCTGACTGTTGCATTTTCCCAATCATCTTCCATAAGCGTTTAAATTCTGACCGTAACCGTCATGACTGCTTCCTTGGTGCCTTTGTTGTTCATCTATTTTGTCCTTTCTTCGATCTAAGTTGCTTCGGCGATCATGGGGTTTTTCCTGCAGACACTTGAGTGCATTATCCACTAAATTGAGGTATTAAGCATTTCAAATTTCAGAGCATAAGATAAATCCACAGGGAACTAGCTTGGTTTATCCGGGCAAAAAATTCATGGTAAAATGAATCGGCGGTCGGGCAGTACTTGGATCGGATGAGACCAGGTTTCTGTACCGGGAGGGAGAAGGCTCCAGGAGCCGCAATGGCGGAGGAGCGCCAAAAGAGGGGGAGTGAAAACGTAGGCGCCATAGGAAATCGGGCGGCGGAGGGAAGTGGGTCGGAAGCTGAACAGCTCTGCCACCCGCAACAGCGGACGGAATGCAGACCGGAGACAGGCGACGGGAGCGGTAGGTCGGATGTCAGACGACAAACGAATCGGAGGCCGACTTCCCCCTTCCAGCCGCAACGACGGGTGAGCCGAAACTCTGGAGCACGCGATTTACAGCCACGAATCGGGTGTCGGGAGACACTTCAATCGGGCGGAGACTTTGGTCTAGGAGCCGCAACGGCGGGTGAGACAGAATTCAACTTCTTCTAAAAGAGGCCCGATCCAAAGATAAAATGAACAGCGCTGAGGCCCAATTGTGGCCAAAACATCAATTTTCTTCGCTAAGGCAAACTTTCACACTCTATGGGCATTAAAAAACGGATCGCGCGACTCGAGCTGACTGAAAGAAACAAGCACAAAGGCAGGCAATCAACCTCAAACGCAAAGATATGCTCAAAGGCGCCAAGATTTTAACAATTGATCTAACAATGAAGAGGAGGGGTCCCAGAGTTTAAGCGAAAACTAAAATCGGGGAGACGGTTGCAGCAGCAACACCAAGAAAGACTCCCTTCCTTTCAGGAGTTAAGCTTGAAGAAGCGGGTTCTTCTCCTATGGTAAATAATACACTATATAGACAACTGATTGGGTGTTTGATGTACCTTACACACAATCGACCTGATATTTCTTATGCAGTAAGTGTGGCTTCAAGATACATGGATCAGCCTCATGAGATCCATTGGAGAGCAGGAAAAAGGATCCTTAACTTTGTTCAGGGAACAAGAACTCATGGGATCTTCTACAAAGCTAAATCTGATCTTGATTTGATTGGGTTTACTGACAGTGATTGGGTAGGTGACAACATAGACCGAAAGTAAACATCAGGATATGTGTTCATGCTTACTGAAGGACCAATCAGTTGGTCAAGAAATAAACAGAGTGCCATTGCACTCTCATCTACAGAAGCAGAGTACAAAGGAGTTGTAAATGCAACAACTGAATGTTTATGGTTGCAGGGGATACTTAGTGAGTGTGGCTTCGAATCATATTTTTCAACCATTACCTATTGTGATAATTAGAGCACCATTCGAATCTACAATGATCCAGTTCAGAGACATAGAACCAAACACATTGAGATCCATATGCACTACATCAAACAACTTGTGCATGATGGCACCATTCACCTACTCTTCTGTGCATCTTCAGAACAAGTAGCAGACATCTTCACCAAAAAAAAAATGTGAGAAGACATTCAGCAATATCAAATCACTACTGGGGATTAATGATCATGCTGTGAAGCATGATTGATGACAATATTTTCAAATTTTGTTTTACTGTCCATGTTTAAGGAAGGATTTTCCCACTGGGTTTTTGCCTCTTTCCTTGGTTAAATGGACATGCAATATGTAAAGGGTGACTAAGAATTATTGCTAAGCCCTATAGTTTTCTGATATTTACTCATAAGTCAGGATTAAGGGAAGGTTTTAGAATAATCAACCCATAGTTAGCTACCTTAGACATTAATTAATCCATTTTTGTCTTATTTTCCTAGTTTCCAATATTCCACTCTATGCAAGTTGTCTTCCACATGTCCTAGAAGTAAAACTTGCTAAAAATGAGTCATGGAGCACTTGGGAAACCTCCTAGAATCCATATTTAGCATATCTGCTTTATTCTAGATCTTCCCTAGCCCATATATGCTATTTATGCTTTGTTGCCTTCTTTACTAAGATTTATGGCAAAAGGGAAAGTAAGACTAGCTACAGTTGACTTGTTTTTTTCCCTCATCATCCTCCATTATTTTCTCCTAATAAAAGCATCTATGAGTTGTCTTTCTATCACCTATTATCTTGCCTACTTGACTTTGCCAATTCGTAAGCTCCTAGGTAGATTTGGAAACTGCTTTATGCACCTATGGGGGATTTGACTAGATTTAGTAAGACTGCTTTTGATTATCTCGAATGGAATCCTTATGCATTCCAATATCTCATGTAATTATATATTGCATTAGCCTATGAATTTTTTAGAATAATTCATCACGATTATTGTAAATAAATAAAAAATAGGAATATGAATAGATAGGAAGCCAAACAGGCTGAGCGGAAGGTGAAACCCAACCGCCAGGAGATTTGTATAAGTATAGGATTTTGCATTGGAATAGTTAATTAATCAGGAGTTATTACCAACAACTGGTATCAGAGCTTGGCTTCCTGCCTGCCATAACTCCTGCCTGTTGCCAATCTGCCCATTCCTGGCATTCTCCTTGCCAGTCCATTGCCAGACTGTTCCATCAGTCTGCCAGTCGAGTCGCATGAAAATTCCTTCATGATTGAGTTTATGTGCGGAGGAAACCCTAATGAGTTGAGCATTTTGGTGATTATCCTGCGTGGAGTTACCTGAGGCGCGACCTCTCATATCACTGCAAGCTTGTGTATGCTGTGAAGATATTCTCCATACTGCGTAGTGAAACATTCACTATGCTGTGTATTGAAGACATTGAAGATATTCTCCACTTCCAGAAGGTCGTGACCTTCTATCTTCACCCATAACCTATTTGTCAAAGAATCCATGCATTTGTTGTTCAAACTTGGTACAATCCACATGCTACCAGTTGCATCTCATGTGGAAGGATTACTGCGACTAGTCAAGTCTCAAAATTTGTTGGAGAGGAGGTAGTATTTTTGCTGTTGCGACCGCTTTAAAGAATGAAGATCGTTGTTTTCTCCCTTTTCTGCGTGAAGTCTAGTCTCTGGATATATTACAGACATATATCAAAGTGCAAGCGATCAATTAATTTGAAGTCTGGGAATATATCCAGACAAGATCAGTTAGCGTGATATATTGGAGGAGCTGCATTTTTCTGGGAGTGACCTCTGGGCTCTGGATATTACTGCTGCAGCATAGAAGCAAGATTATTATCATCTAGTATTACTACGTTGAAGTGTTGATAGGCTGCGTGGAGACCGGTGGTGATTTGACGGTGAAAACTGATTATTTTCAGTGTTTTTTGGTAAAGATTCCTCCTAGAATTGTTGTTGCGCTCTAGAAGACTTGAAGACCGTTGCTGGTGGTGATGGTATATAATAAATGCTGTTGATGGTATATAATACATGCTATATACTGTGTTGATATATAGTGAGACTGCCTGAGTGAACAAGTTCTTTGTGACTTTCAAAAGAAACCCTAATTTTTTCTGAATGGACTGCCTGCGTGGTGAACCCGACGTGAAGAAACCGCGTGGAGAACCTGCGTGGAGACTACCTGCCACCTGCGTGATGGACCTGGAGGAATAATGCTTGATGGAGATATAAAGCTGCGTTGGAGATTGATTGAAGAGAGCTGCGTTGAAGCTTGCTGAAGACTGAAGAATGCTATGTTGTATGCTGCGTCTCTTTTATTACCAATGACTGAGAATATATGTGTTGTATATATGCGTTGTATATGGATGCTACGCTGGTTGAGCCTGGAGTGCTATAATTTGTGTTATTCATTGCTTTGGTTTCTCGTAGTTGAAAGGTCTGAAATATGAAAGAACATTTCCAATACATTAGCATGAACCCTAACTTTGTATTGTGGCCGTGAAGCGCTGCTTTCAATCTGTATTTGCCCTATAATTTGGGCCTGAGTATTTGCAGTCTATTATGTCACAATTTGCTCGTTTTAGATGTCAGAAAATGAAGACTGATATATTATATATTGCGTGACTGCAAAATATTGAGACCGATATAGCACACATATATTGCTTCGTTGGAGACTGGTACGTGTTGGAGACTGTTGAAGGTGCTGGAGACTGCTGGCTGCGTTGGAGTGTGACTGATATCAGACTGCATAATACCTATGCTGGAGACTGCTAGCTGCGTGGAGCTAAATGTAAATATTATTGCCTTGTATTTGCTGCTGCTGTGACCAAGTTGATGATTGACATTACCAATTGCATGAAGACTGCTGAAGACTGTGTTTTATGCTGAATAATAACACATATTGCTAGTGACTAATATATTTTGTAAGCCTATGTATGACTGATATATTCTGATATATTTTGTATCTACTGATTTCTTCTCCCTGAAATTGCTGCGAATTGAAGCTGCGATACTGTTATTGTATCTCTTTAAAACTTGAAGTTGAGATTGTAAATCACCTTGCCAGAGACTGTAGACCTGCAAGGTTATTGTTTTTCTCTTTGTCATATCAAGTTTATTATTGTAAATTACACTAACAGTTGTAAAGATGCACTCTTTGGCATATAGTATTGGTGCTACCCTTGCTAGCAAAGACCAATCCAAATACCCTTCCAAGGGAGATTGCGGCAAAGAGAGAGACAAAAGAAGAAGAAATTTCAGAGGCAGAGGGGGCAGAAGCAAAAGATCAGACTTGTAGTGCAAGCGTTGCGGAAAGACTGGGCACACATCAGATCAGTGTTGGGCTTCATGGGATTCCATCAAAGACAAGCACAACCAGAAGAAAGATGACCAAGATGCTAGTAAATTTTCTGATTCTTGTATTGTTGCACATTGTAATCTTGGATTTAATGAAATGACTTCTCTTCCATCTTATAAAGATTGTTGGCTGCTTGATACTGGTGCAACATCACACATGACATTTAGAAAAGACTGTTTTGAAGAACTAAATGAAAAAATAGATGGCATAGTTTACTTTGTAGATAAGTCAAGTATTAAACCAAAGGGAGTGGGCACCATTCGACTAAAGATGCCTAGATTCCCTGACTTCTTGTTGAAGAACGTTCTCTATCTTCCAGAGTTGCAGAGAAGCCTGCTGTCCTTGGTGGAGATTTGACAGCAAGGCCATTCCATCCACTTGTTTGATGGAATCGTTGAAATAAGAAAGTCCTCTGACAACCAAGTCATCATGACTGGATATGAAGATGGGAAGCTGCTGAAGCTCAAGGGTTCATCCGCAAGATTTCAGAACTATGCCTACCTCTCTCAGCATGGAGAAGGTAATATGTCATCTAGTTCATTGTGGCATGCAAGATTTGGTCATCTAAATTATAACAGTCTTCGTTTGTTGAGAAAGAATGCTTTGTTTGGCTTGCCCACAATTCCTAAAGAGAAGAATAAATGTGATGCATGTATATTAGGGAAACATAGTAAGCTACCATTCCATGAATCTAATTTCAGAGCAAGTAGGAAATTAGAACTAGTACATTCTGATTTGTGTGGCCCAATGCCAACTCCTTCATCAAATGGGAACAAGTATTTTATGACATTTGTTGATGACTACTCAAGAATGTGCTAGACATACTGTTTAAAGACAAAATCAGAAGCATTTCAAACATTCAAAGACTTTCATGCATTGATTGAAAAACAAGCACAATCAAAAATTGGTACACTTCGTAGTGATAATGGAAAAGAATACACCTCAAATGCTTTTGAAGCTTATCTTCACCAACATGGAATTGCACATCAGACTACCGTTCCCTATAATCCTCAACAAAACAGTGTAGCAGAGAGAATGAATAGAACCATAATGAATATGGTTCGCTCAATGATGTTTTTCAAAAATGTAAAACTAATTTTTTGGGGTGATGCAGTAAAATGTGCAG
>LPNX010862420.1:484388-676346 GCA_001517045.1 Pseudotsuga menziesii
GCAACCAAGTATCGACAACTTGAAGGAAGTCTTATCTACCTCACAACAACTAGACCAGATATTTCTTATGTTGTTGGCATACTTTCAAGGTTCATGCATAAACCTTGTGAAGGACACTGGTCAGCTGCAAAGAGGGTTCTAAGATACTTGAAGGGGACTCAAGACGTGGGACTCAAGTACTCTAAAGTGGATGACTTCAAACTTATTGGGTACTCAGACTCAGACTTTGATGGCAATAAGGAGACAGGAGTATCAACTTCTGGATACACTATGAGTCTTGGATCAGCAGTTGTTTCATGGAGATCTTGCAAACAGTCAGTTCCAGCAGATTCAACAACAGAAGCAGAATATGTGGCTGCAGCTGAAGCAACGAAAGAAATAGTATGGCTCAGGAAGATACTTGAAGATTTGCAAGAAAAACAAGAGAACTCCACTCCATTGTTGGTCGACAATACTTCGGCAATCAAGCTGGGAAAGAATCCTAGATTACATGATCGAACCAAACACATCAACACAAAGTATCATTTGATTCGACATCATGTAGAGGCCAAGACAGTCCATCTTCGACATTGTTCCACAAATGATCAAGTTGCAGACATCTTCACCAAAGCGCTTGGACGAGAAAAGTTTGAAAGATTCAGAAACATGCTCGGACTTACGAACACCCCTTCGGATTAAGAGGGGGATTGTTAGAATAATCCGTCAGGATTATTGTAAATAAATAAAAAATAGGAATATGAATAGATAGGAAGCCAAACAGGCTGAGGGGAAGGTGAAACCCAACCGCCAGGAGATTTGTATAAGTATAGGCTTTTGCATTGGAATAGTTAATTAATCCGGAGTTATTACCAACAACTGAATTCATATGGTTGGCTATTGTACACTTATTCAATACAGATTAGTGTTATTCTCCAATTTCAGTCTCCTTTGTGTGTAAATTTGCAGGTTTGATTAGAAATTTTGTGAGTGCAATTGTTCTATCACTTGGGTTCAATTTACATAGAAAATCCATAACTTCTAACAACTTCTCTATTACTAACAAGGCGCTTTTATTTTTTTTAAATGAACAGACCAACTTTGAGAGGAAATTTAACATTGGAAGATTTTTTAAATGCCCCAAAATGTTCTTCTTCTGCATATAACCTCTGTCTTATAAACTCTAATGGGAAAATTCTTGGAGTCAAAAAAGTGGGTAACCTGTATGGTTCCCTAGTGAACCCATACACTCTCAGAACAGTAAATTATTTATACAAGAACCAATATCATGTTTTGTCTTCTGAGGAAGACTGTAACATAAGTCTCATGTCTTCCAACACCCTTGGAAAGACATCATCGAAAAACAATTTTTAAATCTCGGCCATGATTGTATTTAGGAACTAAAACATGTTAATTTGTTTCGAGAGGTCTGGAGAGAAAATGGTGGACAAGAACTGCAACTCCGACACATTAGAACACAAAAGCATGTTCAGTAAATATGACTGATATCTAAAGAACCTAACTTTAGGGAATTAGACCAACTGGGCATGGATAACCTCGGCTAGATACTCATCAATATTAAAACAACGTGTTGAATGGGATTCAGGGTCAATTGAACCTATACTCAACAAGAAACCTAAGATGACTTCATTGATATGAGTATCATCATCCAAACCCAAAATTTGACTAACCAGCGACATGACCAACTGTACTTATTCCTTGAAAATATTAACATTGTATGGTAGAAATAGACCTTCTAATGATTGACCATCTTTTAGAATACTGAATAAAAACTAGCATCTGACTTTAGTTCTACAATTTTTATACAATTTAATTAAAACATGTTCATTTAAAGACTCACAACTATTAGGGAAATTATCAGGTAGACTCAATATCCCGCGAATAGTTTTCACGTCAAATTTACAAAGGATTTTTGACGTGGTATGGCTCATAATAACTCTTTCGGAGGAGGAGTAACTATTCACGCACTATTCAACAAATTCGAGAAAAGGTAGGGTTTGTTCAATAGAAAAATAATATAAGAAATAACTGCACACATTCAGAATATCATTCCCTTACAAATTATACTGCCACAAATGCTCCTTTGAAACTGATACACTGCCAACTGACAGAATAGGGTCACATACATTCCTCTCCATATCAACAATAACCTCCTCTCTCTCATCCAAAACTCTGCATAGTATTCCTAAACCATGTTCCTTCTCCATAATAAACAATGGTGACAAGTCTTCAATCAAAGTCTCAGTGTTTTGAGGCTTACCTGGTAACTGTGGATACATAGAAGTTGACTTTTGGAAAAAGATGGTGCACTGTCCCTTCTTCTTCTCACCCGTGGAGTGCAAACAAAATGAATTTACCTAGGTCAACTCACTTTTTATACAACGGATTATTCCGTGGCCCTTACCAAGTTGTTTTTCCTTTGCCGCTTTCCTCAGCGGAACTCACCAAAAGTCACCACGTGGAAAGTAGTTTAAATTCCGCTACCACTCATCCTTTTTAATTATCTCACAGCTTCACACTCCGGAATTGATTATGACTGTTGATAATATTTCATCTTTTTCCTAAACTGTTGGATCAAAATATGTTCTAGGTAATCCGCCATCATTTCTCATTTTTTTCAAACATGCATCTTCACACCGCGGACTACCTCATAATCGTAGATTTTATGTACTTTATTTCTTATCCATTTATCTTTTTGTCTTGTTAGCCACTTCCACCTCTCCGTCAAAACTTCTCCCTTGCGCAACTTTCCCTAGTGGATCATTTATCAACCGTAGATTTTCACACCCATAAATCTACACCTTTGAATTTTGCAATGAATTAACTAAAATGCTCATTTTAATAAGGGACTCAAGACTACCAACCTTTACCAATGTTTATGTATCCCTTTATCATTTCTCGACCACATTTCTTCCTCAATTGTTCAACATAAGATTTGTTAACAACTATCTCCAATTGTAGATGATATCCTCCCTATGAGGTATCAAAGAACTCGTAGACCAGGTGCTTGTCTCTAACTTTTGTGTCCAAATCTCCAAACTTTTTTACTTTTCTCTCTGATAAATATTTTCTAAATAAAGAAAAATGGCTATCCTACTAAATCTTAGCTCCTTCACTCTGGGATTCAAAAATATTCGGTTCACCGTATGTACTGCTTTCAAGAAAATAAATATTTACAAATTATGGTACAAATTTTACCCTCCACCTTAGGACAAGTAATGCTCAAAAATATTCCATTAACAGGGTTACTCTCCAATGAAACCCCATTTGGATATTCCAGAATAAATGCATTTTCCCCTCTATGACCTGCAATAACATAAGGACCTACCCACATGTGGTCAAATTTTCCATGCTTATCGTCCTTAGGGGCATCCCATTTTAACACCAGGTCATCAATTTGGAACTATTCTTCTTTCACCTTTCTATCAAAAGTATTTTTCATTTTTTCTTGGTGTACCTGCACTTTATCATAATCTTTAATCCTTTTCTCCTCTAATTCAATGATTTGGTTTATCCTTCTCTGCATGTGGTTTGGCTCATCCTGTTGTTCCTGAAAAATATTTCATAACTGGAACACCCAATGATGCTGGAAAAATGACTTCAGTTCCATATACCAATTGAAAAGGAGACATTCCAATCACCCTTTTAGTGCTAATTCTATCAGCCCACAAAGCATACTTAAGCTTGGTGTGCCAAGCTCTCTTGTTATCTTATAACAACTTCTTAATAATTCTTACCAGACTCAGCCAATCCTTTTCCCTGTGGGTAGTAAGCAGTTGAATGATTTAAACTGATATGATACTTATGAAAAAATTTAATAATATTTTTGAATTTAAAAGCTGCTGTATTATCAGTCACTATTCTTCTAGGAAACCCAAACCTAGCCAATATATTTTCTTCAAGAAAATCCATAATTACTGTCTCAATAGCCCTCCCGGTAGGTATTGCTTCAATCCACTTTGTGAAATAGTCTGTAGCTGTCAGAATCCATTTATGTTGTCCTGAAAAATTTGGTTTTATCTCTCAAATGAAATCCAAACCCCACTTCTGAAAAGGAGATTCTACTGTTATTGGATTAAGAGGGAGTGGAATTACCTTTCTCTTACCATAAAAAATATGGCATTGATGACATGTGCTAGTCTCTTTGTACACGTCCGAAAACAATGATGGCAAATAAAAACATGCTCTCAAAATTTTGTTTGTTGTCACCTTCCAAGAATGATGTCCTCCACAATCTCCTTTATGAAATTCTTTCACTATGTGTTGGGCTTCATTTTCTAAAAGGCAATTAATTAACACACCTCCATGATCTTTCCAATAAAGATACTAATTTAAAATACAAAACTTAGCAGCTTTCAACTTCATAGATCTTGCTCTTGTTTTACTTAATTCTGCAGGAGCTTGTAAATTTTGAAGAACATGAACAATATCAGAATACAATGGAGATGTTGTGAAATCGATCATTACCTCCACCGCTATGTCCAACTGATGAGATTGACTAGATAAGAAATTAAGCTGTAAAGATTCAGAGTTTGAATCTGTCAATATTTTTGCCAGTCCCTACCCTTTAATCAACTTGGTAGGTATAGTTTCTATATCATACTCCAATAATGTTGCTATCCATTTCGCTCTTCTTCCTTCTGGGTCAACATGTGTGAGAATCCCTTTTACTGCACTGGTTGGAACATGAACAACTATATGTGAATGAAGAATATACACCCTGAAATATTTCAAGGCTTTAACCAAAGTGTATGCTTGCTTTTCCATAATATCATATTTTAATTCCCCATCTCTCAACATCTTACTGAAAAAGGCTATATCCTTTTCTCCATGTTCTCATTATTCTTTTGTAACAAAACTGTAGCAATAGTATGTTCTGAAGCATATGAAAATATTAAGAAATATTTAGTGAAGTCTAGAATCACCAACACAGGAGCTTCTGAAATGGCTTGTTTTATTTCTTTAAAATATTTCTTAGCCTCTACTATCCATTTTATTTCATGGCCCCTTTTCAGCATATTTGTGATATTCATTAATATCTCAACAAAACTGGGAATGAACCTTCCCAAAAAATTTACCTGTCCCAAGAATGATTATATTTCTTTTCTGCTTCTTGGTTCTCCTACCTTCAAAATTGTACTGACTCTTTCAAGATCAATCTTTATTCCATCCTTTGAAATTATATGGCCCAACAACTTTCCCTCTTCTAATGTGAAATTTGAGTTTTTTGGATTCAATGATATACCAAATTTTCTGCATTTTATAAAAACTTTTTCCGAATAGTGAATATGCTCTCTATCAGATATTGAATATACTGTGATGTCATCCATATAAATTACCACAAATTTTCCCATTTCTCCTGCAAAAGCAATATGCATGGCACGCTGGAAGGTATCCCCTACATTCATCAAACCAAAAGGCATCTTTGCATACATAAAATTGCCCCATGGTGTGGTGAAAGCATTCTTTTCTTGATCTTTAGGTAACACCTTAATCTGATTGTACCCTGAAAAACCATCCATCATTGAAATTATTTCTGCTCCAACCAACTTCTACAAAATATGATCCATCTTTTGCAAAGGATAATTATCTTTCATTGAAACTTTATTCAAATTCTTGAAATTTATGCAAAGCCTTATTTCTCCATTTGTCTTTCTAACAGGAACCAAATTAGCATCCCACTTTGAGAATCTTAAAGTCACAATAATTTTGGCATCAAACAATTTTTTGATTTCTTTCTCAATAACTAGTAACATCTTTGGAATTATTCTTCTAAGTTTCTATCTGAAAGGTTTTTCTCCAGGTTTAATTGGAATAGTATGTTGTATTATTGAAGTAACATATTCCTTGAGGTCTTCATAACTCTAGGAAAACACATCTGTATATTTTTTCTTCAAGTTCACATATTCTTCTTTTTCTTTGGAAGGCAAGTTTTTAGACAACTTCACAATGTTTGGATTCTCTTTAGTACCAATATTTCTATCTTCAATAGCATTATTAGCAGGTTTCACTTTTGGATATTTAGCAACATCATTTTGATTAAAAAATTTCTCTAAGGGGATCAAACCTCTTGATATAAAATTACTTTTTAATTGAATGATATCCTTTCCTCCTAAAGTTCCCTTCAATTTTTCAGTATTAATATTCTCTTCTTCGCTTTCTTCAGCATCTTGAAAAATTTTCACAATTATCATTTTCATCATCAATATGAGTGTTCACAAACTCCCTAGACAATTCCAAAAATATTTTTTTCTACATATTATCCTCAAATACCTGCCAATATTTAGAATTATCAAGTATGGATGGTCTATTTACAATATCCACTTGATATCCCTTTTGATCGACACTTCGAGTTTTAAATTTACCAGCAGCAACTTCCAAAGAATCAGCTACCGTATTCTTATATCTAGGAACCACCTTAATTGTACGTTTTGTAAAATAGTTACCAAATATATCCCATTCCTCATTTCTATAAGCTCTCATTCGAGGATGTCTGGTTTGATAACTGTCATTCACCTAGTTTATTACAAGCTCTGGATCTCCCAAAACTCTTATCCTTTGTGCTCCCAAATCTTTCAATGCATGCAACCCAAGAAACAAAGCTTCATATTCAACCACATTATTCATGCATTCAAATGTTAATTTATATGATAAAGCTTTAAAATACCTGATAGGAGAAATTATATATACACCAACACCAACACCAACCTTTGCCACAGACCCATCAAAATACATAGTCCACAATCCATCTATTTTCTATTTATTTTCCAAAACATTTGGTTCCTTTACTCCCTCTTCATTCTTTCCAAATTTAATTTGCAATGTAGATTCCAAATCACATGGAACAGTATCATTAAAGAAAATTAAAGAGCCCAAATCAGTATCGACAACATATATATGGTGAATATCAGGTCTATCTTGACTGCTTACTACATAAGGAGTTCATTTCTCACTGTACAACCTCCTACTTCCATCTTGGACAGGAATAGTAGCGTATGACATGTCCATTTTTAAACTACCTTTTAATTTTAAAGTCCAAGACCTTGATAACAATATTCCAAATTTTGGTGGAATGTCTGCCACTACAACATCCCTTACTATTGTTTTAGTTGGTAATTTATTCAAAGTCACTACCATATCTTTAATTAGACCAAGACACTTCACCCTATTATAATCAAAGGAATGCAAATATTTATATGGTCTCGTAACTTTCAGTCCCAAACTTTCAACTACTCCTTTAGGCATTAAATTATGTAATGAACCTGAATCTAACATGGCATTATGTACAACCATATCATGCACATTCAAACTCAAATAAAATGGAGGAACCTCTTCATCATCTATACTTTCAACCTTTGGCCCAAATGAAATAGTACGATTATCATATGTCAACTCTAAAATGTCTAATTGAAATTCTCCTTGACCTTTAACCATCTTTGTTATCGTATCCCTGTACTCATTATTCCTCAACAACTCATTAAAAGGAACATATATTTTCAGCTTGGAAAGTTCATTCTGCAGATTGAAGATAGAAGTAACTTTCTCTACATCTACTGGTGCTATTTGTTTTGTTCCTTTTGTTTTTTCTATTTTATTTTCAGCTTCTTTATTCACAATAGGATCTTTTTGTATTTCCATTCCTTTTTCTGTATTTAATGATCTGGTAGAAGGATGGTTTGAATTTAGCCTCCCTTTATTCACAACAATTTCTCTGTTTCTCAACACGATCTTCCTTTGTACATCATCCATAGCATGTAAATAAACCCTCTAATACTGTTTTGATTCCTTTTCAAAATATTCATTTCCACCTTCCTGTGCAAACATGTGATGCTCTTCTTCAGTAAGATATATCTCTGAATCTAATTCCCCAAAAAGATGAATTTCATTCTCAACGGGATCTTCTTCATATGCAACATATTTCTTAGGGAAAGGTGGTCAAATCTGTTGTTCTTCTTGATTCCTTTGGTTTCTCATATCTCTTTGCCTGTTTTGTGGAGGCATGGGAGGATTTGGCCTTCTAAAATTCAGATTTCTGATTTGAGGATCAACTTGTTCTCTATTAAATGATCTATTGTCCATAGTCAATCTAGCCATTAACTTCTCCATTGTTTTCAACATCATTTCATGTTTGATATTAGTAGAAGAATAAGAAGTAGAAGGCATATTTTCTTCTCTTATTTTCCTTCTATCAATGTCTCTTTATTGCATCTTTCCACTTGCCATTATATTTGCTTCCACTTCTAAAGCATCTATGAACATGGCAGCAAGACTCACTGATTTTCTCTCCCTTAATTAAAATGCAAATTCATTATCAAAGGCCTCAACATAATGAAGTTTAGCAGCAGCTGCAGAAGGTTTATATCTTTTGGAATGGAATTATAAACTCTCATAAATCTGCTTGAAAATTCATGAACAGATTCAAAACATCCTTTCTTGAGATTATTGTATTGGGACAAAAGCTGCAAAGGGCTTTGTTTATGTTGGGCTATAGGGCAGACCCGAGATTTATACCATTAACCTCGCACCAACAAAAAACCCATAGTGTTGGCCCTTTCGGCAACAACCTGCAAACAGATTGCAGTCTCACTCGAAACAGCTATGGGGTGCCGCAGAATCAGGTTTCTGCAAGCAGAAGAGGGATATTAATGTACCTTAGCCTTTAACAACTTATATTCATATACACAGAGATTCACCTTCACATATATAACTTTGCAGCTAAATAAACAGACAGTGACTTGCATAACCCTTTACTGTGAATTCACAGTGAATTTATTTAGTTAGCAGTGATCTTATTTATCAGATATATAATTATCGATGCATGAAAGACATAACAGAAACAACACAAAGAACCACAACACCAGATATAACGTGGTTCACCCCCAGTGTAGGGGTTACGTCCACAGAACTGTGTCTTATTCAACTCTTTACTAAAATCACAGTTCTAATCTGTGCACTCAGCTGCAGATCCTGTCAAGTCCTTAAAGCCGCGCACACAGCTGCAGGCCTTTGTGCACACAGCTACAGAGGTCATCCACGCACACAGTTGGGACTTAACCTTCTCTTACAAAATAGCCTTAGCCTCGCATCAATTCATCTTACATAAAAATCCTAACCTGATTTCGTTACAAGGGTGCTTATTTATAGTGCACTTATTACAAAACTATGGACTTAAACCATGGGCACCCCGAATTATAAACCCTGGATTTAAACCATGGGTTTATTACAAAATGACGACTTGGACTCAACCCCGACACCCCTAAGACTGTTTTGAGTCGTAACTCCACTTACAACTTTCACAAAAACCGCGGAGTTACCAAAATTAGGGACCATTAAGGTGCGCGCCCCAACAGTTTATCATCACACCTTTCTAGAAATACATTCTGGAAAGCTTAAAACAGCTGGAAAATATTTGAACCATTTCTTCGCTTCCCTTGATAAGCTTTGAGAAAACAACCACATTTTAACATCCGCATAATCATCTTCCTCCAAGTCAACAAAATCTTCAAATTTAGCCACATGCCGCTTTGCTGTTATACCTCCCTCTCCATCAAATGAAGAAATTCTCTAGGAATAATTTTGGGGAAGATCATGCAATACAGTAGATAAACGTAAAGGAGAAAATATAGCTGCCATTGGTCTAGTTGGATTTGGAGGGACTGAGAAATTTTGAATGATTTGAACAATAGGTCTTTCTTCAACCTTTACAGACTGTTGAAGATCTCTCCAAAGATAATCAAGTAAATAAGATTCTAATCTATGAGGGCTGAATTCAACATTTTTAAGATTAGATTTAGATTTAGATTCCAACAAACCCTTTTCAACATTAATTTTCCATTCTTGATCAAGGATACTATGAAAATATTGAGAAGATGATGCACCAAACAAAGAAATATCTATTTTTTCTTTGTCTTTTTTCCTAAATAAATTTTCTAGATCCTCCAAACTTCGTAAAACTTCAGTATCAGAATTAAATCGTGTATGTCTTTTGAAATCTTGAAATAATTTTAAACTAGAATCGCCAGGGAAAATGTACAACCTTCTTTACTGACAAAAATTCCTGTTTTCCCACAGAAATATTTTCTTGATCTTTATAAACTTTGTCATTCCTCCCAGGGCTGATTTGCACCTTCGTTCCTCAACAATGGTGCCAATTTGTTAGCACTCAAAATATACCCAAGGTTGTGAAGGTAATTTTAAGGTAAAAACTAAAACCACTTTAGAAAGAAACTGGCTTTTCTTTCTGAAGAGGGATCTCTCAGATGTAAATTTAACAAGGCCAGATATTAGAATAACCAGTTTAAATTATGTGAATGGTTGAAACAACACATATAACCATTGGGAAATGGAGTCAAAATAGATAAAGATAATACAAAGCTTCATACACAAAATTCCAACAAAGGCAAGATAACCATTCAGTTATAGTCATCCATTGATTTTCAGGCAATAGGAGAGAAACATGAATAGTCCATCAATATAGAACATCACAAGATGAATTCCATATCAACTTTGGAGGAAATATTTGTGAATATCTGAAACAATAGCCAGAGCATAACGTGTATGAATTATGAAACTATTAAACACTACGTTCAGATATGAAAGAAAACATAATGGAAGGTAAACACTTAGAAAACAATCACAAGGAAAGAAGGCACAGACTGTAACATAAATGACACAGGAATCTTTGAAGATCAACTTGCATTTAGCTCTGTAATTTCATTCAAAAATCATAAGTTCTCAATAATATCAGTCCAAGCTTATGGGTTCCAACCCCCAATACATCAAATAAATTCAAATATATACAAAAAATAGTTTCTTCCCAAGAAGATCAATAACCAATTAATCTATTAATCATAAGTTTTTGTAACCATATCCCTAATAACTAGGAATAATAATTACATGCCTTGATTCAAATAATAGATTGCTTGATTATAGCAAACTTAGTAACTGCAAGGTATCCTGAACAAACAGCTTCACGAACTACAACACATATCTTCATGAATGAAGTATGTACTTGGTCTTTCCAAATTTCTCCACGACCTTCCATTGTTCCATATTTGGAGTGGCGTATTCTGTCATCTCTCTAATTGACATCTCCAAATCCACATAAGCTTCATAAGACATGACATGCAATCCTTTCTTAATAATTAAAAACTTACCCAATATCTCAAATTCCTCTATCAATTTTTCCACAATGACCTTTCCTGTTAACCCTTTTACTAAATTTTCAAATTTGGAATGATCCATGCGATACTGCACCAATAAGCTATGATATTGCTCCTGGGAAAACATGTGTCCTTCGTCATCCCAAAAAGAAGGGAGACCATCATCAAATAGATCTTTAAAAGCAAGCTTGAAATCCTTTATCTAAGAAGACATTGGATTCACCTTATCCTGCACCACTTTCATGAGTTGATGTTTATTTATAAACTTCTTTTCCCACAACACAATTGCTACTCTATCTTTAATCCCAATGTCCTACAAATTATGATATGTTAAAGAATTTAAGAAATTCAAAGCATTGTGAGCAGTATTCAAAGGCTTCTTTTCCATAGTTTCATTGGCCAACTTCAATATTTGAGTAGCTAAATTGACTAGTGCACTTTCATCATCAATAAAATTTAAACAATCCCTAAACTTGGTGATTTCCACAGACAAAGTATCCCAAATCAAATGTTTATCTCCCTGTAATGGAGCTCTTCCTGTATTTCTTTCTTTTAATTCATTGAACTTTTTCTGTAATTGGCTTTTATCATTCCCTGCTTTATTCTTCTCCTCAATGCTCTTAGCCAATTTAGATTTGATCTTTTCATTCTCCTCTTTTCATTCTTTAATCTCCACCTCTTTCAAACTTACCTGTGACATAGGAACTAATAAAGCGTCTACAAAAAATTCATTTAATGGTCTTTCAATATTAACAAAGGGTAAAATAGTGTCAACAAAGGCTTGACTCATTAATTCTTCCATAACTTCCTTTTCATCATTTTGATCCTTTTTCAACTTTACAATTTGAGCCATCAATTCGGTTCTTTCTACTTCCCACTTGTTTTTCTCTTCCTACAACTTCAATGATTTTCCTTTATAGTCCATCATCTCATGATAAATTTTCTCTTTTCCTCCTGAAGTGTAAATAATTCTGAAGACTGAACGTGTTCAACATTATGGACTTTAAGCTTCTTCTTCAATACTTGAATGGTATTGTCCTTCTCCTCTAGAAGCGTTTTGGTCACCTACATATTACCTGGTTCGATCCCTAAGCTTACAACATCTCCCTGCAACTTTTAAACTTGAATCAAATTTGCTTTATTTTCAACCCTTTCATGCTTCAATTGAACCTCCATCTTATCTACAAGGGACTGTAATTTATTAATTTTCATAATAGCATGTAACAAATCAGAGTAAATAACATCTCCAGTTTGTTTATGGAGTTGTATCTTATCAGGAACACTGATTTTTTCTAACTTCACCTCCATTTCAAACACTTTCTTGTCACTAACCATGGCGAATTTCAGGGTATTCCTCTCTACGTCTCAAGTATAAATCAATGAAGTCTTTTGATTGATTAAATTTCTCACTTGAGAAAGAAGATTCTTAGTTTCCTCTGATGATTGCATTTATTTGTCAGCATAACTTGATATTAACTATGTCCTGGATTTGTAGCGGGTACTAGACTCTGCATTACCTTCTTCTCCGAAGGAATATTGATGCATCTGTACATACTTTTTCTGGAACAAGACCATCTTCTTTAAATCTTCTGAAACTAATTCTTCTGAAATAGTTTGATCATCTTGAGGGTGTGTTTTGGTCTTTTTATGATAAATATTTTTATCTACATCCATGCCATTAGCTTCAGAAAGACTCCTCTTATTCAAAATGCTAGAATTAATAGGCGTTTGAGCCACTGCAGTCAATATGTTCCTCCTATGTTCATCAGCCTCTGAATTTTCTTCAAAATTAGCCAAAATTGCTATTTTATCTAAGCCTTCAACAGTTTGATAATCAAATGGTTTGTTTTTGTTCAACTGCTTCCTCTGAGAAATAATGTGACGTGGATAATAATTTACATTTTTCTCCTTCTGAAAATCCATAACTTCTAACAAATTCTCTATTACTAACAAGGCGCTTTTATTTTTTTTAAATGAACAGACCAACTTTGAGAGGAAATTTAACATTGGAAGATTTTTTAAATGCCCCAAAATGTTCTTCTTCTGCATATGACCTCTGTCTCATAAACTCTAATGTGAAAATTCTTGGAGTCAAAAAAGCGAGTAACCTGTATGGTTCCCCAGTGAACCCATACACTCTCAGAATAGTAAATTCTTTATACAAGAACCAATCTCATGTTTTGTTTTCTGAGGAAGACTGTAGCATAAGTCTCATGTCTTCCAACACCCTTGGCAAGACATCATCAAACATAAATTTGTAAATCTCAGCCATGATTTTATTTATGAACTAAAACATGTTAATTTGTTTCGAGAGGTCCGGAGAGAAAATGGTGGACAAGAACTGCAACTCTGACAAATTAGAACACAAAAGCATGTTTAGTAAATATGACTGATATCTAAAGAACCTGACTTTAGGGAATTCGACCAACTGGGCATGGATAACCTTGGCTAGATATTCATGAAGATTAAAACAATGGGTTGAATGGGATTCAGGGTCAATTGAACCTATACTCAGCAAGAAACCTAAGATGACTTCATTGATATGAGTATCATCATCCAAACCCAAGATTTAACTGACCAGCGACATGACCAACTGTACTTCTTCCTTGAAAATATTAAAATTTTATGGTAGAAATAGACCTTCTAACGATTGACCCTCTTTCTGAATACTGGATAAAAACTGGCATCTGACTTCAGTTCTACAATTTTTATACATTACAATTAAAACCTATTCATTTAAAGCCTCACAGCTATCATGGAAATTATCAGGAAGACTCAATATCCCGCGAACAATTTTTGCGTCAACTTTACAAAGGATTTTTGAGGTGGTATGGCTCATAATAACTCTTTCAGAGGAGGAGTAACTATTCACACACCATTTGAAAATTTTGGGAAAAGTTAGGGTTTGTTCAATTGAAAAATAATATAAGAAAGAACTGCAGACATTCAGAATATCATTCCCTTGTGAATTATACTGCCACAAATGCTCCTTTGAAACTGATACACTACCAACTGACAGAATAGGGTCACATACATTCCTCTCCCTATCAACAACAACCTCCTCTCTCTCATCCAAAACTCTACACAATATTCCTGAACCATGTTCCTTCTCCATAATAAACAATGGCGACAAGTCTTGAATCAAAGTCTCATTGTTTCGAGGCTTACCTGGTAACTGTGGATACGTAGAAGTTGACTTTTGGAAAAATATGGTGCACTGTCCCTTCTTCTTCTCACCTGCAGCATGAAAACGAAACGACTTTACCTAGGTCAACTCACTTTTTATACAACGGATTATTCTGGGGCCCTTACCAAGTTTTTTTCCTTTACCGCTTTCCTCAACGGAACTCACCAAAAGTCACCATGTGGAAAGTGATTTACTAATTCCGCTACCACTCATCCTTTTTAATTATCTCATAGCTTCTCACTCCAGAATGGATTATGACCTTTGATAAGATTTCATCCTTTTCCTGAACTGTTGGATCAAAATCTGTTCTATGTAACCCGCCAACATTTCTCATTTTTTCGAATGTGCATCTTCACACCGCGGACTACCTCATTATCGTAGATTTTATTAACTTTATTTCTTAGTCGTTGATATTTTTGTATCGTTAGCCACTTCCGCCTCTCCATCAAAAATTCTCCCTTGCACAACTTTCCCCAGTGGATCAGTTATCAACCGTAGATTTTCACACCCATAAATCTACACCTTTGAATTTTGCAATGAATTAACCAAAATGCGCATTTTAATAAGGGACTCAAGACTATCAACCTTTACTAATGTTTATGTATCCCTTTATCATTTCTCGATGACATTTCTTCCTCAATTGTTCAACATAAGATTTGTTAACATGGGCCACCATGCCCTAGCTTGGAGAAGCACCTCTCTTGAGAATGGCGGAGCTATGGCTCAATGGGAGGATGGATGAGAGGGAGGGTGAATGGCTTGAGAGGAAAATGGTCTCAAGGCACTCACTCGGGCAGCATAATAGTATGCAAGGAAGGAATGTATTGAGAGTGACCCCCACCCCTCTGTTTATAGATTTTTTAGGGTTCTAAGCCCCTAGTAAAGGCTTTAGCCCCTTTGTGGGGATTTTAGCCCCTTTCACTCAATCTTTAGCTCTTTTTAGGGTTTTAGGCTCCTTTGAGGGGTTTTAGCCCCTTTTTGGAGGCTTTAGCCCATATGAGAGCTATTTAGGCTCTTTTAGGGGGTTTTAAGCCCTTTTTCATGTTTTTAAGCCTTCCTAAGGGTGTGGGGGTCAAATGGGGTCAAATGAGGGTCGTATATGGGTGTCCTTGGGTGGTGTAGGCCATGTAGAGCTGAGTGAGGGATTTTTTGGGTTAATAGTATGAATATTTGATCATCTATCTCTAGACTTAGATATTTCAGCCCAACATATCCCATGACGATCTTCATCGTATCCGTCACCATGCAAAGTACTATCTAATTTTGAATGATACATTGTACTAACGTGATATATATTCCATCCTTCGATGGTTCCTTACACATGAATAGGATGAAAAGGTTTTGAATGATTGCCACTCTTGAGCATGTGATGGTCATCTTAATGGGATGGTTACAGCCCTGAAAATCCTTCGTGCTGGGTATTCCTAGCCTTTGATCTTTAAATATTGTCATGAAGTGGTTAAGAAATTCCCACCATGTCAACACTTTTATCCAAAAAAGTGCACCCACCATGCTCCTTTACACCTCATCATTGCATTTGGCCCTTTTTCCAAGTAGGGTATTGATTTCATGCATTTTAATCCCACCTAAGCTAGGGGGCATGGTTACATCATCGTAGTCATCGATTACTTTACAAAATGGGATGAGGAAATGACTACATATGCAAAGGATGGTAATACTGCCACCCTCTTTTTATTTAACCATGTGATAGCTAGGTTCAAATTCCTACAAGCCATATTCACTAACCACGGATCTCATTTCCACAATCAAATGATGCCTGAGTAAGCTCTAAGCTAGGTTTTCTCCATGAAAATTCAACTCTGTATTACCTGCATGACAATGGTCAGGTTGGGGCCATTAAAAAAGTTTTGAAAACTATGTTGCATAGGATGGTTGGAGATCACAAATTTAATTGGCACTTGACTCTCTTCTCTACACTTTGGGCTTATAGGACTTCGATAAAAACAACAATTGGTTTCACACCCTTTTAGTTGGTCTATGGAATGGAATTTGTCCTCCCTATCGAGTGTCATATTCCAATGCTTAAACTTGCAGTAGAACTTCTCCCGAACACTTCCGCCGAGGAAGAGATATTTTTGTACTTGACCAACCTTGATGAAAGTAGAAGATATGTTTCCTTGGCTAACGAGGCACACAAAAAATGTGTCAAGGAACAGTATGACAAGTCTATTCAACCTCGTGTTTTCAATGAAGGTGACCTAGTCTTGAATTATGATCAGAGACATGATAAACTAGGGAAAGGAAAGTTCAAATCTATGTGGTACAATCCCTTTGTCGTTAGTATGGTCTTAGAGAAAGGGGCTTATGATCTCGTAGACTATGATGAGATACCCTTAGAGAAACCTCGCAATGGCTTGTACCTGAAGAGGTACTATGCTTAATTCATTTATGTATGGTACCTTGTATATATGTATATTATCTGAATTTTTAGTGTGTTTTGGCATTTTCAATATGGTTTTGAGTTTGTTGTCCATACTGTTTATACCATGTTTTGGTTATGCAGATCATATGGATTTCTATGGTTTCCCTAATGGTGCATGTCGTCATACCTTGAACCTTGCTTCAACTGCTTGGGTGTTGTATTCCCCAGCTCATGACTTAGTCAATTCAAGAGTGGTTTGTATTGGTCCAGCTACCAACAATATCGTCGAGTATCAGGAAGTGATAGGTTTAATGATCGAGGTTGCATCTTGGGGAATTCATGATTTGGTAGTATTTATGGACTCTCAACTAGTGGTTTTTCATCTAAACCACGTTTATACCATCAGGAACCTCACACTTCTCTGTCTCTTTCGAAGAGTGCGTATGTTAGATGTTAAAATTCCATATGCTAAGCTAGATTATCAACATTTAATTTCAATTTCATAACAAAAGCATATAGACAAGATCACTGAAAGAAACAGTATCACAAGAACAACACATATTTAACCTGGGAAAACCCTAAATTTGGGAAAAACCTAGAAAAAGCTTCCTCAATATAGATGCCCCAAAAGATAAAAGGTAAAACCCAGACTGATCCTCCTCCTTCTCCAGCTACAACTCTTTCTCTATATCTCTTATGCACTACACAAGTGAGTGTGAGTGTGTTCAAATGAGAATCACCTCACCTCTATTTATATTCTTTTGTTCACTTGACATTTAATCTAGCTATGTAGGATCAAGTAAACTTAACTCAGTTATATAGGCTCGAGTAACCACAACTAGATTAACTTAATCTTATAGCATATTCTGGAGGGTACTAATGACCCAACTTACAATGGAGGGTACTTCCTCATGAATCTTATTAATTCTACCGAGTAGGAACATCGAGGTACAAAGAAATACAAATTATTCTCCCGATAGAAACATCGAGGATCAATAAAATATATATATATATATAGAATATTCTTCGAAGTTACAATAATTCAACACTCCCTCTTAACGAGAAGGGTATTATACAACAACATCAACAACAACAATAGTAGGAGAGAGAGGACATCATCAACATCACTATGGTGACACATCTATAAATCATTGGAATCTTTTCATCATCTTCAACATATAGTCTTCATCTTCAAACTTCAGGAGCAAAAACACTTTGACCACTCAATCGACAACATCACATCATCATCTGAACTTTCGATCAACATCATCATACTCTAAAATTTTGATCATTATCATCATCATCATATTATGAACTTTCGATCATCAACATCATCATCATCACATTCTAATCTTTCGATTAGAAATCATCATCATCATTATACTTTACTCTTTCGATCAGCAATCATCATCATCATCATTATACTTTACTCTTTCGATCAACAACATCGTCATCATCACATTCTAATCTTTTGATCAGTAACATTATCATCATCACACTCTGATCTTTTGATCAGAAACATCATCATCAGCAACAATCTGAGAAACATCATCATCACACTCTGATCTTTCAATTAGGAACATCATCATCATCAGAAACAACCTGCAATCCACAATACAGAGATGACAGTCTTAGGATCACTTTTGGACTTAAATTCCAAGGATGATGCAAACCCACCACATTCTCAAGAACCAAAGTCACCAGATTCAATTACAGGATAATCACTCCCTATCATTTTAGGACTAAGTCCAAAGATGATGCAATCCTACCACGTTCTCGAGTACCAAAGTCATCAGATCCATTTTGAACAACAGTTCAAGGATGATACAATCCTACCACATTCTCAAGTACCAAAGTCATCGGATCCATTCTGAACAAAATTTCAAGGATAATACAATCCTACCACGTTCTCGAGTACCAAAGTCACCAGATCCATTATGAACAAAAGTTCAAGGATGATACAATCCTACAATGTTCTAGAGTACCGAAGTCACTGGATCCATTCTGAACAAAATTTCAAGGATGATACAATCCTACCATGTTCTCGAGTACCAAAGTCACCGGATCCATTCTAAACAAAATTTTAAGGATGATACAATCCTACCACGTTCTCGAGTACCGAAGTCACTTGATCCATTATAAACTAAAGTTCAAGGATGATATAATCCTACCACATTCTCGAGGACCGAAGTCATCGGATCCATTCTGGTCAAGTGTTATGGGATGAGACAATCCCTCTTCATTCTCGAGGACCGAAGTCACTGAATCACTTTAGGACATGTGTGCAGGGATGATACAATCCCACTGCAACATCACTACTCCCCCTTTCGAGGAAGTTCTTTCCCAACAACACCAAGCTTGTCTCGAACTTATTCAAACTTTACTTGGGACAAAGGCTTTGTCAACACATCAACAACTTGTTCATCCGTACTCACATAGTGGAGCTTTATGGCTCCCTTGTGCATCATATCTTGAATGTATAAATACCATATTTATATGTGCTTCGATCTATCATGGAACATTGGGTTATATATAATATTTATACAACTTTGGTTATCACATAGAATCACGGTAGTATCCAAGTACAATTTGAATAAACCTGACATCAGCTTCTGAAGCCATATGGATTCACAACTAGCAGAGAAATCTGCTATATATTCTGCTTCAGCTGTGCTAAGATCAACACTAGATTGATTCCTGCTAAACCATGAAATCATAGCAGATCCCAGACTATAAAATCCACATGATGTGCTTTCCCTACCTTATATACTTCTAGCCCAATCTACATCCGTATAGCCATACAATATGTACTCATGGTTTCCACCATAGTATAGACCAAAGTCTATAGTCCCTTTCAGATATCTCATCACATTTTTTGTGGCTATTAGGTGAACATGTCTAGGTTGAACTAGATATTGACTCAACGTGTTCACAACAAAACAAATTTCTGGTCTGGTATTTGTTAGATACATCAATGACCCAATAATTTGTCTATATTGAGTCATGTCCACTAACTATGACGAGTCATAAACTAACAACTTCAGGTTGGAATCCATGGGTGTGGGCATGGCTTTGCATTCCAACATATTGAATCTTTTCAATATATCTACTGCATACTTTCTCTGGTTGAGAAAGATTCCTTCTGAAATTTGCCATACTTCCAGACCTAGGAAATAATGAATTAACCCAAGGTCTTTCATCTCAAATTCTTCAGCAAGCTTCTTCTTGGTTTCCATAATCTGTTTCTCATTCCCTATCGAAAATAAATCATCCACATATAGTAATAGTATGACAGGTTCATATTCTATAACCTTGTAGTAAAGGTTAGGATCGCCTTTACTCTTGGTAAAGTCCAAGGTCGTTAGGAAACTATCTATCCTTCCATACCAAGCTCTAGGAGCTTGCTTCAAGCCATACAGGGCCTTCTTCAGTTTGCATACATGAGTCCTTTTGTCTTCAAATTCAAATCCTTGTGGTTGTTCTATGTACACTTCTTCTTCAATCACACCATTCAAGAAGGCTATCTTCACATACATCTAGTGTAAGTCCCACTTCATCATGGATGCAAGTGCCATGATAGTTCTAATTGAAGTATACCATGCTACTGGTGCAAATTTCTCTTCATAATCAATTCCCTCTTTCTGAGAGAAAGCTCTGGCCACAAATCTTGCTTTATACTTTTCAATACTTCCATCAGCTGCATGTTTTATCTTGTAGATCCATTTGGAGGATACTACACTCTTTCCTTCTAGTTTTGGAACTATATCCCATACATCATTCTTCATTATTGACTGGTATTCTTCAGTCATTTCCTCTACCCATTCTTTCTTCTGTACCGCTTCTTTGTAGTTTGTAGGTTCTTGATCCACTAGATCACACATTAAAGCCACATAGGTGGAAAATGACTTGAACTTCTTTCTTATCCTTGTGGAGCCTTCAGGAGCTCCATATATTTCTGCTTCTTGTACAATTTCTCTTCCCCAAACATGATTTCTCTTTCGTGATATCTCCATCATAGGAGCTTCTTATGGTTATGTCATATCATGTTGTTTAGGTACTTCATCTTCAGGGAGGGATGTAGTCTCAACATTTCTGGGAGGTACATCTTCCTCATACACTTCTTCATGTTGACATTTTATGGATCTCTTGAGAGATGCTTCTTCATCAAATTTTACATCTCTACTGATTTCCATGTGATGGAATCCAGGAATGTAAATTATGAATGACTTCGACACTTCACAATATCCAACGAATATCCACTTCTTTTTGGAAGGGTCCAACTTGGTTCTCTTCTCTTTTGGTATATGAACATATACAAGGCAACCAAATATCTTGAGGTGACTCACCTCATGATTCTTTCCCGTGAACAACTTTTCTGGAGTCTTGAATCCAAGAGCACTGTGAGATATTCTATTATGTACGTAGACAACAGTTCTTGCTGCTTTTGCCCATAAATGCATTGGAATATCTTGATCATATATCATTTTCTTCAATGCCTCCATAATGTTTCTATTCTTTCTTTTCGCAACACCACTTTGTTGAGGATTGTAGGGAGTTGTTATTTCCCTCTTGATTCCGACATATTTACAGAAGGATTCAAACTCTTTTGAAGTATACTCTCCTCCATTGTTTGATCGGAGTGTCTTGATTTCATTGTCTAAAAGATTCTATATCAAGGCTTTGAATTCCTTGAATTTCTCAAACACTTCACTCTTTTCTTTCAAGAAGTATATCCAAGTCTTTCTTGAATAGTCATCAATACATGTAATATAATATTCAAAGCCACTTAAAGACATGGAGGACATTGGACCACATACATCTGAATGAATTAATTCCAACGTACCTTTTGTTTTTGTTTCACTTTTCGTAAATGGATTCTTGATGTTCTTTCCTTTCGGAAATCCTTTGCAAATGCCTTCATGTTTGGTAATCCCATCACTACTTTGTTCACATGAGGTAGTGATTTGTAATTTATGTGAGCAATCCTTTTATGCCATAGTTCACTAGGATCAGTGGACTCATGAACAAGGACTATTTATGAATGTCCCTTGAGTTTATACAGGCCTCCTTCTTCTTCACCAATGACAACTGCATCTTCAATATTCTTTCCCTTGGTCCACATGAGTACTTGGCCATCTATGAATGCAACTCTAAATCCTTTCTTATCTAAAGCTGAGATAGAAAGTAAATTCTTCTTTAGATATGGTACATATAGTACTTCTTTCATCTTCAGGGGATTTCCTCAATCAATCTTGTAGCTTTCTTCCCCAATTCCTTTGATCGGATAATAATAGTCATCTCCTAGAGATACTTTCTGAGGAGAGTTCTTTAATTTAAGTATTGACAAAGTTATATTTTTTCCTATCATGTGCTTTGAAGCACCACTATTAATAAGCCAAGTATCTTCTCGAGGTGTTATAGATCTAGAGAGTGCAGAGAATAGCACATAATCTTCTGAATCTTCTTCTCTTGCTTGCTTACTTAGAGGTCCTTCCTCTTATTCTTATTCTTCGTCCTCATATTCAGCTAGATGAGCATGATGTCTTTTGTTGTTGTTGATCCTTTTCTTATATTCTTGTTTCTTCATAGGACAATTTTTGGCAAGGTGTCCTGTCTTATCATAGTGAAAACATTGAAATCCAAAGTAGTCCTTATCGGGGAGACTTTTCCTTACCTTATGGAACTTCCTGGGAGGTTGATACTCCCTCTTTTTTCCCTTATTGAATTTGGGTTAACTTCTTCTTCTCTTGGTATGAGTGGCTAGGGCTTGATCATCCTCCTTTAGTGGGGCTTCTCTATTTTCCACTCTAGTCTCATCTTGAATACAATCTTCCCATACAACATCAAACTTCATGCTTTCATTCTTGGTACACATCATCTGGATGAATGAATCCCAGGGTCTAGTAGGACCATTGAGAGTAGTCATAACCATCTCATCTTCATCAAGTTTGTCTCCAATGGTTTCTAGTTGTTATTTGATCTGAGAGACCCTTGTGAAGTAGTCCTGGATGGATTCTCCATGACTCATCTTGGTGCTCTTCAGTTGAGCTCTTAGATTCATCTTTCTGTTGATGTTTCTACCATCATACATTCTAGATAGGGAATCATACATTTATTTTGGAGTCTACTTGGATGACACTTGAGGGATCAAGTGATCCTTGATAGAGTCAGCGATAATCCTTTGTTCCCTAATCATATCCTTCTTGTTCTTCTCCTTAGCTTTAGCTTCTTTAGGTTCTGTAACTTCCTTTTTGATATACTTATCAAGATCATTTTCTTGGAGAATGTGGCCAATCCTGTATTTCCATGCTTGGAAATTCTCTATGGCTTCTAGCTTGTCCTCAAGCTTAGTACTTGGGGCCATCTTGTGAGAAAATCACAAAAATTGAAATTTTGTGGAATGAGAAACTGAACTTACCAGGAGATGCACTTGAATGAGGTGAGTTGACTGGTGTTTGTGGTTTGTGGAGATCTCAAGTCTTCACCTTCCAAATATGCCTTGCGAGATTCAACACTGCAGCTTCCAAGTGTTTTCTGGTTCTGCAGTTTTCTAGTCCAGCTATCAAACTAGGGTTTGAATTTCCTAGAGACTCACTCACCCAAAAACCTCGATTACAGGCTCAATAGATGCACTCTAGGAGGGCTCAATTTTCCATACAATCAGTTTTCCAAAAATCAAAAATTTTCTTGAAACCCTAATTTCTTGTCGGGGAGAGAGAGAGGGATTTTTATCTTGTGAAAGTTGTCCTATTCAGGTTATCTCTTATACAATGTTAACATTCCATATCCTAATCTAGATTATCAACATTTAATTTCAATTTCATAACAAAATCATATAGACATGATCATTGAAAGAAACAGTATCACAAGAACAACACAGATTTATCCTGGGAAAGCAACTGAAGCGTCTCAAAACTACCGCAGTATGTCTTTGAAAACTCCTAGGGAGGTCATCTATTGCAACATTCGAGATATACAAACTAAACTGACCTAGTTTCTTATCCATCTCGGTGATCTCATCATTGCTTATATGGACAAAGAAAGCTCCTTCTCGCCTGTCCATTGGGGATGATCCCCCACGCTGTGCATCCCCAACATCTTCATGAAAACATTAGGTCTTTTCATCATCCATAAAAAAAACATAAAACATAAAAATACTAAAATATAATCAAAATCTTGAGTACTGCTTCTTACCTATGTCAGCCCACTAAGTTCTAGGTGGTAGAGAAAATTCGGGATCCCCTCTAAAGTCGGTCCTTGCATAGGCATATTCCTTAATCATGAGGATTTGGTCGTTTAGACATCGAAAGAAGGGAGCCCCATATTTGACCTTGGACCCACCACCTCCAGTTTGGGTCATGATCTCCACCCACCACAGCATGCAAGGGTCTCTAGGTCTCAACTCTATGAATACCACCTAGGGTCTCAAGAGGGGTACCCTCTCAAAGAAGAAGCATGCCAAAATGGTCCAATAGCTAAACTATTTTAGTTCCCCTTGTTGAAACTTGGTCAGTTGATCCTTGAACATGGGTTATTGTGCCTTGACCCAATTGAATATTGTGGGATCCATAGCCTCTAGGGCATACTAGAGAAGCTTGGTGAGCCCCTTGGCTCCCATATACCCTATGCATGGTAAATAGCACAGTACAAAGTGTCAAATCCCTCACTTCTTTGATCAAGATTTTCTTCCCCGACATCTTGGTTCCAAGATTGTAATGACGAACTATCAGCTCTTGTGTTGTAATATCTCCCCCTCTGGAGCCTGTAAATGAAATAGGCACTCCATGCCTAGACAACCCGGTGATAAATTATATGTCTTCCACCTCTATATGGTGAGGATATGAGGCCCCACCTAGAAATGTTGCTACTCCAGATTCCATATCCGCAGTATGTGCTCCAATAATTGCACATGTGATACCATACTTAGAGCATGGAAAAATTTCAAGAGGACACAACCTAGTAGAGAAACAATGCAAGCTACATTTTCTACAGCGCTGGAATCGTCATCTTCATGTTGCCTCTCCTTCCAAATCACCATTTTGAGCATAATGACTTGTCAAAAACAATCCATGAGGCATTTAGACACATATCCAATATTTGAAAATGCTAAAAATTCTCTTTTTTGCTAGCACATTCATATTTTGGGCACTACGGTCAAAATCGCTCTTGACCCCTTATGACAGAGCGGTGCCACCACCTGTGCAAGCCTGAAAAAAGCCAGTTATTATCTCGCACCGCTCCTCCCATGAAGGCTAGAAGCGTTACCCGGGATGCATTTTTTAGGCTTGGGTTAAAAGCCACAAAAACTCAATAAAAGACATGAAATTGAAAAATGGAAACCATAGAAATGAAGAGAAGGTTTCTAGCTCTCACCTAGAACTGACAGCTTGGAGAACGGACAAGAAAAAACTCTGGATTATTCAACTGAAAATCTGCACACAACTCTCCCAAATGCTCTCCAAGAATTGGTAAATGGTAAATGAGTTAGTTTTTATTATTTAGTTTGTTTTTTATAAAATATATTTAGGGTATTTATATTATTTTGATGTTTTTTAAATAATTTTCATTCAAAATACCCTTTGTATAGTTTATAAAAGTCACTTTTGAATATTTTTGGGGAACTAATGGCCTTTTAAAAAGTTTTGCAGGGACATAAATGAAAAGTATTGTCTATGGGTATGCTTTTTTTTTGCTTTTTCATACTTCCGCAAAATAGAAAAAGTCATCGAGCGTTCATTTCGATACTTTGATCATGCTCTTTAAACCTAGAATCAAAGCTTCGAGTCATTTTCGCTTCTTTTCAGGCTCGTTAAACTTCTTCATCGCGAAAAGAAACCATAATGGAGTCTTCTTTAAACTCTTTTTGAATCCCTGCATGTGAAAAGATTGTCGAGCGAACTTGTCTTCTTCATGCTCGTAAAAGTACTTAAAGAGTCATCTTTCTGACGGTAGTTTACCCCTATTTCAGTTTGGATTGACTAGTTATGAAAAAGGAGAACTCCAACCAATCATGATTGGAAGAGTTCTCTTGAGTATTATTTTATACTTTTTTGGGCCCTAGAGACTAAAACATACAAAAAAGGACCCTTTGGAGTCTTCTTTCGTTTTCGTTTGGACCCTCTAAACATGAACGAAGCTGAGTTAACTTTCAATGGAATTGTTAAACCAAACACTGAGAGACCCTATTTTGGGACCGAACCCCTCCTTTCTCAAGTTTGTGAAATATATGAGAATGGACTTGTCTTCTCATAAGCTACAATGAGTTTTTGTTACCTTCTTTGAACTCGTAAAAATGAAAAGAGGCACTCATCAATCATGATGGGGAAATTAAGGGAAGGGAACTAATTCATTTTGCAAATAAAATGGCATTTTGTAGTCACATTTGAACATCGTACTTGTCTGCATTTCATTCAGTCAATTGGGTATTCAGTTGAATTCCAAATTCATTCAATTTCATGAGTCATGTCACTCCTTTGAGTCTTTCAAAGAATGCATTCTCCACCACTACATTATGTCCTGGTATACGTCTGGTTTATTCAATGATGCCAAGTCTTTGGTCGTGCTGCCCAATGTTCAAAGGGAAGTTGAAATTTTACCTCTGTAATCAAAACAACCTTTGTGTCAGTACCTTTTGAGTCAGTACTATGGTTACATCATCTACAACATTCTAGAAATTTGTTTCGAGTTTCGTGTCATTGATGTGGGATTCATCATGTCCCTCCTTCAACGATACTATTCCTGCGACATCAGCTCATCATCCAGGAATTAGTCTTAGAAACAAGTTTAGTGCATTGAGGTCTGTATGCCTTAATGACAGATTCTTTCACTCTTGACATAGGTTCAAATCATTGAAATTTTATCAATAGAATCGACCGAGTGTTCGACATCAAATCATCTATTCACACTCAAGAGATTGTACTAGGGTACCTTGGGAATCATTGACATCAATGGTGATCTCCCTCGCACTTTGTAATGTCCCCGGTTTTGACCCCGTTTGCATGATGTATATATTGTAATTAATCATGGTGAGGAGCTCAAGGCAAGAGCCCCACCATCGATTTGGTTGTGTGTGTGTTTCGGAAATGGGGATAGTTACCGATGGTTTATCGTGCCATTTGGCACATTATAATTCGGCATCATGTAAATACGCACATCAAATAAAATAAACCACAACCAGCTATGGTAGTGCAACGTTGAATGAAAAGGGCATGGTTCCAAAGGATAAGGGGTGGGGGGATGTCAAACCTTGATCTATGGGGGGAAAACCCATGTGTTACCACCTTGTTTTGTTTTGCCATCTTCCCTTGCCAACCTCTTCAATGTCTTGATTTTTGTTAGTTGGGGGCAGTTATTACATGAGGAAACGTGGGCATGGGGAGGCGTCAGTTTTGGCAGGCTGCTGTCAGTTCAGACGGTACGCATGCCCAGCAGAGAACCATTGTTTCTCTCATGCCTGGTATCCACTCTTCCCACCGCTTTTGTTCTTACTCATGCGCGCCCGATCTCCACCTCGACCGCCATATTCTTTGTGGTCTGTTCATGCTCACGCGTAGAGTCATGCTCTGTTCATGCTCACACACGGGGATCTGGTGCATTCCTCACGCGTAGAGCCATCGCTATTTCTCTTCACGCGCAGGGACTCTGCGTTGCTTTTGCTCATGCAGGGAGCAAGAGAAATCATGGCTGTCGCTTGGGATTTTTGGTGCAGGAGCCATCTCGCGCTCAGGGACTGTGTGTAAGTTCCCTTACTGATTTGTGTCCGTGTATATGTTTTCCTCTATGTTTTGTGGTCTGGTGCAAGTTCCCTCACGCACAGACTGTTTGGGGTCGTTTTCCCATGTTGTGAGCCGTGCTCACTGCTTGTGTTTTGGGGTTGTTGTCTTTCCCATGTTTCGTTGGGTCATGGTGCTCAATTTCACTTTGGGCCACTGTTGATTTCCAATCTATTGGATGAGTTTCCCTGTTTTGGGACTATGGATTGCTGCTATCATCCATTGTGTGTTAGGGGCTGCTGGAGTACCCTAGTTTTGGTTTGTAGCTGAGTTGTTTTGGCCATGATAGGGCCAAGAACAACTCTGAGTTTCCTTGTAGGCTTGAGCTGTGTCTCACCTTTCGTTTGGGACTGTCACTGGTTGTTTTGCTTTCTTCACAAGACTGTGAAGGGATTGTTTTCGCTGCTGGTATGCAGTGTTTGTCCTTTGGACTGTGCTGGCTTGGCCTATCGGTTGATGGCCTGATTAACCCAGCAGTGTTGGTTTGGATGATGGTGTCCCTTGGCCATGTGTAAGCCTGCGTTGACCCTTATCCTTGGAGGAATCATGCCCAAATCGGGGGTGGCAGCGTTGCTGAGAGATTGATGAGCACGCTGGCCTATGGTTGGGTGGAACGTTGCAGTGACGTAGCTAGTTGCGGTTGAATTCTTCATTAAAAGATAAGTGCTACTGTTATCCCATCTCTGCAAATTATATCTATTGTTTTATGAGCTATGATGAACATGTGAATGCTGGAATGTATGTTTGCTTCCACTGTATGATTGAAGATTTATGCATCTGTGTATGCCTGTATGTTTAGCATTCCTGTTATGTTTAAGCTTTTAATTTCAGCATTGATTTATCCATGCTTGTGTTCATGGGGCTGTTTTCCCGTATGCTGGGTGTTGGTCACGTCCTCTTCACCGGTCTGAGGGATGGGGACGTGACAGTATGGTATCAGAGCTAAGGTTGCAACAATGGGCCTCTATGGGCCAAGATGGAGCAACTGACAGAGGGTGGAATTGCCTTCTGCCCAGCAGGGATCAGTAATGGATGACAGCAAACTTCCAAAATATTGCCTAAGTGTTGATAGTCGGGTCATCGGAGGGTTTAGTGGTTCCGACTTCCGTAGTTGCAGAAGAGAAAGCAGTTTCTCGTCCGCCGTTGCGAAAGCCAAAGTCATTTGGCTTCCGATGTGAAAGGATTTCCGATGTTGCGGAATAGTTGGAAATCTCCCATCCGCCATAGCGAAAGAGCTACCAATCGGAAGAAGTTCAGGTTGGTGTTCCGCCGTTGCGGAAGCCAAAGGAACAAGTCTTCCGATGAGAAAAGATTGCCGCCAGAAGAAGATAAGGCTCTGTGTGCCGCCGTTGCAGATGGAGAAACGATTCGACGCCCAACGGAAAAGTCATCCGATTGCTGGTAGCACAGAAGAAAATCGTGAACATTTTCTAAGTGTCCGCAGCTGATCGGAAGAAGTTTGTCTTTTGTGAGCCCCCGTTGCGGAAGCCAAAGTCATTTGGCTTCCGATGTGGAAGATCTGCCGACGCCGCAAGTTGAAAATTTTGCTAACTAAACGGCCGCCAATCGGAAGAGAAAGTGGTTTGTGCACCGCCGTTGCGGCTACAGAAGGGATTCAGCCGCCGATTTTGCGGAAGAAGAAGCAACTAAGTGTCCGACGAAAAGTGGTCCGACCGCCGACAGGTGCTATGTTCGACGGAAAGAAGAAAGACAAATTTTGAAAAAATTTGTCTAAGTATGAAATCGTCGACGGAAAAAGGGGAATGATTGCCGATGTTGCGGAAGAGAAAAGCGGTAAGTCGTCCGACGAAGAAAGACCGCCGCCGGAAGAAGATAAGGTTCTGTGTGCCGTCGTTGCAGATGGAGAAACGATTTGACGTCCGCCATTGCGGATGGAGGAACCATTAGGCGTCCGCCGTTGCAGATGGAGAAACGATTTGGCGTCCGTCGTTGCGGATGGAGGAACCATTAGGCGTCCGCCATTGCGGATGAAGAAAGGATTTGGTGTCCGCCGTTGCGGACGGAGAAACAACTTCCCGACCAACGGGTAAGGCCTCCGACGTAAAGAAAGAAAGTTGAAAAAAAATTCTAAGGAAAAAATTCAGTTCACTCATCAGAGGAAAAAGCATTTCATGTTCCACCGTTGCGGAAGCCAAAGTCATTTGGCTTCCGATGTAGAAAGATCACCGACAGCCAACGCGGTAAAAGAAGGTTTGAAATTTTTCTAAATAACGAAAATATTGATCGCCGAAAGAAGAAAGTGAATGAGCGTCCGCCGTTGCGGAAGCGAAAGCATTTCGGCTTCTGACTAGAAAGGCTGTCGATGCCGTTGCGGAAGGGGAAATCCTTTAGAGAGCCGCCATTGCAGAAGGGGAAGCCTTCTAAGAGCCGCCGTTGCGAAAGGATTAGTGGTTTGAGATCCGATTCTACACAAAGAGAATTGAGTTTTTCAAAGGGGATTTCTCAGTGGTTTTCAATGGGATCTCCAGCAGATTTCGACTGCTTTCCAGTGGGATTTTCACCTGTTCTCAGTGGTTTACAGGTGGCTGAAGTTGGCTGGAGATGGAACCCAGTCCAAAATGCAATGGTGTCATAAAAAAATTAAAAAAAATGCAAATATTTGGTGAAAGCCCTCATTCTTAGAAGTGGTGTGGTTTTTACACCTGAGGTCGAAATGACGCATGTGAATAGGCGTTGGAAAGCTTATCCAGCAACGAACAAGGATAAGTGACCAAAATTTGAGCATGAAGCAGCCAAGTGCTAATGATGGCCACTGTTATCAAATGGACAAATCTGGACAGTTGCATGCCCAGGGGCAGCAAGGACTATGAAGTCAACCAGCTGCTGTGTGAAAAAGGAATTCCATGAGAAGATGAGGGATTTGAAAGGGAAGTTTCTCTTAAAACTCTATCTTGCTGATTATAACTACATTTCCTAAGTTTATGCATGAAATGCATGAGGATATGTATTGCATGCATAGGATATTGCATGTTGGTAAGAATATTGGAAATTATATATATTATAATGAACCACTAATGATAATTAGTGCTTTGATGTTGGCATTAGTGGCAAAACCAGCAATGACATGGACTTGGATGAATATGTTGCTGATGCTAACAGATGTGACCAGCAACCCTATGAAGAAAGGGATAAGGCAACAAGTCCATAACAAAAGTTGGTGAGCAAACGCTGCCATCTCCTGCAAAGGACCAATCAAATTGGTCATGTCAAGGGTGTAAGTAGAACCCATGCAGGTAAGAATTTGCTTATCAAAAATTCCATGGATTGGTACAGGTAAGAGACCTCATACCATGTGGATGTTTGAATATAGAAAGGTGTCATGCCTACATATGTTGATGATATTGATTGTAGTAATGCATGCTATGTGAGGTGGACATGGCTAGGCCATGGTATGTTGAATGCATTGAGATGAATGCATGTGATTTTATGAATGACTAATGACTAAAATGATGAATTGATGACAATTCAGGAACCATTTCAGAGGTTGCTATGAATGCAGGATAGTCATGATCAGTTGGCTGCCAGAAATGCTCTATGGAAGAGCAAGGTGGCATGAATGATATGCTTGTGAAGTAAGGGTATCTAAACCTTCATTTAATTGCATAAATGATATGACTATACCTTGCAAATATTAATATGATAATGATTGCATGACGTAAATGAGCTTTGATGATATTGATGTGACTAACAGCTGGAAGTATTTGAATTTTATAAATTCTGAGAATGCTTCAGTGATGGTTGTAGCAATGAAAAGTTATATGCATCCAGACTTACCAAGTGTTGGTTGATTGAAGCTCATGTTTTAGGTAGATTAATTCGAAAATGGCATTGAGAGGTAAGACCCTGACCAATGCCAGAATCTACCATGTGAAAGAGCTTGTTAAATTTGAATTGTGAATTTCAAATTTAAGAAATTGCTGACAACTACTAGTCACTATTGGCTTGCATAAGCTTGTGTTTGGATGTTTGAAGCTTATGTTTCAGGTAGATTATTTTGAGCATGGCAGTGAGAGGTAAGATCCTGACCAATGCCAGAATCTACCATATGATATGCATAATAGGTTGTTAAAATTCGAATTGTGAATTTCGGATTTGAGAAATTGCTGACAACCACTAGCCACTGTTGGCTTGCATAATATTGTGTTTGGATGTTTGAAACTCATGTTTCAGGTAGATTATTCGAGCATGGCATTGAGAGGTAAGACCCTGACCAATGCCAGAATCTACCATTTATGAGAAGAAGTCTCATGGTTGTGAAAATAGTTGATATGCATAATGGGTTGTTAAATTTGAATTGTGGATTTCAGATTTAAGAAAGTGCTAACAACTACTAATCATTGTTGGCTTGTATAAGATTGTGTCAGGAGGGACGCATGGTAAGTGGGTAATCATGTTATGATAGTAAGCATGAAATTATAATGGGCATAGTAATGTTGCTTACAAGAGACCCACAAATAAGCAAGTCAATTTCTGTAGTAGATAGAATTGCAAATCCTTATTAAATTTGATTGCTAATGTCATTGCTTGGTTATGGAATAATCAATTTGGATTGTAGTATCAGGTAATGATTGACTGTTTGGCTATTGATGAATGTGTCAAGGGTACACGTTGCAGGAAGATCATGTGTGATGACCTGCAAGGGCCAAACTTCATGGGAAGGTTTTCCCTTATCTTGGAAATGGGTTTCGGGTGAAACGCCATTGGACATTTTGAAAATGTCTCATCTACACTGCATGTTTGGTGATAACATGAGTGAGATGGTATGGGTTATGTCGGTAAGAAATGTGTGAATGTGAAATGTAAAAAGGAGTCAAGAGGGCTAACTGAGGTACTGTTAACTCAGGGAAGAAGCCTCCATTCCTCCTTAACAAAGGCATACTGCGACGGCAAATGGATAAGTGTTCTATGACCCTTGCTATGAATATGCATGTTTAATTTTTAAATTCCATATGCAGAACATGTTTTAATTTAATATCCATTATGACTGATTGTTTGACTATGCATAGGGCCTGCATGGCACACACCGGGAATGGGTGCACACTTTTCCGATGTTAAGTCATGAAAGGGTTGTCGATATTGATTACACTCTAGGGAGTGGACGCACTCCTGGTGTCTCAATACTTGATAGTGAATGATGGAAAATGTGATTACAGTTTTGAGCAATAATGCTGATGAGTTTGCTTGTATTGCTTGTGTTGCTTGTGTTGACAGGCTAAAGGTAAATGGTAAATGGTTGTTGTGAGGGGTTGTAGAGTAAGGGTTATTGTTGATATAAGTGTGCGTTGATATAAGTGAATGGTTGGTATAAGTGTATGTGTCATTGTTGACATAAGTGTATGACGGGCTGTGATATGTCTAAGGATCCATAGTAGATCCTAGACTTGGAAATGGTCATGATAAAGTTCCAAACCCAGTTGACATGGTTATGTACTGGCTGGACATTAATTATTTGATGTTGTGGAACAACCGGCGTGCTGACCTAACATCTAAGTCCATATGCGATCCCAAGGCTTGCAAAGCGAAGCAGGATCCTGTGGACGAACGAGGGAATGCACAATACAGATAAGTATTGGATTATTTTGCTTATGAATATACATGTGTATATGATTGGTTATGATGTTTATCTCTAGAGAAAGATAAAACTGATGAGAATAAACTAAACATATGAATTTATTCAATGTTTGGATATAGGTATCGCTGGGAGCGAGGACTATGAGAGCATCCTAGAGATTCCTGTGGACATGTGAATGTCCTAGAAAGCTCGGAATGAGCGGTAATGAAAAAGGTGCTAGTAAGACGGGGGAGTCCTAGCAGCCGAGACAAACCATGTGGAGAGACTCCATGGTTTAGAGGTCTAGAATGGACCGAAGACACTAAGTGTCATGACCAAGAAGGATTGGTCCAGCATTCACGGTGAAGTGAAAGAGGCTGAGAGCATGAAAAGCCACTGCGATGGTGTGGGTTCCAGGATGGGACAAAACAAAGACGGAAAAAAAAAACTCCTACTGCTCTCTCTTGCCTTTTGATTATATATATATACATATATACTTATGCATTGTGAAAACAAAGGATTGTTGAATTGCATGTATGATTGAGAATGAAATGTGTGTATTTGCTTAAGTAAATTTGTGAATGCTGGAATAGTTAATTCCCTGCCCAGGAATGGACATGAATGAGCTCATGTGCCTGTTGGGAAGGCATGAAAAATATGAAAGCCTCATTGATGAGACTTGAACTGTCATGCCAAATGGAGAAATTAATTAACTAATTTTAATGTCTACATTATGCTTGGTCTGATAGAATTTCAATGGTGCATTTCACAGGTGAGAAAAGTGAAACCAGGTGGTGCACATTGATCATGGCAGCAGATCAAAAGTTGTTGGACTTAGCTGGAAGTCTCCTTCAAATTATTGCCAAGACCCAAGAGAATCTTGGGGAGATGCTCAAGATACAAAGAAGGCAGAGTGAAATGAACCACCAGATTTTGCAAGACTCCATTGGTTTGCAAAGGGAGGTGAAAAGCCTTCTGGGAGCAATCAGCAAGGGAAAGGAAGGTGGATCAGCAATGGGACATTCGTCCAAGAGACCCAATAAGAAACGGTCCAGGCATGAAGACTCAAAGGAAATTGAGCAGGCAAAGATGAAGCAGCCAGTGAGATGTTGGAGATGCAGAGGACATCATTTACGCCGGGACTGCCCAATGAGGGAACATGATGAAGGAAATAGCCGCAAAGTTCCTAGACTTCAGGATCAGCTGGAAGCTGAGAACCAGCAGGAGAATTCCATGGAAGCCGAGGGGCTTGGTCTTGAACGTTCAAAGTAGATGATTGAACGTGGGACATATCTGCAATTTTGAAATTTTGATGTGCAATTATATATGTAATGGAACACCGAGGACGGTGTTACTCCAAGGGGGAGGGGAATGTAATGTCCCCGGTTTTGACCCCATTTGCATGATGTATATATTGTAATTAATCGTGGTGAGGAGCTCAAGGCAAGAGCCCCACCATCGATTTGGTTGTGTGTGTGTTTCGGCAATGGGGATAGTTGCCGATGGTTTATCGTGCCATTTGGCACATTGTAATTTGGCATCATGTAAATACGCACATCAAATAAAATAAACCACAACCAACTACGGCAGTGCAATGTTGAATGACAAGGGCATGGTTCCAAAGGAGAAGGGATGGGGGGATGTCAAACCTTGATCTATGGGTGGGGAAACCCATGTGTTACCACCTTGTTTTGTTTTTCCATCTTCCCTTGTCAACCTCTTCAATGTCTTGATTTTTGTTAGTTGGGGGCAGTTATTGCATGAGGAAAAGTGGGCATGGGGAGGCGTCGATTTTGGCAGGCTGCTGTCAGTTCAGACAGTACGCATGCCCAGTGGAGAACCATCATTTCTCTCACGCCTGGTCTCCACTCTTCCCACCGCTTCTGTTCTTCCTCACGTGCGCTCGGTCTCCACCTCGACCGCCATCTTCTTCGTGGTCTGTTCATGCTCACGCGCAAAGTCGTGGTCTGTTCATGCTCACGCACGGGGATCTGGTGCATTCCTCATGCGCAGAGCCATCATTGTTTCTCTTCATGTGCAGGGACTCTGCGTTGGTTTTGTTCACACAGGGAGCAAGAGAAATTGTGGCTGTCGCTTGGGATTTTCAGTGCAAGAGCCATCTCGCGCTCAGGGACTGTGTGTAAGTTCCCTTACTAATTTGTGGTCGTGTATATGTTTTCCTCTGTGTTTTGTGGTCTGGTGCAAGTTCCCTCACGCATAGACTATTTGGGGTCATTTTCCCATGTTGTGAGCTGTGCTCACTACTTGTGTTTTGGGGCTGTTGTCTTTCCCATGTTTCGTTGGGTCATGGTGCTCAATTTTACTTTGGGCCACTGTTGATTTCCAATCTGTTGGCTGAGTTTCCCTGTTTTGGGACTATGGATTGCTGCTATCATCCATTATGTGTTTGGGGCTGCTGGAGTACCCTAGTTTTGGGTTGCAGCTGAGTTGTTTTGGCCACGATAGGGCCAATAACAACTCTGAGTTTCCTTGTAGGCTTGAGCTGTGTCTCACCTTTCATTTGGGACTGTCACCGGTTGTTTTGCTTTCTTCACAGGACTGTGAAGGGATTGTTTTGGCTGCTGGTATGCAGTGGTTGTCCTTTGGACTGTGCTGGCTTGGCCGATCGGTTGATGGCCTGATAAACCCAGCGGTGTTGGTTTGGATGATGGTGTCCCTTGTCCATGTGTAAGCCTGTGTTGACCCTTATCCTTGGAGGAATCATGCCCAGCTCAGGGGTGGCAGCGTTGCTGAGAGATTGATGAGCATGCTGGCCTATGGTTGGGTGGAACGTTGTAGCGACGTAGCTGGTTGCGGGTGAATTCTTCATTAAAAGATAAGTGCTACTGTTATCCCATCTCTACAAATTATATCTATTGTTTTATGAGCTATGATGAACATGTGAATGCTGGAATGTATGTTTGCTTCCGCTGTATGATTGAAGATTTATGCATCTGTGTATGTCTGTGTGTTTAGCATTCCTATTATGTTTAAGCTTTTAATTCCAGCATTGATTTATCCATGCTTATGTTCATGGGGCTATTTTCCCGTATGCTGGGTGTTGGTCGCGTCCTCTTCACCGATCTGAGGGATGGGGACGTGACACACTTGTTAACGGTTCGCATCATTGACCGGTAATCAAGTGGTTTCTACCATGTTCAACATCAAATCATTGTAATCACATGGATAGAATCGTGCTTTATGGAAGATGAAACAAAGACCCTGGGTATCTATTAAAAGCACTAATTATTATCACTAGGTTGCGATGGAGTATATTGTATGATTCCTAGCATGGATCCACATTTGTACGGTCATGGTTGTGCTCAAATTGTTTTCATTTGACATAGATATAGAGTGTGTGTCTGGTAGCTATGTCCCAAGTGTGAGTTCTCTATCACATGGATCTACGTTGTATTCTTGTAGCCATGTTTGTTAATCTCTCTCATGGATCTGCCACGGGGACTTCACTTAGTAAACATCTCACATAGCATGTGCGATCGTGGGATATTAAACAATACCCTTAATTTCCAGAGATATTGACCCAAACTCTTTTTGTTGAAACCCCCTCCCAATACTTAAAACCTCCTCCCCACCCCTTTTTATACCTCAATTCTTNATCACCCCCCCAATACCTGCAATATATTGGTTCAATTTTTAATAATTTTAAAACCCACAATATGAACTAACGTGGTAGGTTATTGGTCAACAAGTGAAACCCCTGTGGAATCTGCCTTGTATTGGTCTGCAGCCATGATGAGGAAACATTTGGTCATGAATCAAAAGTATTGATGTATTGCAAATTTATGGTTAATGATGATCTCTAATCAAGCAAATTAATTCCTCAAAGTGATAAATTACTCTTTCAAAGCTCTCGCCTATCGTATCCCTCTAGCCTCATGCTTTGGGGGGCATTCTGTTACACATAAATATTTTCATCATCATGTGATGAGGTCCCAAACATCAGTTATTGCCCTAAATCCCAAGTTGTGAAGTGAAAATACTGGCCCTGACTTCAGTCTTGCATATAAAATTCTAGTACCGCTTCTACCCTTAAGGCAAGAAGTGTTGCCGCTTCTTCAGTAACGCTCACTGTCTCTTGATAGTAGGTGGTGCAACTGCTTTTTCCCCTTGTTTAATGTGCGGTTCTTCACTGTCACCACTATGTCATAGTGGAGGAGAAGCGGTTCCTGAGGTAAAAAGTGAAAGAGAAGATTCCACAAAGCTTCTAGAAGGAATACTTCATGGCACTCTCATCCCTACTCCTGAAGACCACTTGGACTCAAGATCCATCCTTTTTGGATCTCCCTTCCAATTCACCCACCATTTACTCAACCATCCCTATCCTCCCAAGGCCTATAAAACTAGGATCATACCCCATGGTTGAGGGAGAGCAAAGGTATGATGTTGCATCCAGGTTCTGGCCAAATCAGTAGGGTGAGCATAGAGGGATCAAGTTGGAGATTTTGGGGACAAGGTCTTGGCATGTAAAGGAGAATCAAAACACTAAGACGAAGGTTGTAAGATTTATTCTTCATCTTTAATGCAAATTTGGTTCCTTTCCTATAAAGTATGTTATGTTGTAATCATATATTTTACTGTTGGATTCCTTAGTCAATGACATAGAATCATGGATTATAACCTGGTGCTTTTGATCTTGTTTGCTTGTTTCATGTGATTGTGCACATACATCCATGAAGAGACATCACGATAAGAAACGGCTACACCACTCTATCAAAGGGACTCATTCCATATCTCCACAACTTTTAGGGGAAGTCTTCCATCTCTGTTGTAACTCATTTGTTTTAGATCTAAACCATTCAGACTAGAGGAACAACTCTTGTCCACAAGATGTGCATTTATCCTAGAAACAGAACTGGGAGAGAGGATTTAATCGGTAGTGAGAGATCATAGGACTTGGACCTGTGGATACATAGCTAGAAACTTGTTGTGCAAGAAAATGCCTCCAAAAATGGTGAGTCCTTAAGCCCGAAATTACCCTAAATCGCCTTCGTGCAAATTTTGTTTGGAAATTTTGTGGAAATTTTCTTTGGGGTTAGGGAAGAAAGAGTTGGGTTTGCTTCTCCCTCAATATTTCTCCACTTCATTCACCAATATATGCACCAATCTAGCCTTCTTTGAATCAGAATCTCCAAATATCCCAAATCTCACTCATGAACATAGACGATAACACAATTTTCACCTCTATAATGTAGCAATGGGTCTTCAAAGACATGGAAATTGCATTGACAAATGACCAATGCCTCATTTCTATCCACCCATCCAACACAATAGAACCTCTCAAGCTATTCCATGAAGAATGAACGCAAGTAAATATATCATCGATAAGTTGCTTCTGGATTGTGAGCATCGTGATGCAATTTTTTTCATAGTTTCAGCCCTTGAAACCTTGAGGAAACCATCCATCACCGTCATCAAGTCCTACAAAGACAGAGACTGAAAAACATTAATGGAAATATATAATTTGTTGATTGCATTAAGAAACTTGCATGAACTCTTCTCACCAAAATTGAGGAAAGCGCACCCTTCATTGCACTCCATCTCAGTGTAACAAAAAAATAATAAATTAATATTAATATTAATATTAAGTTATTATTAATTAATGACTATATAAAGTCAACCAAAACTATGTAGCTATTCATCATCTATCATACATTACATTTTTACATTATTATTGATCCATTTATGGACCACTTATGTTACTTACATTGGGTTTTCCCTTAAAAACAGTGTTTTATTGTTTCAGTACTATCAGAACCTAGCTCTAGATTTGACCTTTGAAAACAACAACAAAAATTACATACTTTGTGTGAGTATTTTCAAAGTTCTATGAGTTTTTGAGGTCTTGGGCCTTAACCAAGCACACTCCATTTCCATATCACTCCACTCGCCATCCATTCGTCTCCCTCATAAACCACTACTATGCATTTCCACCATTCTTCCACGTTCCACCACTTTTCATCCTTCTACCTGCGTAGAATATTTCCTCTCCCGCTGAATCCAATTACCTCCACGCTGCCTCCTTCCCCCGCATCTACACACCCACATCATCCTCCCGCTCCACAGCATTCACGCCAGCGTTCATTGGTCATGCCCTTCCTTCTCCACCTCTGCTCATCTCTCAAACCATGCCCCCATCTCCTTCCTGCCATCCGGCTCCGTCTATACCCCATCTCCATACTCACCATTTTGTTTCTCCCACTTCCCATGCATATCATTTCCCCCCGCCACTACCGCGTCCCATCACCTTGGCCATCCCTGCCTCCCGCCCACATGCCACCGCTCACACCCCCCTCCTTCTGCGCCACCTCCATCACCTTCCATCGCCCACCTCCCCATGCTCCTCTTCATTTGTCCTTCCCTGCGCCCTTCTCTACCACGATGTTCCCCCAATCTCCATCCAAAATCCCTCGTTGCCTACCGCCTCCCTCCATGCATTCCACTACGCCCTCATGTGTGCCCTCTCCCCACACGCCTCTATGTGATATTCTTTACCCCCCCTTCGCTCCACACTCATGTGACTTTGGCCACCTCCTCCATCGCACCACCATTTCACCGCTTCCGCTCCAAGTTAAACCCTACACACTAAAAAAATATTATAATAATATTATTATTATATAATAGGGCTTTTACTAAAGGTTTTATGCAACCTTATAATAATATACACTATTATTTTTTTTAAACCTAATTTGACTCTATCCCCAAAATTTGATAGTATTAATACTAATTTTATACCTTAATAATAATTGTTATTATATCAGTTTAATAATTTATTATTTATAATTTTTATTATTATAGTTAATATTTGGAAATAATTATTATTTTGGGGAAAAAGAAAAATTACCAAAAAGGGGCATAAATTGAAAAAGAATATTTTCCAAAAAGAAACACATTAAAGGTTATTTTATCTTTTGTATCTAACCCATTGTCGAAGAAGAAGAAGACAAAAAAAAATTGAGAACAATTCAAACCAGGGAAGATCATCGATCATCAAATAAGTAAAGAAGTCAAAGAATCAAATTGTCTATGGCTGGAAAAATCAAAGAACACCAGAAGTCAGGAATTATGGAAAATTCTAAATCAGAATTGCAGTCCCAACTACCAGTAGAATTAGACAAAGTGTTTGACATGACAAAGTTGGATATTTCTAAGCGATTAATAGAGCAGGAGAATCATTATCTAAAAATCCGTATTGAGAGATTACCTACTCAAATTGAGGAATTAATGAGTAAAAAATATACCAATCAGAATCTACAAAACCAAAAAATAATAAAAGATGCACTCGAGAATAAAGAAGAAATAAAATGATTAAGCAAAATTATCAAGGACAAATATGACAAAATCACGCAAATTCAAAAAAAAGTAAGATGGCAAGAAGCAGAGAATTTCCTCCTTCAGCAACAGATTGAGGAACTCCAGCAGAAAGAGGACGACTCAAAAAAGCACACAAGTTGAAAATTACAAAACTCAATAACACATTAACAAGTAATACTAAAGAAATATATCGATTAAGAAATCATAATAAAATATTAGTTACAAAGATCAAGAAGTTAAAGAGTACCAAGAAGGAAGACAACTTGAATGAAGACATCGAGGGAAAATTCCTAGAAAAGCAAGAAGAAAATCAATGCTTTCCAGATCTTAATCAAGAACTAGAGAAACAAATCAAGAAGTTAAAAAGAACAAAAAGTTGCAAGACGAAAGGTTCGAGAAGATTCAGAGTAAGAACAATCTACTGGAGAAAAAAATAGTGCAAATCCAGAAAGAAGCATCCAGACTCTCTGAAAAACAAAGTCAAGTTGAGGAAGTAAATTCAATCGTCATCATAGATAAAAAATAAGACAACATATCCGAAGAACAAACAACAAGAACTCTACGGCTATTCCGAATACTGATATTTAAAATGATATCTGCGGCTATTCCGAATACTGATATGATATTATAAACAAGAACTCCTTATCGACACCCCAATTATAAACATTATTTTAACCAATGAAAGGGTCAGAATGAACATGCACAGAGGAGAGATGATGGCAGACGAGCAAGAACAACAAATCAAAATACAAAACAACAAACAAAAATACCGATCCCACAAAGTGATCAAATAGCTTCAATAAAAATAGATTTGAGATGGACCACAGCAGAGACGATGCGATGGTTTTTCTAGGGAATTTGTAAATTGTATCACCTCATTTCATCAAATGTCACAATGACTAAACAAAAAAGATCGAGAGATAACATTACAAGAAAAAATCAGACATAATCATTGTCATCAAATAAGCTTTTACAAAAAATGTAACAATGAAATAATAAATTAATATTAATATTAATGTACTATTAATTAAAGACTATCGAAACTCAATAGTCATGCTCTTTTACAAAAAGGTACATGACAATATTATATTAATCCCAAACCTATGTAATTATTCATCATCTATCATACATTACATTTTGGCATTACTATTGATCCATTTACGGACCACTTACTGTCATGTCCCCACCCCTCATCCCGGGGAAGAAGACAATCTGGGAAATCTAGCCCCATGAACGTAATAAAATTAATTGAAGAGCATACACAAGCACATAAACCATTAACATACAACGAAAGAAAAATACATTCCATTCAACCATTTAACCTATTCATTTAATTCATAAGCACATACAAATGCAGAGATTAACACAGAGAAACTGATCTTATGAAGAACCTCGTCCCGCAACCAGCTATGTCATTGCAACGTTCCACCCAACCATAGGACAATGTGTTCATCAATCTCTCAACGGCACTTCCACCTCTGAGTTGGGCATGATTCCCACAAGGAATAAGGAACACTAGCAGGATCACACATAGCCACGGATACAACAAAACTCAGCCAAGCCAACACAATTGGGTTTATTAGGATACAAAGGAGCTGGAAAGGATGACTGCTAAGCTAGTGAGCTCAACCACAGAGATATGGACACCTGCACCAGATCTATCCTGGATTCTAGAACATCTACACACCCAACACAAGGAAGCACACCCTTCTCTGCTACATAGTCCCTCGGGCTATGCCTTTCCTTCCAATGCCATTCAGGGTGTGCAAATAATAAAACCAACCCTTAGATCTGTCGGTGATGTTCCTTCACACACTAGGTTTATCAAGCTAGTTAGACCCTATTTCCACTCCCAATTCAGTTTATACCAAAGCACAAATGCATACACAGCAAGATACCCAATTCTGGGTTGAGGAAAACATCATGGGATCCAAAATCAGAAGTGTCAATTGAGGAAAAATAGTCCCTGAACCAAAATCAATTTCACCAACTGAGCAATAGCTTCAATTGGGTGTGAATGGCTCAACACCCACTCAAAATTTGTGGTCTCTTCCTCAGTCTATTGGGAATAACCAAAATCGACTTCGAGCCATGGGAGAATGGAAGCAAACTGCCAAAATCATGCAGGAGAAGATGGACAATGGTGGACTGGGGAACAGAACACTCGCATGAGTGAAAATCAATTGTCGGAGTGCTTGAGAGAAATTCCTGCGTGAGGAAAAAATCTGGCTGTCAGTGCATGAGGGTGAGCTGTGACTACCTCCATGAGTAAAGAAGCAGCTCCCTTCCTCCACGTGAGGGTAATGTATGAGAGGTCTCCCTTGGGAAAGCGTTTGGTCAAAGTCTGATAGCCCTACCAGAATTGATGGCTGCCTATACTCCCTTTTCCCCAAGGCAATAACTTCCCAACTAATCCTTAGAGAGTTAAGTGGTTGGTTGAATAAGATAGGAAATGTGAGTAAGACAAAAAGGTGGTTGACAACTAGATGGGTTCATCTGTTGACACATGGATTTTCCTCAATGGCTCAGAGGTTAAATATCCCCCCCCCCCTTATCCTTAGGAAATCATGCCCCAATCTCATTATTTGTTGCATTGACATAGATGGTTGTGGGTTTTTAATTAAATTGCATGTTTACATGATGCCCAAAATTATAATGTGTCGGCTAGCACAAAATACCATCTTCAATGATTTTAATCGTTGAACCTAAAATGAAAAATCAATGGTAGGGATTTTTCCTTTAGCTCCACACCACGATTAAATACAATATTTACATCATATACATTTTTAATGCAAACAGGGTCAAAACCGAGGTGTTACACTTATGTTACTTACATTGGATTTTCCCGTAAAAATAGTATTTTACTGTTTCACTCAGGTATCTTGTGTTTTAAATTGGTGGTTTTAAAGAATGTGAATAAGAGGCACTTTGGTTATCTCTCTAGCACAAAATATTGATGAACATGATGCATTCTTTTCTTGATGTGTTTAGGTATGATCAAGATATATTTCAAATACTTGTAAGTTTAAAAATTATATTTGTCAAGAATAATGATGGATTCAACATGGTTTGGGTGATTGACTTGAGCTAGAACCTATACATATACTTTGGTGATTTTAAACCTTTAAAATGGATCCTTGTTTGCAATATTATTGCATACTATTGAATCCTTGAAGGAGACCAATTTGACCATCTTCTTTTACTTTTATATTGATCTAGACTTACCCTTTCATGCTAAGGAAATCATCATTCTAAGATATGCATTTGGAAAATAATAAGTTGGTTTAAGATTGATATCGTTAACACCATAGTGTTGTTTCTATCTCCCAAATTCATAGTTTTCAGGTCCGTATAAATTGTGCTTTGAATGATGAATAAATTTGTGCCTTACCCAAATTTGGTTTTGCAGCTCTATTTGTTATAATAGTGAATTTATTTGACACTCAGATATAATTTTTCACTTCACATACAAAAGTGATTCTAGTATCCTAGGTTGACTGTCATTTTTCCCTCTGATGGGTTGTCATAATATTCAAATTCATTCTCTTTAAGACACCAATTGTATTGTTAAAATTTAAAGTGTAAACTCTACTATGTTCAAACCCTAGTTCACTATTAAGAGCTTTGGTTTACTTGAAATCACTTCAAATCCTGGTTCATTTTTGGGTGGCTTCTATTAAGTTCTATTTTGTTAGAATACATCTGGAAACCTTTAACGTTTTCCCTTATTTCACTATATTATAGCTGATTTTACCACATTTGGTTGATCGCACATTTATGGAATTCCCTACCCTTTGTAGACTCTTTGGACCCCATGGACTTCTATTATACTTTGATGTTCCAAGATCATCCCCAAAAAATTGTCTGTTTATACCTATACACGACTTTTAAAGCAATATGCGCGTGTATACATGGATTTTCACCTAAAACCCACATACATCAGGATGTGTGCAAAAAGACAAATATTTTTGAAGTTTTCCTCATATGAGTCCAAAAATATTGTCTCTTGGCCTTCTCTATGCCTTGAGAAAGCTCGGATTCGACCCAACATTACCTCTTTGGAATGTCATATATTGAGCTTCTTGGATAAATTGAAGGAGGAGAAATTGAAGAGTAAGGAAACTATAGTCCATTGTTGCCTCAGTTTTGCTTATACTTGAGTTTAGATCCCTTTGTCCCTTGGAGAACAGAGTGTTCCTCCTAAGGTTTCCTTTTATTTATGAGATTTCTATCGAGAGATGGAGGATTGAAGTGGTGGAGGCCCAGGTGGAGGACTCACTTTCTTCGGTTCGCAGAAGTGCCAACAGAGTTTGTCACTATTGTATCTCTGATTTATTAATAGAAATATCTTTTCCTGTCCAATCATGTGCATTTTCAATATGAATATTGAATCCATGGTTTTATTTACTTTCTTATACATGATTGATTACATATTCTAGAGTATATCTAACACATTTATATATATCATTTTTTCTTTGTTTTTTGTTGTTAAGAGAAAATTGTAATTGCATTGCAAAATATCAACAGGGATCTACTTCAACCTTCTGGAATAAGGTACGATTCTATATCCCTTAGGGTTATATTTGCTTACTACTCTTACATATTGGGAAAGATTGATTTCTGGTGTCATACTTTCTATTGTGGTACCCCCAAGCCATAAGAAGTTTCTCTCCATAACAGAATTGGCAACTCCATTGGGGAGGTTGCTAGTTGTTTTTGTTTGGGGTTTTGGTATATAATGTGTTTCAATTGCTCTTTGTTTCTCTGTCTCTATGTCGGGTCTGGAGGTATGTTTTAACAGTGGTATCCTGTAGGAGTAATTTGATCTTGGCTTATCATTTTTCCCTCTTATTCTTGTTGTACCCAAGTATTTTCATTACAGTCGTGTATACACGTGATTTTCTCTTGAATTTCCACGTATGTACGCCGGTTTATTGCATACAGTGGTGTATGATTTTGTTTTGAGATTTATTTGGAGGATTGAGTGTTTTTGGGTGAGTTTTGATGATTGCTAAGTCTTATTGGGTATTGTTGGTGTCTATATACAGCCTCTATTTCTGACCAGAGACCCCTTTTGATTTATTTTTAATTAGATTTTGTTCTTCTCATTCATTTTTTCCTTTTTGTTTTGGGATTAGTGCATTAGATATATTTTATCTTTGTTCCTTGCTTGGTTGCTTTTTGTGATTGGTTGCAGGGTCTGAGAGTTGTAGGGTCTGTTATTTCTTTTTATATATCATTTATTTCAAAAAATAAAAAAATATTTTTCTTTTGCATACTTATGCATTCTTGAATTTTTGCACTTGCATTGTACTTGCATTAGGTTTTCTTATTGAATTATAGTCAGGTGTTCATTTAGGAGTTATTGCATTGTCATTTGAAGGAAAAAATTTGCATCTCATGTAGTGGCATACCCTATTTTCATTCTACAAAATTGCACTTGGCATTGTTTGTTATGTGTGCACATTTATTTCACTTATGAGTCACTATATCATTATTTGTATGACCATTTCCCTTTGAGTAATCACAACCATTAAAATCAATGCTTAATTAGAATGAACTACACATTTTTCTTTTATAGGGTTCACCAACAAGATTAGGATTTAGAGTCTTGGAATAGTTCATTATGAGTCAATTCTCCAAGACTACTAAACACAAACAATTAGGTGTCTGTCTAGGTGAGAGAGAGAAATACTTGGTATAATTAGTGTTTCTCGGGAAGCTCCTCTTACACAGGAGTCAAGTACGAGGCAGCGCACACAATTGTGATTGGGATAGCCCTTGGTCACTTTCTGTGAGCGCTGAAGATATTTCTAGGATTGTCTTTGTATCTAAGGGGGATTTTGAGGTACCGGTTGGTGCTTTAGAACTTCAGGCTTTGCTACCCTATCCATACAGTCGATCCCACCTGTGACTTTTCACCTGAGCATTGATTATATTAGGGTGACCTTAGTTTTGTTTCCAGGTATGGGTTGGACAACACAATTGCTTTACACGTTGAATTTGAGGGCCAATATAATTGGTCAAAAACCTCTTCTTGTAGTGTATTGAGCTCTCAAGCCTCTCCTAGGTGAGGCATACCTTCTACATTCGGGAGCTCACATATCCTCCCCTTGGTTTGCTTGTTTTTTGGAAGTATATTTTCATAGGAATGTGATCTGTGTACGCTATCTTTCTTAGGGTTGCATAGCTAGATTGAGTATTTTTATTTTATTGAGTAATAGTGGATCCGAGTGCGACACTCCATCATTCTCGTCGTTTAGTAAGAATTTCACCTTCTACAGCTCCTCCTCCTTTCAAAGAGAGAACCAGATAGTTCGAGAGGATTAATTCTCACTTTGATTCACACACACATCTCACCATGAGTCACCATGGGTCTAATATTTTGGAGCAACTCACTTCTCCACCTCCTATATGGGAGGTTGAACCTTCAAGCATGTATGGGAATTCGGTTGGATCTAGCCACCATGTGGCTGGAGCATCACACAAAGATTTATCACAATTTCTAGAATACATACACGCAGACCTCCCGTATTAGTCACATAATCTGAGTGGTGAGACTCAACATGCACCCACTTGCACTAGCACAATAAGGTATGGCATGCCAAACCTTCTTGAGACCGATTCAGCACCCAATTTTGGGTCGGTTGTTTACCGTGGTGTTGCGCCTAGGGGCACTTCCATTCCTTTTCAAGTGGAGAGGTTTGGTAGTACTAGTCATATTGCACCTTCCATCCCTGCGGTGGGAGGACATTCACACACACATCCTAGGCCTAGCACTGTCTTTCCCATTCGGGGGACTGATCCTAGACATGTGAATATTGGGGGAACAAGTTACATCCCTTCCCAAATTCCATCATCTTCAACACCAGTTCCTTTAAATGCATTTTTAATGACACATCCTCCTCCTAACTCACATGGTCCTTTGGGATGGATTTCTACCGTTAGTCATGTTCATCCTGCATCTTCTCACATCGTAGTGTCATAGGTCTATGTGCCATCTTATGGACAGTATTATGGAAAAGCTTATGGACCATCTTATGGAGCATCTTATGGACAAAACTATACACCTTATGGGTCCGGGTATCAACCCACTTATCAGTCTCCTAACTATTTCTTCATAGTACCCCATCCTCAAGGTACTCCAAACTACAATATGTAACCCTATATGGGTCAAATGGGAGGAGGTTACTATCCCACTAGCTAAGGCCATGGTGTCTATAACAATCAAACCTATATGAACCAGCCCTAAGAGGGATCATGGAACCAAATGGTTTATCCTAGGCTCCCTTTCCTTGCAACATTGAATTTACTTGACTTGTCAAGATTGAAAAATTATCTGGTTGCTCATGACCAGTCATTCCCTCCAAGCTTCCTTCGGACATTCCAAATTTCAAAGGTAAGGCTAGTGAAGATCCTAGTGAACATGTCATGACGTTCCACCTTTGGTCCTCTTTGATATCCTTGAATTACGATTCGGTTTGTTTAAGGCTATTTCAACACACACTCATGGGGCCTACGGTGAAGTGGTACATAGAGTTTCTTGTGGGGGACTTATACATCGTTTAATGACATAGATATGACCTTCCTCAATCACTTTCATCTACCCGTGCGTTACAATGCCAGTACTGAACTTGTCAAAATTTCATCAAGACAAAGCCACCCATATATCTAATCACATTCAAGAGTGGCATAGACGGAAGAGATTGATTAAGGCCTTCATTCCACTAGAGTTTCTTTTGGAAAGGTTCCTTAAGTATTTATTCCCGTAAATAGAAAAGGATGGTTCCACATTCGGAGTGCAGAATGAGGAACAAGCTATATTTATAGCTCAACAGTTAGATTTGATGTATGCTCAGTTTGGGATCTTGTATGCGATCATACTAAACGCACCTAGATCCAATTTTGACCCTAAGTTTAAACCTGGGCCACATGCTGGTTGAATTGTTAGATCCTCAAGTGCTAATCTTGAAATCTCAGTTGTAAACCAAATGAATAACTTTTCTATTAACCAGCCTACATCGACATAAGCTATAGCTTTGTCTCATCCTACCCAAATGGCAGATGCACTTTCAGTGCAATCGTCGAACCAGAAAGGTAACCAGAAACCTGGACGGAATAAGAAGAAAGGTAAAAATAATCGAAAGGGTGGGAATAGGAATGAAAATGATAATAATGATAATAATAAAAAATAATACTTGGGGTGATAAGAAACCTGAGTGTAAGGTTAAATTTCCTTGTAATATTTGTGGGGATGATCACCCCACTCACTTGTTCCCTAGAATAGAAGATGCCTCGAAGTTCATCGCACAGATCATGATTGTGTTAGTAAATCCTTTACCGCAAAACCAAAATATGAAATCAAGGACCATGGATCCTGGTAGTGCTTCTGGTGTGACTCCAAACCCACCAGACACTGTTAGTGGCCATGGTTGCATTAATATGATTTCTACAGAAAATGTTGTGACATGTTCTAAGGATTACAGTATGCCGTAAACAGACCTAGGGAAAGAACCTGCTGCACCTGAGAGCCCTTTGCATACTGAAAAACCTTATGATAAGCCTGAAGCTCCACCTCACATTCCTAAGGGAGTTAAAGCATTCGGGGAACAATCCTAATGTCTGAGCCACCCCGAACTAATCTATTGTTGAGGATTTGGGCCAGATTCCTTGTGTGATGTCTGCTTTAGAATTTCTTCATACTTATCCTCCACAAAGGAAAGCCTTATTGGCTGCTCTTGGGGTGGCTGATGGAAGCTCTCCTTCAGTGATCAAATTTGAATCTCATGGAGTCCAACCTCACTTTCTTTACTATGTGTCCATTTTGGTTCATGTAGAGTATCTAAAAACACCATCAAGCGCACAGTGATTAATGAAGGTATTGTGTCTTCTGTGATGTATTTGGCTTGTTGGAAGGGGTTGGGTTCTCATGTGTTGTCTAAGTTGGGCACCATGTAATCTTTGTTTGACTAAATATATTTTTGGCTGCACAACATTCTCCCTTCCCTTGAAGTCCAATTGGAGGATCCTTGGACTCTTCCTTCTTCGAGTACTTCAAGTGAAGATTCTATACCTTCTGAGATAGACATGTCATTGTCTACAACTATGGTGGCTTATCAAGCTAATATTGATCATGTTGTAGACTCTAGATAGTCCTTCCTCTTTGCGGATGAAATAGGAGGACCATTATGCACTACCTGCTTAGGCAGTGGTGTCATCTCACTCACATGACTGCCTCGATGACATCTTTCCATCAGACGAGGATATTCTCGAGGCTATGTCTGGGATAGAACAACCTTGGGTAGTTGCATCATAGATATTATTTTATTCCTAAGCTTGAATATATTGAGTGTGATGAATTTAAGGTGGTCTATAGTGAGAAAATTGGTAGGCCCTTGGTCCCATTAGGCTCTCCTAGCAAGTATGCTGAAGGGAACATGGCTAACTTGTCACCAACTATACCTATCAATATTTCTTGCATTCTTGGCAAGATTGAAAATGTGTACATTGGGGGAGGATTTTTCCCCCGATGAGATTATAGAATACACTAAGAATTTTAATGAATTTTGATATTTGTTCACTTGGTCATATGAAGAAATGTTAGGAATCAACCCTCGCATTGTCGAACATGAAATCAAAACCTATCCAGAAGCTAAACATGTTCAAAAACGTTTGTGTGTAATGAATCCTAGGAAAACATACATTATTAAGGCTGAGATAGATAAATTGCTCAAAGTTGGATTTATCTATCCTATTCCCTTGACAAAGTGGGTGTCAAACCTCATTCTAGTGGATAAAAATCAGGGAACGATCCATGTATGCAATGATTTTTGAGACTTGAATCGAGCATGTGATAAGGATAACTTCCCTACACCATTTATTGATCATATTTTGGATGAGTATGGATAGAGCATGGTTTTCTCCTTTATGGATGGTTTTTTAGGATATAATCAGATCGAAATCAAACCCAAGGACCAACACAAGACTACTTTCATTTGTCCTTGGGGTATGTTTGCATACCGAAAGATGCCCTTCGGCCTTAAAAACACTGGAGAAACACTTCAACGAGCTATGACCTTTTCCTTTCACAATCTTAAAAAGATTGTTGAAGTGTATTTGGATGACTTAGCTACTCACTCTTTTATGAGGTGCATCATCCTTATCATTTACGTTTGGTTTTCAAAATATGTCGTCGTTATCAAATTCGGTTAAATCCTCATAAGTGCATCTTTTGCATCAAAGTTGGTCGCTTACTAGGGTTCATTGTTTCCAAGGAGGGTACAAGGGTTGATCGTTTGAAGGTTGAGGCAATACTTCAATTGTCTCCCCCATGTAACATTAGACATATTCAATGTTTGCAAGGTATGGAAAACTTCTTGTGAATATTTGTGGTCAATTTTGCCAATTTGACTGAAGGCTTCATGCATTTGTTGAAGAAAGACACTCTGTTTATCTAGGATGAGCAATCCCAAGGGTCTTTTCATGCTTTGAAGAAATACTTGGCATCGGCCCCCGTGCTTAGTCCACCCAACTATAGCCGTTACTTTTTGATAGATGTGGTTGCGTCTCAGGAGACGATTGGTATGGGTTGGTTCAAGAGGATGAGGAGCTTCATGAGCATGTCATCTACTATCTTAGCTGAAACATTATTGATGTAGAGCTTTGTTATAACCATGTTGAGAAGTTGGCCTTAGCTACCGTCCATGCGGTTCATCATTTGAGACATTATATCCTTTTTCACAAAAAATTTGTTATATCTCACACTAATCCATTTCAGTTCAACCTCACCAGAAGGATGATAGGGAGAAAGTACAATAAATGGATTGTGATATTGCAATAATTTGACCTCGAGTTTGTTTCAGCGAAATCAAAGAAGTCATTGATTTTTGCTGAGCTTATATATGATTTTCCGAGTATGGATTAGGGAGAGGTTCATGAGGACTCTTTTGTTGATGAGCACATTTTTCACATTTTGAATGTGGACCCATGGTATGGGGACATTATTGTCTACTTGCAAACCTTGAAGGTTCCTTCTCACCTCTCATGAGATGATCATCAATGACTACATCATGTATCGAAGAATTACCTTATTTTGTGGATAACACTTTGTAAATCCATGGGGTTGATTCCATTTTGCATCGTTGCTTAACTCACGAAGAGGATGAGGTTGTTCTAAATGATTTCCATGGAGGGGCATGTGGTGGTAATTTATCTAGCCTTTCTGCAGCTCAAAATATTTTAAGAGTGGGATATTTTTGTCCATCCATCTTTAAAGATTTTGTTAATGCAGTCAAGCAGTGCCACCCTTTCTAGGTGTTTGCACGGAACATGCGCTTGTATCCTACCCCTTTGCATTTGATTTTCATCCTCGGTCCCTTAAGCAAGTGGGGGGTCAATTTTATGGATTCCAACCTAGATTTGGCTGGGGGGAACCATCACATTATTGTGGTTGTTGACAATTTCACAAAATGGGCATAGGCTATTCCCACTATTAAATCTGATGGTGAGACATCCGCACATTTCGTATTCAACCAGATTATCACCCAGTTCAGTATCCCGAGGGAGCTTGTCAATGACCATGGTAGGAAAGTTCATAACAAGATGATGGAAGAGTTGTCTTCGAAGTTAGGGTATAAGCAAGAGCATTCCTCTTCTTACCATCCTCAAGTGAATGGATAGGTTGAAGCAGTAAACAAGTCACTTAAGTCAATTCTCCAATGAACCATCGCTCAAAGCAAGACCAATTGGCATATCATGGTATATCCTGCTTTGTGGTCTTATCGAACCATGGTTAAGATTGCCACTGGTTTTTCTCCATACTAGCTTATGCAATGGTTGGATTCGATCTTACCGGCTGAGTGCGAAATCCCTTCTTTGAATCTAGCCGTGGAGCTTTTTCCAGAGACTTTTGCATTGGAAGAGCGTGTGGTCCACTTGGAGCAGCTTGATGAGCAACGTCGAGATTCTTTAGTGGTTCTTGAGCTTAACAAGCATCCTGTTAAGGTCCAGTACGATAATTATGTTTGTCATAGGAGGTTCAGTGAAGGTGACTTGGTTATTTTGTGGGACCAAGATAAGGAACCCTTGAGGGAAGGAAAGTTTAACCTTATGTGGCATGGCCCTTACGTGGTCAAGCAGGTATTAGATAAATATTCCTATGAGTCAGTTTATTATGAAGGGACATCCCTAGCAGAGCCTAGAAATGGGCTCTATCTTAAAAAGTGCTATGCATGATTCTCATCCAAGGCTAATTTGTTGTATTTTATTGTACATTTGCATAGCTTGGTTTTGGTCTACTTGTGGTGATCGAGTTTGTTGACTAGATTATGTTTTTTGTGGTAGATGTTGACATGGTCTCCAGTTTATGTAGGCTTCACTAATGGTGCTAGCCACCACACTCAAAACTCAGCTTCGGTTGCTTGGGTGATTTATACTCCTACGATTCAAGTGTTGTCTTCAGGAGGTGTTTGTCTATGACCTTCATCAAACAATGTTGTAGAGTATAGTGTCATTATTGATTTATTTTGTGATGCCATTTCACATGGTATTCACTCTCTTGAGGTACATATTGATTCACAATTAGTGGTCTTACAGCTAAATGGCTTGTATCATGTTAGGGATCTGACTTTGTTACGAAGGCTCTTGCATGTCAAGTTGCTAGAACGACAATTTGAGAGCATAGCATACATCCATATTACAATAAATTTTAATCAAGTTGTTGATTCATATGCTAACTATGTACTAGATTGGCATTTGTTTCAAAGACAATAAAGAATTCACAAACAAATTTACACATGTAAATAAAATAATAACCAATCATCATAGGTATTTTTCATTAAAATATATGTCCAAAATGTGGTGTCATAATACATAAGTGTCATATACAAAAATGGGGCTTCTAAGCCACCAAAATATACTACACGGTCATACAAAAAAATGTACACCCAGGTCTCTAAGCCTGGGGAGGAGGATGGTGTTGGTCATGGTAGCACACTATGGCTCTAGCTATCCAACGAAACAAACACACCCATGCGTGTGGCACACCCACCATTTGGCACTCCATGGCATTAGGAAAGTCCTCAACTTGCACCCTGGAAACTCTATGTGTCAATCAAACAAAGTTCATGTGAATTCTTTGGAGAGTAGCTCCGCATCCACACCCATGATCTCATCTCCTCTTCTCCTTCGTCGATGAAGAGAGAATCCATATGACCATCATGGTCCCACATCTATATGTACATGACCGAGTATCACTATATGTCATCACACCAAAACATGTCTTTTTATTCCATATATCAAAAACACAAAAAAAAAAATTTCAAAAATAATTTTGAGTCAGGATTCATTACCTATCTCACCATATGCAGAGCCTAGTGGAATGGGCATGTCTAGGTCTCCACAGAAGTCTATCCCCTCGTAGGGTGTTGGCGAAGCCCACCAACAAAGCTTCATCGATAGGGGTTCCCACTCTGTCGACACCCTACAACGCAATCTCCCTGAGCACCGACCCAAACAGTTTTTAACCTACCTGGAAACATCTGTCGAGCAGACGAGGTATCACCCAAGGCGTTCAAGGGAGATCTGTCAGAACCGAGTTTCTGACAGTGAGAGAGGAGGATATGGGGATCTTATGGAGGGAGATCACAACTTATTCAATCCTCATAGAGTATCAAAATATCACATCATTATTCAGGGAACATCATAGTGCATCAACCATAAATTATAACAACTTAAAACCAACAGATCGCATTGATATAGCAGGAAGAGGCTAAATCTCATCTATAACATGTCATTTCAACAAAACAAATATGTGGCATCATAACAGATCTATAACAATAAACACGGATTGAGCCATACACATCACATCACATAATATATTAATCTTGCGCAAATACACCATACTACATAATCCTTCTCCAAAACCAGAGATTGCATACACTAGAAAGAAGCCCAGATAAAATAACAGTCAAGATAGGAAACTCTCCATAAGACAGATCACACCAGATCGTATCCCTTACAATCGCACATGCAATACAATTGTTCATAACATGCTCACATATGACACTCTATATCTATCTCTTTACATCCCCAAAATGGATCTATAAATAGGCTTATTCCTTTACATCAAAGGTCCACTAATAACTGAATTCTAACCACTACTAACCTATTGCAACAAAACTTGGTCAAAATAAACATAAAATATTCAAAAACGGTTATTTTCCCACTTATTGCGCCAATCTACCCTTGCGCCCTGCGTGAGCTTGCATAGTTGTGCAAATCACTTGCTCCAAACCCCTTGCCAACAAGCCCCCAACACAGTTTTGTAGCTCGCCCTCAAGCCACGTCAGGTCGATAGAGTGTGTGCCAACATCTTATCCTTAAAATATTCAAAATGCTGCACAACTTCACAGACCTACAGCTGGATTTGACTGGTGATACTATGATAATTAGTCAAATTCTGCTGGACAGGGTGCTCCTCACTCGCCTTGCTGTCAACCAATTGTCACTTCTCTTGAACGGCATGGAGTGTGGCGACGGCCTTAACAGCAAACTGCCCATTGATTTCTTGGAATTCATCAAGCTACTTAAGACACTTTTGCTAGAATTCTTGTGCCCTGGAAGCTCTCTATTGTAGATCCTTCAGCTCAGCAGCCTAGGTGATCTGCACCATTAGTGGCATGGCCTTTGACGACGTCTTCGGGGTTGTAAACTGACCCTCTTCCTCTTGCACCTTCACAATCAGCTGGTGAAGATGCTCATCCTGAACAATAATTTTCCAAAAATGCGTGGTTGTCTCCATAATAGTTTTAGCCTCTTGCTCCATGGTGTCGAATTGAGTGGCAATTTCTTCAATGGAGGTCTTGTGCTCCGCAACCTACTCTGGCGGCGTTGTGGATTGTACCTAGGCCTAGAGAATCAAGTTAGTGTCATGAAGTTGAACCAGCGTCTGACCCAATCGCTTTGTATTTTTTACTAGGGTGAGCGCTGAGGTGTTGTCAAACATGTTCTGGAAGGCATCAGAAATAGCATGCTCAACTTCACTGCAACTTGCACACAGCTGTGACTGCTCAACAATCAGGCATTCTTGCGCCTTCTTGAGGTCAGTAATATCTTCGGCAGCCTTCCACTATAACTCAGCCTGATTTTCCTTCAGCTGATTGATTTCTTGTAACTCATCCTCGGCTAACTGTGTGTGGACCTAGTGTAGCTCCTCTACTTCCTTCGGCAGCTTCGCAGCAATATTCCTGGACTGAACATAGCCCTCGATCAAATTTGTTTTCCTTGCTGCTAATTCCAATGCGGCACCATGCTGCAACTCAACCAACATTGTAGCTGACAGTTTGTTTATATCCAACATCACACTCTAGATCGGGTGTAGCTACTGGTGCACTTCTTCATTGCCGGCGTCGATCGCAGTTGGGGGAACTTGCACGTTCCTAACCTGGGGATCAGTGCTGATCGATGGGTTATCCTACAACAAAGGCCTCACCAATGGTTGCTTGGAAACAATATAAAAAATGGAATCTAATCTACTTCTTACCGCACCAAATTCTTTGTGGTTAGATTCACAGATCCCCGTAGTAGCAGTCATAGATGAATCAGCGATGGTGTTGATAAGCCGCTGCAACTGGTATTCTAGCCCCATCTTGGTACCACTGTCGGCCTTATATTCCTGATGCCACTTAGTGCATGTCTCCTCCCACATCCTCTGTATGATATCTTCAAGATCTGTCAATGACTCATTGTCAAAGTCATGGGTGCTTAATTTCGACGGGGTAGGGTCTTCAGGGACCTCTTGTTGATGTATTTGTAACTTCGGAATGTATTCATCTATGTATCTTATGTATTGTAACCTAATGTTTATTCCAGGATGTATCTATTATGTAATTGAGTCATGTTGTCATGCCCAAATATTCCGATCGGGAGAATCAATAATGTAAACAAGTCATGTCAAGTCATAGTGGGTAACCCTTCGATTGTCTAACAGTGAAAGTCCCTGCAGTTCTGAGGCACTAGGGTTATTAGACTCTCCTAGTAGAGGTCGGACCTAGTAGAGTTTTAGTCATTTCCGGATTAGTATAAATAGAGAGCAAGGGTCTCTATTTAGAACACATCACACACACACTCAAGTGTAGCACATAGTTTAGGAAGGAGAAGACACTAGGGCTAGACAAGAAGAAGATTACTGCTATCGGGAGTGCATCTTACTATTTTCAGGTTTTACATCTTGTGTTGATTAAATCTCTAAGGAAGTTGTGGGGTTTTCTCCATTTATGGTTTCCCCGATGAAAAACACTGTGTTCATTGTCTCTTGTGTTTGATTGTTGTACTTGTTGTTCTCTCAGTAAAGATCCTAACATACTATGCTAGCTTAATGTTGAAAAACTAACATGGTATCAGAGCTAACCTGAGAAGAAGACACTGTGTAGCTATGGGAACTAGGGCTTCCTATTTTGTGGATCCTCCTCCACAGATTTTCAGCAAAAGTAAGCTGGAATAACTCTCCTCCTTAGGGCGCATCTTTCTGTTGAAGCAAAATCCAATTCTGAGGTTTTTCAATTTTGGACCTGTCACTGCTGTCGAAAATTAGGGATTTTCATAGAAGAGGAATTTTTCAATGATCCCAGGCCTAGATTGATCTCCTCCCCAAAATTCAAGTTAGGGACAAATTTCAAGGCATTTGGGTGGACAGAACTCTGGAAAAGCAAAACCCTAATTTGCTCCTGAACCAACTCTGCAGGATTTCAGCTCAAGTTTCAGATCCAACATCTTGAACCTGGTAAGATCTAAAATCTTTTGTATTTCCATTTGAGTTTCTCAGTTGATATGTCTCATCATACCAAGCTTGATGAAAATCTTGAGGGAGCTAATAACTTTTGAGCCTGGAAGTATAGGATCTCCCTGGTCCTGGAAGAAAATGAGTTAGACTCCTACATCAATGAGGAGGTTCCAACTCCAGAGGGAGATGAGGCAAAGGCCTTACATAATAAGAAGATGATTATGGAAAAGAGGATAATTGCTGATTCTATCAAGGATCACCTTATCCCACAGGTGTCCTCTCTCAAGACACCTAAAGCTATGTTTGATGCCCTAACCAAATTGTTTGAAGGGAAGAACATAAACCGGGAGATGACCCTGAGAAACCAACTAAAGAATGTGAAGATTCAGAATGTAGAAACAATCCAGTCTTACTTCACAAGAGTTTCTCATATCAAAGACCAACTAGAAGCAGTTGATGAAGAAGTGGAAAATGTAGAGATTGTAATGACTACCTTGAATCGCCTTCCTAGGTCATGGGATTCTTTCATCTAAGGAATTTATGCTAGAAAGAAGTTAGTCAAGTTCAGCAGAATATGGGAAGAGTGCTCTCAAGAAAAATCTTGGATAGCAGCTCGAGAAGAGAATATGGGAAGTGAAGACCAAGCTCTCATGGTACACTCCAAGTCTCCCTCCAAGTCAAACAAAAGAAGACCTCATAGCTCCAGAGGTAAGCACTCTCACAAAGATAACACTAGAAAAGATGTATCTAGGATCATATGCTATACATGTGATGAATTAGGACACTATGCAAGGAATTGTCCTAAGAAACAGAAGATAATGAAGAAGAGAAAAAAAAGAAGACATCATGCTCATGCTGCAGAGGATGATGAACCATCTAGGAAGAGATCCAGATATGAAAGTGAAGATTCTTCAAGTGAGGATGAATATGTTTTGATATCTTCTCTCACAGGTAACATTACTCATGGAAGTGATGATTGGCTTATAGACAGTGGGGCTTCCAAATATATGACTGGATTCAAGGAATCGTTTGTAAGACTGTCAAAACATGAATCACCTCACAAGGTGAAGTTAGGAGATGACTACCAATATCCAATAAAAGGTAGTGGGGAATCTTCATATAAACTAGACTCTGGTAAGTCTCTAACAATGAAAGAAGTATTGTTTGTGCCAGGACTCAAGAAGAACCTTCTCTCCATATTAGCATTAGATGCAAAAGGAATGCGAGTTGCATTCATGGATGTTCAAGTCATCATGTGGACAAGAGGTAAGACTATCAATGATGTAGTGGTGATTGGAGAGCAAGAAGGAGGATTGTACAAATTGAAGGGCCATCCAGAACAAGCCTTGGTCCATGACACAGTAGAGCCAAGTGAACTTTGGCATAGAATTCTTGCACATGTGCATTATAGAGCACTACCTATTGCAAGCAAAGTTGTCGAAGGTCTTCCAAAAATCCAAGCAAAACATGATGGGGTCTGCAAAGGATGTGCAAAAGGAAAGAATACAAAGAAGACATTTCCAAGCATCGAAAGCAAAGCAAAAGGAATCTTGGAAATCATCCACTTCGATGTATGAGGTCCTATGTCATCAAAATTTCTAAGAGGGTATGCATATTATGTTTCTTTTATTGATGACTTTTCTAGGAATACATGGGTTTACTTCATGAAGAACAAAGACGAAGTATTTAGTAAGTTCAAGGAATTGAAAGCCTTGATCGAGAACCAAACTGAAAAGAAGATCAAGACCATTCGATTAGATAATGGCAGAGAATTTAATTCAAATGAATTCAAAGAGCTATGCAAAGAATCAAGGGTTAAGAGGGATTTCTCCACTCCTTATAATCCACAATAGAATGGGATTGCGGAACAGAAGAACAACGCTATCATGGAAGTTGCAAAGGAAATGCTTCATGATCAAGACCTTCCTATGCATATTTGGGCAGAACCTTCCAGTTATGAAGAAGTGGCAAAGCGAAAAGAATGGAAGGATGCTATGATCAAAGAGTACCAATCGATCATGAAGAATGATGTTTGGGATGTTGTCCCAAGACCAGACGGGAAGTCAGTTGTAACTTCCAAATGGATCTACAAGATCAAACATGTTGCAGATGGTAGCATTGAAAAATATAAGGCAAGATTTGTAGCTCGGGGTTTCTCTCAAAAAGAGGGAATATATTATGAAGAAACCTTTGCACCTATAGTCAGATACACTTCCATCAGATCAGTACTTGCTTTGGCTGCAGTGATGAAATGGAAGATACACCAAATGGATGTCAAGACTGCTTTCTTGAATGGTGTAGTGGAAGAGGGAGTGTATGTAGAACAACCACTTGGTTTTGAGACACATGATAGGGAGTCTCATGTATGCAGATTGAAGAAAGCCCTGTACGGTTTGAAATAGGAACCTAGGACATGGTACGGCAGAATTGATAGCTTTCTATCTAGTTTGGGCTTTACCAAGAGTAAAGCAGATTCCAACCTTTAATACAAGGTTGAATATGGCAACCCAGTGATGCTTCTACTATATGTATATGATCTGTTTGTGACAGGTATGGATGGGTTATTGATAAGAAGAGAAAGCTTGCTTCCGAGTTCGAGATGAAGGACTTGGGTATGATGCATTATTTTCTAGGTATGGAGGTGAGGCAGAGTGCGGATGGAATCTTCCTTGGACAAGGGAAGTATGTAGTAGGGATCCTGAAGAGGTTTGGGATGATGGACTACAAGACTATGGCCACACCTATGGCATCGAACTTGAAGCTATTGAGTGATGCTTCATCAAATTCAGTTGATGCTATGATGTATCGTCAGATGATTGGATCATTGATGTACCTGATGAACACGAGACTAGACATTTTCTTTTCTATGAACACCTTGAGCTAGTTCTTGATAGATCCAAGAAATGTTCCCTTGATTGCTGCAAAGCATATTCTAAGGTACCTGAGGGGTAGAGTAGATTATGGGCTCAATTACGATGCAAATCAGAAGAGTAACCTGGAGGGTTATGTTGATTCAAATTGGGCAGGCGGTGCCATCGATAGGAAGAGCAGTCCAGGGTGTTGCTTTAGTATGGGATCATGTATGATCTCCTGGTTTAGCAGGAAGCAATCTTGTGTGGCACTAAGTACAGCTGAAGCAGAGTATGTCGCAGCTTGTTTAGCTAGTTGTGAGGTAGTATGGCTATGGAAGCTACTGTCTGATTTATTTGATCTCCAGATGGATGCTACTTGTATACATTGTGACAACCAGAGTTACATGAAGTTGTCAAAGAATCCAATGTTCCATGACAAGTTGAAGCACATCAAGATAAAGTATCACTATATCAGAGATATGGTGCAGAGAGGAGCAGTGAAGCTTCAGTATGTTACGACAAAGGAACAGATAGTTGATTTGTTGATGAAGCCATTGGCCATAGTGAAATTTGAGTACTTTAGGGAGAAGCTTGGTGTTCTCCAGATCGAGGTTTCCTCCAAGGGAAAGTGATGAGTCCCAAAGCCATTCTGACCAGCAGGTCAGATGTAAGGGTTGAGCCATTATGTCATGGTGAGAGGATTCACTTCCTTCCATGTCAGATATGAGTGCTAAGATCCAAATCCATTCTGATGAGAAGTTTAGATGTAAGGGCTGATCCATTCTGTCATGGTGAGAGAATTCAGTTCCTTCCATTTCAGATATGAGTGCTGGACATTCTGTTGAGTAGGACAGATGTAAGGGTAACTGCCACTCTTCGGGAGAGTGGAGGCACCTGGTCTATTACCAGGTATCTTAGTCTAGGATTGGGGGCCATTTTTTCATGGTGAGAGGATTCAGTTCCTTCCATGTTAGATGTGAGTGTAGGCCATTCTGGCGAGGGTGCAAGACTTGTTTCATACTAGGTCAGATATAATGGCAACTGCCATTCTCTGGGAGAATGGAGGCACCTGGTCCATTACCGAGTATCTCAGTCTAGGAATGGGGGCCATTCTGTTATGGTGAGAGGATTCGGTTCCTTCCAGGTCAGATGTGAGTGCAATCCTTTCTAGCGAGGGTGGAGGACTTATTTCCTTCTAGGTCAGATATAAGTGCTGAATCCTTTTCACAGATGTTAGTGATGTGATGTCCTATCAAGCTGGTCAATGTGAGTGCTGGGCCTTTCTGATGTGATTGTAGGTTACTACATGATCAAATGTGAGTGTTGGGCATGCCTTTCTCATGAGTAGGTCAGATGTAAGTGTTGGGAAAAGACCTACCTGATGGCTAGGCCTACAACCAGCATGAAAGAAGGCTGGCTCTATAGAACTTACTATGATGAGATAGCACACATGATGATGACCAGATGAGATCCAGATCAAGTTATGATCTAGATCCAGTGATGATGTCCCATGATGATCCAGATTGAGAGATGATCTAGATCCAGTGATGATGTCCCATGATGATCCAGATTGAGAGATGATCCAGATCCAGTGATGATGATCCAGATCGAGAGATGATCTAGATTCGAAGAATGAAGATGACTTGAAGACTCAGAAGACTCGAGATGGAAATGATGAGATGATCTAGTTGATACAGAGAAGAATACCAGTGTTGAAAATTGTGTTGAAAGAATACCTTCCTATTTAAGAGGGAGTGTTGATGTATTTGTAACTTCGGAATGTATTCATCTATGTATCTTATGTGTTGTAACCCGATTTTTATTCCGAGATGTATCTATTACGTAATTGAGTCATGTTGTCATGCCCCGATGTTTCGATCGGGAGAATCAATAATGTAAACAAGTCATTTCAAGTCATAGTGGTTAACCCTCTGATTGTCTAAGGGTTAAAGTCCCCTAGGGTTATTATACTCTCCTAGTAGAGGTTGGCCCTAGTAGGGTTTTAGTCATGTCGAGATTAGTATAAATAGAGAGTGGGGGTCTCTATTTAGAACACATCACACACACACTCAAGTGTAGTGCATAGTTGAGGAAGGAGAAGACACTTGGGCTAGACAAGAAGAAGATTACTACTGTAGGGAGTGCATCTTACTGTTTTGGGGTTTTAAATCTTGTGTTGATTCTATCTCTGAGGAAGTTGCGGGGTTTTCTCCATTTATGGTTTCCCCAATGAAAAAAACTATGTTCATTGTCTCTTGTGTTTGATTGCTGTACTTATTTTTCTCTCAGTAAAGATCCTAACATAATGCTAGCTCAGTGCGTGTCTCCTCCCGCATCCTTTGTATGATATATTCAAGATCTGTCGATGACTCATTGTCAGAGTCATGGGTGCTCAATTTCGATGGGGTAGGGTCTTTAGGTACATCTAGGGGTATCTCCTTATCTAACTCCTCTTGACTTACCAAGACGCACAAGTCTCCTGGCCAATATTGTACAATAGCATCCAACTCTTCTGTGCTGACCTTATAAGTCAATGATAGCCACTGTCGATCAGGATCCCTCCTTGCCTGAATATAAATGGAGTGGGATCTGATAGCAAATAAAAGGATCTATTGATACTTGGTCGTAGCGTAGGGAGAAGCTCGAGCAATAATAATGGTGGATTCTTGCAATGCTTCCTAATAGATACATAAATGAATAGCATAATCGATTTGGTGACTAGGTTCTTCGACACACAATAGGTTCTGATAGTGGGAACCACAAAAAATATTGACTGCCTCAACCATCATTGGTTGGTAATCCTTCAGTTCCATCTAAGCAATAAGAGCGATGAGAATCAAAAGCCAACTTTAAGAAAAAGGTCACCCTATATGAGCAACAAGCGTATCCTTAAGTAACGTATTCAACAAAAATAAGGACCAATTCATCTGTACTCCCTCGACACATTTCTGGGCATAGGCGACAAACCCCGAATTGCATTGGATGGGTCGATTGACACGAACAACCTTGCTGGCCAAAATTCTTGCGCCAATGCGCACCTTCTATGAATTGATACTGTCAATGCAATAAGCACGACCATCCCTTTGTAACCCGAAGCGCTCCTTCATCTGCTTTGCAAGTAACTTATCTGTATGTCTCCCATGAATATATTGCGCTGGGTCCTCCCCAGCCTTAGGAAAACTGGTAATACTTGAAATCAAGTCGATGGTGACTGGGATCAACGTCTTCATCCAAAGCATCCCTGCATGGAAACATGCCAACAATTTCTTCACACAGGCATGTGCTTCATTCAAACAACCAAAATGGGGCATATTGATGAGCCCCAACAACCCAGACTTCTCTAATCCACTGGCCCATGGTTTCAAAATTCACTAAATGGGACCACCAGGTGTCATATGGACAGATTCATATGGCTCCTCCCATACATCTTTAAGCAAAAGAAAGTCGTGATCAATGAATGGTGTAGCCTCCACCCATCGAGTTAGGTAGTCAGTTGCAGTGATGATATAGCGGGTGCCAATGCACTTACCTGGCAAATTAATAGGACCCACAAATTCAACAACCCATTTATCAAACGGTTGGAGAGTCACCTGCAACACCAACGGCATCTCATCCCTCCAGGATGGTTTACAAACCTGTTGGAAAACATCACAAGTCCTTTCATATTCTGCGGCATCATTATGCAACATGGGCCACCATAGCCTAGCATGCAACACTTTTCGCACAATATCCCAGCCTCCATAGTGACCTCCCGTGATTTCGACATGTGCTTCCTCTAGAATGGAACCCTGCTCATGCGGTAAGATGCACTATCACAATATTACATCCGGTCCAAGTTTATATAGTTGTCCAGCAATGAGTTGAAAATTGGAGGCTTTTACTACCAACTGCTTCTTTTGGATAATCGGCATGTTTGCTGGGGCGACACCAGTAGACAAAAACTGAACAATTGGTGCATAGTGATCATCTATGAACTCAACTCGGAACAATTACGCATCTGGCAAGCCATTGTCAATATTGGTTGGTTCTTCACCATTCTCAATGCATGATAGATGATCTGAGCCAACATTCAACTGTCCTGGCTTTACTACTATTTCAAAATCAAACTCTTGGAACAAAAGCAACCACCTACAGATTCTCCCCCTAACACAGTCTTAATGACTAGGTATTGCAAAGTAGAATGATCAGTGAACATCTTGAAGTTTCCACCCAACAGATAGTGCCTAAACTTTTGCAGAGCATAAACCATCACCAGGCCTTCCCTTTCTGTCGTGGTATAATTTCGTTTGGAAAATGATAAATTTCTACTAGCATATGCTATTGGATTATCTAAGTCACCTTCACGTGGCTACGCAAGAACAACCCCTAGTGCAGTAGAAGAAGCATCAACATGCACATGGAATTCTTTATTCCAATCAGGGAAAAATAGTATTGGTGCAGAGGCCATCTTGGCCTTCAGGGTGTCAAAGCTTCCTTGAAATTTTGGAGCCCATTCAAATGCAACGTATTTCTTTAGCATATTTTTCGTGGGCAAAGTAATCGCAGCATATCCTCTAATAAACTTGCGATAGTAGCCCATATGTCCCAGTGTCACATGGAGCATTTTTACATTCGTTGGAAGTGGTAAACTGAGGATCATATTCATCAAATCAACCAAGAGACCCTCTTTGCATACAATGTTCCCAAGTAGTATGCCAAAGGGTGCACAGAAAATATATTTTTTGGAATTCAATGCAATCTAGTGTTGCTTGCACCATTTGAGCATCAATCGCAGATTGTCCATATGGTCTTTAACTAGACTATAGACGGTCTAGTCATCCATATATACCTGCAATAATTTCTGAATAAAATATTTAAATATAACAATGACTATGCAGGAGAATATAGCAAGTGCATTCTTCAGCCCAAATGGCATGACGGTATATTGGAAACAGCCCCACTCAATGACAAATGTGGTCTTATGGCAATCCTCCTTTTGTAATATCCCGAAAAGTCATATTTGAATGAATATACCTCTTGGCCACCTACACCTTCTAGAACTTCATCTATAAAAGGGGTTGGGAATGGATCGTGCACACATGTATCATTCAACTTTCTCAGATCAACACAAATGTGAATTTCACAAGTCTTCTTATTTTGGACCACCATCGGGCTTATCCACTCGAATTCTTCTACTGGTTCAATGATCTCAACGTCGAGCATCCTATCAATCTCAGCTTTCATGCGATCCTTATACCGCGGGTTCAATCTATACAGCCTCTGGAATACCGGTTTTGCATCTGGCTTGAGTGGAATCTTCATTTCCCCTAAATCACCAAGTATCCCCTTCATTTCTGAGAATCACGTTGGAAAAAGGTCCTAGAATTCATGCAATAGATATGTAACTTTATCCATCGTCTCTTCACCCCAATAGTCTTCGACATTAGAAAATTTCACCCCAATAGTCTTCGACATTAGAAAATTTCAAAGTGTCTGCCAAGCCAATGTTAACTTTTCAGATCCTCAACTGATGGTTCATCGAGTCCGTCGGTATGTCAGGAGCTGCGACACCATGGATTCCTTTGGACTCTGAAATATTAACATTCCACAACTCGTTGTCATCTTTAGGTTCCCCAGACAAGTTGTAGCACGTCATCATGGATTAGATAGAGCAATGCGCTTGAGGATCAACAGGGTATGCAACAGGGATGAATTTCAGTACTATGTCATGGATAATGTGTAAAGCATTACATACCTTGGGGTTGGCATCCTGGAAGCTAAACGTTTGCATAAAACAAACTAACAACTCCTCCCAAGTGGTAATGGTTCTGCGCAATTCTCCTGCCACATACCAAGACCACGGCATCTCTTCTAGCGTGTGAACAAAATTGTGAACCCACTCATCCCTGGGTCATGATTGTTAGGATATTTAGATACTTAGGAGTTAGTTAAGATCAACTTGTGTAATATATCTGTTAGGTAAAAGTGTGTTTCTTTAGTATGCATTAGTATGCATTTGTAAATATTCTAGTCCAACGGTCATGATATGTTCTAGACATAGAATGATCCGACGATTCAACTTCTCTTAGATCATACCTACCATTGATCCATGGCTTAACACCCGATCGGTCCATGATCTCTATTTAAAGAGCATGGAGGGTCATTGGCTTGTTGATTGATTATGAGAAACACATGTAACTTTCTTTCTTTTGCATAATAAATTTCTCCAGGTAGCTATTTGGCTGGGGCCGTGGACTGTTTCCCTCTCAAGGGTTTTAACCACGTGACAAACATTGATGTATTGATCTATGATCTTTTTGTGTGAAGTGGTTTCTCTTGGTTTTCAGTTTTTTGGGAGTACACTGTGTACCCGAACATGGTATCATAGTGTTTATGAAGAGCCGCTTTCGGTTTTGATCAAGATCTGGAACCAGTGTTGCCAAAACTTTGAAAGGGTTTCTGGTTCTGGATTTTTCATGCATTGGTATACTGTGGGAGCTATTGCATTGCGTCCAGAGCATGGTTTCCATCGGGAAATAGTTTTTGTTTCATCAAAAACTATTTCTGTTTGTTCCAGAAACACCCATTTCAACAAATTTGAAGGTATAATGTTATAGTGACGGATTTGTTTTATTTTTTTTAAATCTCTCATATTTTATCAGTTTTATTATTAGATCTTTACTATTTTAGTCTTGGACTATTGCCTTCCCTGGCTGCATATGCTCTTTGCCGTGCACCTTGCGTGATCGTGGCGAATCAGAAACAGAAAGGGAAATTTTTTTTCTTGTCTTCTCGGCTACGTATGCTCTTTAGCATGCACCTTGTGCTATCACGGTGAATTAGAAACAATGAGAAAACTTGAAAACGTAGACTTTCTGGGTAAGCTAACCAAGATCTAACCCCACCCATAGAGTGGAAAAGTTTTTTCGTTCTTTGTTTTTCATTTTTTTTTGTGTCTTGCAAGAAAAAAAGGAAAGCACGAAGAATGAGAGGGAAGAGTTAAAAAAAAAAAAAACCCTTTCTCTTTCTATTCTTTTATGTACCTTTTAAACTTAGCTCACTTGGTTCAAAGTTGCTTTCTTCCGTAATAGGCCTTGAGTTCAAGTCTTATTAAGTTACTTTTAGTGCATGCAATTTCTATTTTCAAGTTACTTTATTGTAAAAGTGCATCTCACATAAATAAAATAAAATAAAAAGTGAGTCACTTAAGTCTTTTAATTTATTGCCCCACTATTTAAAGTAACATTATTGTAAAAGTGAACATCACTTATTCTACAAAAGTGATTCACTTAAAATCAACTTTATTGTAAAGTGATTGAACAAGGTTGATCTTGGGGAGAGGGGGGTTCTTTATTGTAAAGTGATTGTCAAAGGTTGATCTTGGGAAGAGGGCGGTTATTTTTTTAGTTGGTCAAGTTAATATCTGCCATGTCACTATTGGGGACATCTTCAACATTTTATTTGATCAAGCATAACTTCATCATTCAGAATTAGTTTTCAATACCGTTTTTTTTTAAACCACATATTTTTTCGAGATCTTTGCAGCCAGATAGTTATTTTCTGTTATTTTAGTCATTATTTTTATAGTATGGCCACCCCTTGTGATATTATACTTACAAGTTCTAACTATTTCTCATGGAAATCTCATATGGAGGATGTTCTGCGAAGTAGGGGAATTTTCAGGATAACCTTAGGGAAATAAACAAAACTCACTGATGATGATAAGAAAATTAAATGGGAAAATAGATGTGATGAAGCTCGTGGATTATTGGGATGTCAATCTCTACTGATTTGCAATTCCACATATCTAGAATTGATGAACCTGATCAAGCTTAAAAAAATTTGGAATCTATGTTTGGTAAACACAATGAAATTCAGGGTCATCAACTTGAGAATGAGTTGATTTCCTTGAATCCAAATGATTTTTCATCCATTCAAGACTATTTATCTAAGTATAAAACTCTTAGACTCTTATGTGCAGAATGCAAGATTAAGAAAGAAGAAAAACATTGTATTTATCATATTCTTTCCAAACTTGGACCTACATATTCTGTTTTTGTAACTACATTCTACTCCATGAAAGAATCCTTGACTACAGCTAGCTATCAAGAGCCTAGTCTTGAATCCATTTTTGATTTCTTAATTAGAGAGAAAGATAAGCTCATTCATCTTGGAATAATTAACAATGCAGATACATCTGGGAAAGCCTTATTGTCCCAACAGAAAGAAAAGTCCAAGCCTCCCAAGAAACAAAATTTTCAAAATAATAAGCCAAACAACAAGGGTCCCAAACCCTCCCAGTCATCTCTTTCTTTAAAAAATGACAAAGGATTCGAGCCAAAAGGAAAGAAGACTGAGCATCATTGCAATTTTTGTGGAAATGATAATCGTGATGAATCTAAGTGTTTCAAGAAGATGGCAGCCTTGGAAGCAGCAATGAAGAAGCACCACATCAGCCTGGATTCATCTTCAGAATCTACCTCTCATGGACATGCACTTTGTGCTTTTGGTTACTCTTATACTGCATCTTCTTCTTCTACTTCAAATGAATGGCTCATTGATTCTGGAGCATCTTATCATATGGCTAAGGATCAAGCCATCTTTTCTACTATGCATGAATGTAACACCAAGCAAATATTTGTTGGTGATGATAGATATCTAAGTGTTGTCGGATCTGGAACAGTTCCAGTAGAAAATGGTCATTTAAGTGATGTACTATGTGTTCCAAAAATTTCCTGCAATTTGTTATCATTCTATCAAATTACTCATTCAGGTGAAGGTAAACTATGACGTTTACACCTCACCAAGTTGTAATCAACGATTTTAAAAATCCTTAAAATGTCCTTGCTACTAGAACTATTGATGATATTACCAGGTTGTATAAATATAACAACTTTGGGTCATCACCTTTTCCTTCAGTTTTTGTTGCTCATAGTGATAACTTGAGAAAACTTTGGCATGAGCGATTTGGTCACTTAAATTATCGCTCATTGCAACAACTATGTAAAGACAATATGGTGACTGGTCTTCTGATGGTATCTTGCAAGGATGGTGTTTGTTACGGTTGTGTACTCAGAAAACATCATCATGAAAGTTTTGACAAACGTGCCTCTTGGCACACCTCGGTTCCCTTGGAGCTTGTGCATAATGAATTTTGTGGCCCTCTTCCATCTACTTCCTTTTCTGGTTTCAAATATTTCTTAACTTTCATTGATGACTACTCCAGACGCACTTGAGTTTACTTCCTAAAACTTAAGAGTGAAGTAGTTAACATGTTCTTGGCCTACAAGGCCCTTGTTGAAAAACAATCTGGTCATCAAATTATTAAGTTAAGATCTGACAATGGAGGATAATATGTTAACAACAAGTTCACTACTTTTTGCACTAAACAAGGAATCTAGCAACATCACACTATTCCATATACACCACAACAAAATGGTGTAGCTGAACAGAAGAACCACACTTTAAAACAAATGGCTAATTGTATGATCCAATCTAAGGGACTAAGTCTTCAATATTGGGCTAAGGCCATGAATTGTGCAAATTACATAGTTAATCGCACACCCACTAAAGTTTTACAAGGTATAACACTGGAAGAAGCATGGATTAAAATTAAACAAGATTTAAGTCACTTTCATGTGTTTGGTTGTGAAGCATGGGCTCACATTTCACATGAAAAATGGAAAGCATTGTAGCCTAAAAGTGAAAAGCGCATATTTGTTGGATATTCAGAAGATGTAAAAGGTTATAGAATTCTTCAGCCACATTCTCATGGTATAATCATTAGAAGAGATGTTAAATTTGATGAAAATCTCTTGGACTGCGAGCCTAACTTGGAAGGTGTGCCATCTTTGGCCTGCGAGCCTGATTCGGTGATTGTGCCTTCTTCTTCTTCTTCCAACTTCCTTGACAAGTTTCCAACTCCAGTTTTTGATGATGATAGTGAGGATGAAAATCCACCTCTGCCTACTCATGTTCCTCTAATTGCACCAACACCAATACTTCCTTGATGGGTCTGTTCAACATGTAAAGTAGCTGGTGATCTTGTCGGTGATCCTAGAGATCAATGTCGAATAAGCTCTCAGTTTCAGTGAGCCTATTCTATTTTGGCTCAAGTTTTCCTGAATCATGATCCAAAATTTTTTGCAGAAGCTTCAAAAAATCTAGATTGGGATGCAGCTATGGATGAAGAATATTGTTCCTTTATGGCGAACGATACTTAGGATCTTGTTCCTTTTCCAAAAGGAAGAAAACTTGTCATATGTAAATGGGTCTACAGAACTAAGTATGCAACAGATGGAAGTGTTGAAAGGCTTAAGGCAAGGTTAGTTTCCAAAGATTTTTCCCAAGTTGAAGGGATTGACTACAATGAAACCTTTGCTCCTATCGCAAAAAAGAATACCATCTGCCTTGTTATTTCCCTTGCAGCCTTACATAACTAGGAAGTCCATCAAATGGATGTCAAGTATGCCCTTTTACATGGTGATTTACAGGAGGAAATTTACATGGAACAACCTCCTAGATATGTTCAGGATAACTCTAGCCTTGTCTGTCTCCTTAAGAAATACTTATATGGCCTTAATCAATCTCCTAGAGCTTGGTATGCCAAAATGGATATCTTTCTCCTTGACACCAGTTTTTCTAGATGCCATTCTAAACCCAATGTCTATACCAAGAAAGTAGGCAACCATCTCATCATACTTGTTCGTTATGTTGATGATCTTATCCTTACTTGTAGTGACCCTAAACTTATAACCCATGTGAAATCTAGTCTTAAGCAAAATTTTGAAATGTCAGACTTAGGACATTTGCATTATTTTATTGGTCTCCAAGTCTTGCAAACCAAATAAGGAATATTTCTTTCCCAGTCTAAGTATGCTTGTGACCTTCTTCATCGCTTCCATATGAAATATTGTAAACCAGCCCCTTCTCCCTTCCAGTTTGGAGTCAAACTTTCTGCCACTTGTACTTCCCCTGAAGTAGATGCCACCTTGTATCATCGGCTTGTTGGTAGTCTCTTATACTTGACTCATTCCTATCCTGACCTTTCCTTTGCCATTGTTCGTGTTTCCCATTATATGCAATCACCTCATGAAATTCACTATAAAGTAGAAAAATAATACTTCGATATATTTGTGGTACAATTCAGTTTGGTATTCATTACAGTACAGGGGGGAACCTTTGTTGGTTGGTTTCCCTGATTCAAACTAGGAAGATGATCCTGATGATCGAAAGTCTACTGCAGGTTATGTTTTTAGTCTAGGATCTGGACCTATCACTTGGGCTTGTAAGAAACAACAAGCTCTTGCTCTTTCTTCAACAGAAGTAGAATATAGAGCCATATTTATTGCCAGCCAGGAAGCTTTATGGATTTGACAGATCCTTTCAGAGTTTGGATTCAAGCAGAAGCAGCCTACTCCACTTTGGTGTGACAATCAAAGTGCCATCAAGCTTGCCAAAGATCCAGTTCTACATCAACATAGCAAACACATTGAGCTGCACATGCACTTCATCAGAAATCTTGTTCATGATCATGTTATTGAAGTGCTCTATTACCCTACAGATAATCAAGTTGCAGACATCTTCACCAAGTCTCTTACAAAAGCAAATTTTTCTAAACTTTGGTCTATGTTAGGAGTTTAGGAATGTGTCCTTCAGGGGGGATAGGCTCTAATGCCTCCTTCCTTCTCCTAATAGTGTCACTTTTTTAAATCCTTCAATCCTATACCAATTTGTTCTTAAGAGGGGATGTTAGGGTATTTAGAAACTTAGGAGTCAGTTAATATCAACTTGTGTAATATATCCGTTAGGTAAAAGTGTGTTTCTTTAGTATGCATTAGTATGCATTTGTAAATATTCTAATCCAATGGTCACGATATGTTCTAGACATAGAGTGATCTGACAGTTCAACTTCTCTTAGATCATACCTACCATTGATTCATGGCTTAATACCTAATTGGTCCATGATCTCTATTTAAAGAGCATGGAGGGTCCTTGGCTAGTTGATCGATTATGAGAATCTCATGTAACTTTCTTTCTTTTGCATAGTAAATTGCTCCAAGTAGCTATTTGGATGGGGCCATGGAATCTTTCCCTCTCAAGGATTTTAACCATGTGACAAACATCGGTGTATTGATCTGTGATCTTTTTGTGTGAAGTGGTTGCTCTAGGTGTTCGGTCTTTTGGGAGTACCCTGTGTACCTGAATAGCGATGTCCATAATGTTTGACATTCAATCAAATTATGGGTGGGTTCATTTCATCCATCATACCTCACAACATGGTAGACTTCTATATCACCAAAGAAGACCATCATCAACCTACAGCACTACTCCCAATCATGGATCGTCTGCTTGTGTGTCACCCACCATCAAGCTGGAGTAGCCTTTAGTGCTACATCAAGAGCCAATATCCTTTGTAGTTCAAACAAATTTTCTTCAAATTCTTGGAAGAACTCTGATAGTCCCGGCAGTCCTTCGTAAACAAGTAACTCGACAATCTCAGTCGTGACATGTCAGAGAGACTGTGTAATCAACCCACATTTTCTGAATGATACCTCATGCAACTGATTCTGCCAATTTTCTAGAGAATTATAAGAGTCAGAAGAAATGGAACTTGCACTGCGCCATCCTAGTTCACCATTGACAGTAGGCTAGATATAGTCCTCAGAGATGTTATAAGCATGATCCCAACTTTTCCCGACTTCCTCCTTTACATGTCCGATATATCACGCCCTTCCTGAGGGTCCATAGGAGCAATGACCCTGACATCCTGTTTTTCAAATGTCATAACACATTTTTTGAAGTTGATAAATACCATGCTATCATTAGCCTATCCAATTCCTAGAAGCACAGGATAGGAACCACCATCTCCTACAACTTCTATTACATCAAAGTTAACACATGTTTTCATACCTTCAATGTCAATAACCAAGTTTGAAACACGACCAATGGGCTAAACCTTCACCTGGTTTGCTAAACGCAGTTGTACTGGCGACCATCCCAACATTGGATTCCCCATCAATTGCTAGGTTTTCTTTGTCAGGATGTTTACATCTGATCCAAGGTCCAAGATGACCGATTCAACCTCATAATCCCCAATCTGGACATTCATCCTCATCTCTGTGTCAGTTTTCCTTTTTTGCAAGGAATTCACAGCGAAATCCTTCAATTCCTTATCTGGGAGGTGTAATAACACCTCTAGCTTGACAAGGGAATCAGAGTCCTTTGCCAGTGATAGACAACTCTCAAAGAACTTGCACATGGTACCATACTGCCACGATGGTCCTGCCTCTATGGATGGATCGAAAGAAAATGGCATATCAGTAATTGGTAACTTACCCTGATTTCTCTCGATCTCGTTCTTTGTGTCGAAGAAGGTATCTTTCTCTGTTGCAATATCAAATGCGACCTTCTTCTTACTAGAGAGCCAAACTTGTAGCCGTGGTCCATCATCTCCAGTTGTCACACCAGCGCGAGTGACAATCCCAACATTGACATTCTTCATCTGTGACTCATCCTGAATAGTGGCAACTGTAAATCCATGGTTCAAATGTTGGTTCTAATTCAATGGTTGATTCATCGGTTGGTTCTGCATCTCAGATGGGTTCTAAGTCTGAGGCTACGGTGGGACCTGATTCTGCATTATCGATTGGTTTTGAACTTCGAATGCAGGTTGATTTTGATTATGTGCATTCTGTAATTGGGGAATTTGTCTTGCCTTCCATTTTGTAATCAACTGAGCGCAGCATTCAACATTGTGATCGATGGCTGCACAATATGTGTACTACACATGAGGGCACTCTCTCTGGTAATGCCCAAATACACCACAAGTATATCATTGGACTGATTCACGACCTCGCCCTCCTCCACGGCCGAATCCTCCTCTTCCACCTCTAAATCCTTCGTGGAATCCCCCTCAAACTCCTCCTTATTGAAATTGTAGTTCTTCTATTTGTTGATGCAGTGGGTTAGGTTGATGTTGGACATATTTTGTGGATTGAACATATTGTGTTTGATTATACTGTGGTCGCGGTGCCTGGTTATATTGTGGCTGTACCACCATCTATGGTTGTGGTGCGAACTATGACTGCAACATAAACTATTGTTTTGGTTGCACAGGGACAAAATGCAATGGAGGCGATGGTGTATAGATTACCTGTGCTGCTGGTTGTACTACTTGCAACTGTGCTTGCATTGTCCTTGGATCCTCTCCTTTCACAAAGTATGAATCATATGTTCTTTCCTGGATCAAATCATAAGCGCAGTAGTTTTTGTCATCATGTCCAACTGATCAACAAAATGTACAATACAAACTTTTTGCCTTGGTAACCATCTTCTGTAGATAATCATAGTTCTCATGTCAATGCCCATAGACCTGGCAGATATGACACCATGGTGCACCAGCACCACTCAACGGGCTCGGGGCTCCTGACAACAAATAGTTCTGAAATGTCGAACAAGTATCCTTGGTATGTCTGCTTGCATGGAAATGGGTGCACCAAAGATCATCATGATATTCCTTAGCCTTTTTTATGTCTGGCAATTGCAGCATTAAATTGGCCAACTGTGAATAAATTTGATTCATTCCAATGGTGGTTTCCCCTACTGGTGATGTCTCTAATTTCATCATAGTCTCCAGATACTCGCTCTATGTCACAATATTTTTCTACATCAATGGTTGTCGAATATGCAGGACAAGCACTACAATAAACCATTCTTTATGCTAAACATTGCTCATCTGAAAGCTGACCCGAGCCATCAATGTATTAAATCACTGATTAAAATCCCAAGTTGTTTCATTAGGGAATTGTTTGATCTCTTTCAATTCAGTAATGTACTGAGCTTCGGATTTCAACTTCTTAAATTCCTTGAATAGCCTTGTTTTGATCTCATCCAACATCTTTGCAGTACCTCCTTGAGGCATCCATGTGAATCTCATAAACCATTCTAATGCACGGCCCGTCAAAGTAGTGACTAGCTGACTTTTCTTGACATCCTCATTAATAGTTGGTCGAGCAGTCCAGATCGCTTCACATAAGAGCCAATACTAATCTGGATCATCGATGCCATTTCCATTGAATATTGGCAACTTCATTTCGTCTCCTACCATTCTTGACTTTCTTCCTCCTGCTGGTGTTCTATTACTAGACTGTTGTTGACACGTCGAACAAGTCGACGTAGAATGCGTGTTCCTTCCTTGTGGTGGAGTAGTGTGTGGAGGAGTAGAAACATTACTCATGGGGTTCGATCCTATCATTCTTCTAGGTGTATCCTCTACCTGTATGTCCTCGTCGTCAGAAAAAATTCACTTCGTCCAGCGTGGTTGTTCTTCATAGTATCGCACTTCGACTTCAGTAGGACCTTCTCCCATCCTCTGCCTCTTTTCTTGAAACCTTTCTCCTCCCATTTTACAACCACTTGTTTCTTCGATGGCCTTTACATTCTCACTAGAACTCATGCCCATCTACCCCTTATTCCCTTATGCATTTCCCCCCTTTCTATCGTGGTGCCTACATACCCCGCACACCAGAGTTCCACTACTCTTGGTCCATCTTTAGGATACCCTTTTCACAGACTATTTTCTTAATCAACTATTGTAGAAATAATAGGAACCTTCCACAAGGTCCACTGAAAAACTCCCTTTCTGCCTCGCTGAAATATTTATTAGTATCAACAACAAACTCAGTGATTTATCCTTCCAAGATACTATCTAACCATACCTTGACTGCCCGCGATGCCTTGTTGGTGGTTTCTTGCATCGCCTGGATTAATTCTAGGGTCCAGGATGTTGAATCTCCTCCTTGGAAGTTTGTCTTCCACTTAGCAAACTTTTCCAACCATTCATGCAAGAGAATAGGGAACTCACAAAAGAACCATTCATGAGGACCATCGTGGATATATCTGTCCAACCAGTGGCCCGTCGACAACTTAGGATTCTGGTTTTTGGCTTCAGCAAACTCCTGCAACTTCAGATCAAACCATTCCTTGATCTTTGATTGATTTGGATCCAAAACATATCCCCTCCTAATTGCGACTCAGTCCTGGCAATGGAACGCTTTTGTTGGCAAATCCCACCAACAAAGCTTTGTCGACAGAGGTTCCCACTCTTTCGACGCCCTACAACACAATCTCCCCAAGTATCAAGCCAAATAGGTTTTAACCTGCCTGGCAACATCTATGGAGTAGATGAGGTCTCACCCAAGGCATTCAAGGGAGATCTGTTAGAACCAATTTTTCGACAGTGAGAGAGGAGGATATCGAGATCTAACGGAGGGAGATCATAACTTATTCAATCCTCATACAGTATCAAAATATCACAACATTATTCAGGGAACATCATAGCGCATCAAGCATAAATTATAACAACTTAAAACCAACAGATCACATTGATATAGAAGGAAGAGGCTAAATCTCATCTATAACATGTCATTTCAACAAAACAGAGCCGCAACATCACAACAGATCTGTAACAATAAACAAGGATTGATCCATAAGAATTGCATCATATATTAATCTTGTGTAAATACACCATATTACATAATCCTTCTCCAAAACCAGAGACTGCATACATCAGAAAGAAGCCCAGATAAAATAGCAGTCAAGATAGGAAACTCTCCATAAGATAGATGACACCAAATTGTATCCCTTACAATCGTGCATGCAATAAAATTTTTCACAACATGCTCACATATGATGCTCTATCTCTATCTCTCTACATCCCCAAAATGGATCTATAAATAGGCTTATGCCTTTACATCAAAGGTCCACTAATAACTGAATTCTAACTGCTACTGACCTACTACAACAAAACTTGGTCAAAATAAACATAAAATATTCAAAAACGGTTATTTTCCCACTTATTGCACCAATCTTCCCTTGTGCAGTAGTGTGTGAGCTTGCGCAGCTGTCGCAATGATGCGCAACTCACTTGCTCCAAACCCCTTTCCAACATAGGGGTAGTTAGCTATGGTGATGATATACATACGCCACTAGAGGAAGAAGTATTCTGGGTAAGGATTTGCCACTTGCCCCCCTCGTAGTATTCGCATGATATTTTCCCAGTGTAGCTGAGCCGAATCCTGAGCACCATGTGGGACAATATCAACTCTTGGTATTATCCTCAGCACATGCTCAAAATGTAAAGTACTCAAGATACTCTTGTAACCGAAGTTCCTTATCTTGTCCATATTGCAACCTGTAAGTTGTTGCTTCATGTTGCTCAGTAGTGACGTACTCCAGTCGTATATAGTAGGACACATACATGTTGATGTAATTGTAACTTTGGAATGTATTCACTTTTATATCTTATGTACTGTACCCCAATGTTTATTCCAGGAAGTGTTTGTAATGTAATTGAGTCATGTCATTCCCCGATGTTCTGATCGGGAGTTTCTATAATGTAAACAAGTCATGTCAAGTCATTGTGGGGAACCCTCCTATTGTTCAAGGGTTAAATTCCCCATAGTTGTGGGGCCCTAGGGTTATTAGACTCTCCTAGTGAAGTCGGCCCTAGTGATTTATTGTCAAGTTAGGAATTAGTATAAATAGAGAGTGAGCCTCTCTATTTATCACACACTCACTCACACTCAGTTGTAGCGCATAGGTGAGGGAGAAGAAGTTGTTGGGGCTAGAAAGAAAGAGGCTACTACTATCAGGAGACCATCTTACTATTTTGGGGTTTTAATTTTGGTGTTGATTCTATCTCTAAGGAAGTTGCGGGTTTTTCTCCATTTATGGTTTCCTCGAGGAAAAAAATCATGTTCATTGTCTCTTTCCATTTGATTCATGTGCTTGTTATACTCTCAATTAAAGATCCTAATATAATGCTAGCTTGAATAATAAAAATCTAACATGGTATCAGAGCTAACCTGAGAATAAGACACTGTGCAGCTACGGAAACTAGGGCTTCCTACATTTTAGATCTCTCTCCACATATTTTCAACAAAAAAATTTTGGGATGACTCTCCTCCCTAGGGCGCATCTTTTTGTCAAAGCAGAATCTGATTCTAAGCATTTTTAATTGTTGACCCGACATTGCTACCGAAAATTAGGGCTTTCCATAGAAGTGGAATTCTTGAGTGAGCCTAGGCCTAGATTGATCTCCTCATCAAAATCAAAGTTTAGAGATTAAGATCAAATCATTTGGTTGGATAGAACTTCGAGAAATTCAAACCCTAATATTCTCCTAAACCAGCACTACAGAAATTCAGCTTCAGATCCAGATCTGAAATCTTGACCTGGTAATATCTAAATATTTTGTATTTCCATTTGAGGTTCTTAGTTAAGATGTCTCATCATACCAAGCTTGATGAAAAGCTTGAGGGAGCTGATAACTTCCGAGCCTGGAAGTATAGGATCTCCTTGGTCCTGGAAGAAAATGAGTTGGACTCCTACATCAATGAGGAGGTTCCAGTTCTAGAGGAAGATGAGGCTAAGGCCTTACACAAGAATAAGTTGATTATTACTAAGAGGATTATTTCTAATTCAATCAGGGATCACCTCATACCACAGGTGTCCTCCCTTAAGACACCTAAATCCATGTTTGATGCCCTAACCAAACTATTTGAAGGAAAGAACATAAATCGGAAGATGACTTTGAGGAACCAGTTGAAGAATGTAAAGATCCAGAATGAGGAGACCATACAGTCATACTTTACAAGGGTCTCCCAGATCAAAAAACAACTTGAAGCAATAGATGAAGAAGTGGAAAATGCAAAAATTGTGATGACAACCTTGAATGGTCTCCCTAGATCATGGGATTCTTTCATCCAAGGAATCTATGCTAGAAAGAATCTAATCAAATTCAATAGACTGTGGGAAGAATGCTCACAAGAAGAAGCACAAATAGTAGCTCGAGAAGAAAACATGGGAAATGAAGATCAATAACTCATAGTACACTACAAGAAAGGGAGAAGGGAAAATCATCATCACCAAAGTAAGCATTCTCATCAGAAAGATAAAACTCAGATGCTATACATGTGATGAAAGAGGACACTTTGCTGAAATTGTCCCATGAATAACAATGGATCTAAGAAGAACAACTCCAAAAGAAGACATCATGCTCAGACTGCTGAGGATGATGATCCTCCCAAAAAGAGAGTAAAACAAGAAAGTGAAGACTCTTCAAGTGATGAAGAATATGTTCTGATCTCTGCTCTCATGGGAATTATCACACATGGAAGCAAATATTGGCTTATCGACAGTGGGGCTTCCAAGCACATGATAGAATTCAAGGAATCCTTTGAGAAACTATCCAAACACAATTCACCCCATAAGGTGAAACTTGGGGATGACCACCAATATCTCATAAAAGGTAGTGGTGAATCCTCCTATAAGCTAGACTTTGGAAAGTCTATGAAAATGAAGGATTTCTTGTTTGTACCAGGACTAAAGAAGAATCTTCTCTCCATATCAGCACTAGATGAAAAAGGCATGAGGGTTGCATTTGTAGATGGCCAAGTCCTCATGTGGCTAAGAGGAAAGACTATTGACGATGCAATAGTAATTAGAGAACAAGAAGGAGGATTATACAAATTGAAGGGCCATCCAGAACAAGCTTTGGTCCATGACACAGTAGAGCCAAATGAACTTTGGCATAGAAGGCTTGCACATGATCATTACAGAGCACTACCACTTGCAAGCAAAGCTGTTGAAGGTCTTCCAGAAATTTAGGCAAAACATGATGGATTCTACAAAGGATGTGCAAAAGGAAAGGACACGAAGAAGGCATTTCCAAGTAGCGAGAGCAAAGAAAAAGGAATCTTGGAAATCATTCACTCCGATGTATGCGGTCCAATATCGTCCAGTTCTTTAAGAGGGTGTGTATACTATGTTTCTTTTATTGATGATTTTTCTAGAAAGAAATGGATATACTTTATGATGAACAAAGATGAATTTTTCAGCAAGTTCAAGGAATTCAAATCCTTGATCGAGAACCACATTGAAAAGAAGATCAAGACCTTTCGATCATATAATGGCGGATAATTCACATCAAATGAATTCAAAGAGTTATGCAAAGATTCAGTGATTAAGAGGGAGTTATCCACTCCATATAATCCACAATAGAATGGGGTTGTAGAAAGGAAGAATAGAATGATCATGGAAGCTGCAAGAGCAATGCTTCATGATTAAGATCTTCCCATGCATCTATGGGAAGAAGCTACCAGAACAGCGGTGTATGTATAGAACTGTACTCCACATAGAGTACTCGAGAACAAGACACCTGAAGAAGTATTTTCCAGCAAGAAATCAGAAGTTGGCCATCTCAGAATATTCAGCTATCCAGTGTAGATACACATTCCGTAAGAAAATAGGACAAAGTTAGATCCTTCAGGAAAGAAGGGTATATTTGTGGGATACTCTGAAAGCTCGAAGTCTTACAGAATATACTTCCCATGAGTCAATAAGATCAACATTAGTAGGGATGTAACATTTGATGAAGACTCAGCTTACAACAAATCTAGAAAGAGACCTGCTAAAGATCCTAAAGAAACAAAAGCACCTAGAATTCATGACACAACCATGAACGAAGAAATTCAAGAAGAAGATCGAGAATTAGAAGAACCTCAAGAACATGTAGATCCACCTCAGGAGAATAATCCTCACAAGAATAAACTTTCTTGGGTACGAGAAGATATCCAAGGCGCAGAAAGATATGAGGCTCCAAAAGAGAATCATAGAGAAAGAAAGAGGACCAGGTCTTGCTCCGGGTATGTAGCCTTATTATGTGATTTCATCGATAAAGAACCTTCCAACTATGAAGAAGCAGCAGAAAGGAAAGAATGGAAGGATGCTATGATCGAAGAGTATCAATTGATCGTGAAGAATGATGTTTTGGATGTTGTCCCAAGACCAGAAGGGAAGTCTGTTGCAACTTACAAATGGATCTACAAGATCAAACATGCTGCAGATGGCAGTATAGAGAAATATAAAGCAAGATTCATGGCTCGTGGCTTCTCATAGAAAGAAGGAATAGATTATGAAGAAACTTTTGTACTTGTATCCAGATACACTTCCATCAGATCAATACTTGCTCTGGTTGTGGTGATGAAATGAAAGATACACCAAATGGATGTCAAGACTACTTTCTTGAATGGTGTAGTGGAAGAAGAAGTGTATGTAGAGCAGCCACTCAATTTTGAGACACATGATAGGGAGTCTCATGTGTGTAGATTAAAGAAATCCCTGTATAGTTATAAACATGTACCTAGGACATGGTGCGACAGACTTGATGGCTTTCTATCTAGTTTGGGCTTTACCAAAAGTAAAGCAGATTCCAACCTTTACTACAAGGTTGAATATGGTAACCCAGTGATACTCCTACTGTATGTAGATGATCTATTTGTAACAGGTATGGATGGGTTGATTGCTGATACGAAGAGGAAGCTTGTTGTTGAGTTCGAAATGAAGGACTTGGGTATGATGCACTATTTTATAGGCATGGAGGTGTGGTAGAATGTAGATGGAATCTCCCTCGGACAAGGGAAGTATGCAGTAGAGATCCTGAAGAGATTCAGGATGATGGACTACAAGGACATGACCACACCTATGGCATCAAACCTGAAGCTATTGAGTGATGCTTCATAAGAAGCGGTTGATGCTATGATGTATCGTCAGATGATTGGGTCCTTGATGTAACTGACAAACATGAGACCAGATATTTGCTTTGCTATGAACACCTTGAGCCACTTCCTGACAGATCCAAGACATGTTCACTTGATTGGTGAAAAGCATATTTTGAGGTACCTGAGGGGTATAGCTGATTATGGGCTCAAGCATGAGGTGAATCAGAAGATTAACCTGGAGGGTTATGTTGATTCAGATTGGGTAGGTAGTGCCATCAATAGGAAGAGCACTTCAGGGTGTTTCCTTAGTATGGGATCAAGTGTGATCTCTTGGTTTAGCAGGAAGCAATCCCATGTGGCACTAAGTACAGGTGAAGCAGAGTATGCTGCATCTTGTTCAGCTAGTTGTGAGGTAGTATGGTTGAGGAAGCCACTGTCTAATTTATTTGATCTCTAATTGGATGCTACTTGTATATATTGTGACAACTAGAGTTGTGTGAAGTTGTTAGATAACTCGATGTTCCATGAAAAGTCGAAGCATATTGAGATCAAGTATCACTATATCAGGGATATGGTGTAGAAAGGAGCACTGAAGCTCCAATATGTTGTGATGGATGAACATATAGCTGATGTGTTGACTAAGACATTAGCCAGATTGAAGTTTGAGTACTTTAGGGAGAAACTTGGTGTTCTCCAAATCAAGTTTCCCTCCAAGGGGAAGTGATGAGTCCGTGAACCATTCTGACATGGTGAGAGGATTGGTTCCTTCCATGGTTAGATGTAAGGTCTGATCCATTCTGTCATGATGAGAGGATTGGTTCCTCGCATGTTAGATATGAGTGCTGAGCCATTCTGATGTGACTGTAGGATTGGTTCCTACATGATCAGATATAAGTGTTGAATGCCATTCTTGGAATGGAGGCACCTGGTCAATTACCAGGAATAATTAGTCCGGGACTGAGGGCCATTTTGATGTGGCTATAGGCTTGGTTCCTACATGATCATATATAAGTGCAAATCCATTCTGATGTGACTGTGGGATTGGTTCCTACATGATCAGATATAAGTGCAGAGCCCTTCTAACATACTGGATTGGTTCCTCACATGGTCATATGTAAGTGCAGAGCCCTTTCGACATGTTGGTAGGATTGGTTCCTCGCATGGTCGAATGTAAGTGTTGGGCCTTTCTGACATAGATGACTGGATTGGTTCCTCTCATGGTTATATGTGAGTGCTAGGCCTTTCTGACATAGATGACTGGATTGGTTCCTCTCATGGTTAGATGTGAGTGATGGGCATGCCTTTCTGACATGGTGTTGGATGTGTTCCTCTCATGGTCAGATGTAAGTGCTGGGTGGGCCATTCTGACTTGGTTCAGATATAAGTGCTGAAAAAGACCTACATGGAGGCTAGACCTACAACCAACATGAAAAAGGGATGGATTGTAGAACTTCCTGTGAAGAGAAGAATCAAGAGCTATCACCTGTGATGATGATCAAGCAGAGATGTTCCAGAACCAGAGATGATCCAGATCAAGTGATGATCCAAATCTAGTGATGATGATCTAGTCCTAGTGATAATCCAGAGCTAGTGATGATGATCTAGATTGAGTGATGATCCAGATCTAGATGAAGATTACTTGAAGATGACAAGGAATCTATGATGATCTAGATGATACAGAGAAGAAGACTTGTGCTAATAAATTGTGTCGAGAGAATACCTTCCTAGTTAAGAGGGAGTGTTGATGTAATTGTAACTTCGAAATGTATTCACTTGTATATCTTATGTATTGTACCCTGATGTTTATTCTGGGAAGTTTTTGTAATGTAATTGAGTCATTTCATGCCCCGATGTTCTGATTGAGAGTTTCTATAATGTAAACAAGTCATGTCAAGTCATTGTGGGTAACCCTCCTATTGTTCAAGGGTTAAATTCCCCATAGTTTCGAGGCCCTAGGGTTATTATACTCTCCTAGTGAAGTAGGCCCTAGTGAGTTATTTTCAAGTTAGGAATTAGTATAAATAGAGAGTGATCCTCTCTATTTATCACACACTCACTCACACTCAGTTGTAGTGCATAGATGAGGGAGAATAAGTTGTTGGGTCTAGAAAGAAAGAGGCTACTGCTGTCAGGATATCATCTTACTATTTTGGGGTTTTACTTTTGGTGCTGATTCTATATCTAAGGAAGTTATAGGGTTTTCTCTATTTATGGTTTCCCCAAGGAAAAATACTATGTTCATTGTCTCTTTTGTTTGATTGTTGTGCTTGTTATTCTCCCAATTAAATATCCTAATATAATTCTATCTTGAATGATAAAAATCTAATAATACACTCCACTGCATAGAACATCAAAGGACTTGGATCCTGGTGGAGGGATTCTAACCCCGCTATCCTGCCAAGTGCCAACAGTATGCACTTTAGCCCTTGGTTCTGGATTGAGTTTGTCGAGATTTGAATCCAAACCTTTTCTGTATTCGAGAGGCAATAAACATTAATGTACTCCTCTATGGTCATTCAACCTCCTATCCCATGATCTCATAGGTTTACCACTTCCCCTCTTCGAGAAAATATTGTGATGAAATATATATCCTCAACCTCAAGGATGAGGGGCATCCCGTCCAACAAGAATGTCTCTGAGTCAGGATCCCAATAATCTACTAGCATCTGGAGTAGCCTTGGTTTTTCCCTCAAGCTGTTTAGGAGACAAAACTTGTACAAACCACAAGCCCTCAAATATTGTTGAGACATTAAGTCACCTTGCACTTCCCAATCAATATATTCATGTTCTAGGTCTCTCCACTCAAGAACCATCCTGCACAAGAATTTACAAGTTTCATTAGTTTTTGACCTTTATTTTACTATTTGCGACCCTATATGCAACTGTTTTCAAAGCAGCCGCATACATACGTGGGTATCTCAATTTTTTCTGCGTATGCCTAGCCCTATTACATGGAAAAAGACCCTATTTCTATGTGGGCCAAAACCACCTTCTTCGAGATGGCCCAACTTAAAAAATTGACCACCAAATTAAAAATAAAAGCATGAAAATGGAAGAGTGGGGCGTGATGATCTACATGAACCATACGGTATGTGATTTCATGGATAGATGCTCTCGAAATCAACTTCTGAAGTTCTTAGTCCAAAAACACTATGTTGGGTAAATTTTCAAATGGTATGGAAAAAATTATTTTTTCCCTATTTTATAGAAAAAACTTTGAAACTTTTTACCTGCTTTTCTATAGTTTGGGCTATTGTTTACCATTTTTTAACCATTTGGCCTAATATTGTGTTGTAGAGGCCCGTTTTGAGCATGTTTTGACCAATTCTTTGATCAGTTCATGCTTATCATAGTTATAATGTATAAACTGGCATATAGTTTAGGATTTCACATCCGCTTTCATTTTGCATGACCTTATGACCGTTTCATCTTAACCTTAGGTACGAACCCATTCCATGATATCACAGAACCTTCATGCTACTGTTAGAAGTGGTATTGTGCAAATGGTAGAGCTTTCCTATACATGGGTGCCCTAGTTAGATCCTATTTTTCATTTGGTACCCATGCTGAGATTCCTTCTTTAGGTTGTGGGAGTCCCTTTTTAGTCCTGCCATGTCCTTGAGCAAGAGCTTCATACTCCTCTTGAACTTTATGTTTCCTTTCCCCCATAGGGACTCCCATATAAATATCAAGTTGTAGTTGCATTTCATGAGTTTTTCTTGCCTTATTAAGCCTTATGCCGGCTCCCTACTTCATAGTTATAAGCCATATATCCCAAGCTTGTCTCATGTCTAGCCAAGAAGAGCCTTTTACATATCCTTTGTAGCTTGATCATCTCTTTACTGGGAGGAGACCTTCCCCTGAGTGTTGTTATCTTGCACATACTTCCTTGCATTGAGCATAGGTATGTTCCACTTCTTGGAACTAGTTTTCCTATCCCTGAAACTCATATCCTCCTAGATATGTACTATAAAACAAAGTTTATTCTTTTTCAATATTTTCAAAATATCTAAAAAAAGTCCAAAAATATCAAAAACATAAAAATCTGAATGAGAAAAGATGTTATCTTTGGCAGCAGTTGATTTGTTTCACCTTCGAACAAAGCACTGTATATCACATTCGTTTATTGGGTTATTAGTTTGACTTTAGGATTTGTGCTCGTTACTTTGAGTTTATCTCCATCAACCGGTTATGCTTCTAGTATCCATGCAGCCTCTGCTGATGTCTCTTGTGTCACAAATATGTCCCAGTTTGCATATCGAGTCCATGCTTCCTACCTTCAATCACCACTTGCCTTATTCTCTTGTTCAGAGGAAGTTGAAGCCTGAGTCGGCCATTCCTCAGTCATCTTGACTTTGCATGTCGGCCATTCTTGGTACTGTTACTGCCACATCTTGTTTGAGTTCTTCCACATTATACAACATTGCTGAGTACCTCGAGTTGGTTGATGGGGGATGCCTTAATTTCCTCCTTCCAGTGGATTCCAATCCATCGACATCAGATCATTTATACTGGAATAAGATTCTATAGTCATGTTAACCCAAAAAATTACCTGATTAGCTCTACATGACCTCCACCACACAAAGACATCTATTTGACTAGCCTCATTAACCCCCACACCCTTGTAAAAGCTCAAAAACACCAAAATGGGATTAAAAACCCATAAAAGAGCCTAAATAGCTCTAAAAGGGGCTAAAACCTTCAAAAAGGGGCTAAAACCCCTGAAAGGAGATAACGAATGGCTGAAAAGAGCTTAAAGTCCAAAAAAGGGGCTAAAGCCTTGACCAAGGGATTAAAACCCTAAAACTTAGAAAAAAGATATAAATAAAAGGGTGGGGGTCTCTCTCAAAACACTCCTCATTTTCCTACCGTTACTCTACCCATGTGACTGCCTTGAGACCCATCTCTCTCAAGCCATTCACCCTCCCTGCTCCACTTGCTCCATTTGCTTCATTAGCCAATCCCCATTCCATTAAGAGGTAGCACCTTGAGCTAGGGCCTGGTGGCCCATATTCCAACAAGAGAATAGGTATAATGGTGGAAATGCTTTCTCATTGTTTAATCTAGTTTCTTATAGCTTGTTTTTTGCTAACAGTTTCAATGCAGGGTTTTATTTGTTCATTTCTTTAACAGTTTATTGCAGGGTTTTGTATGGTTCACTAACCCTTTCTTGTAGGTTTTCCCTTCCATCCACAGAGACCCTATCCTTTTTTCTTATAGACAGAAGGTAGTTGTTTCTGCTCGTAGCAAGGGTGAAATCCCTACTACAGTTTGGAGACCATACCAGGTCAATCCCAAAGGGTCCCTGGGTTTTTTACAGTTTATTTTTAGTTTTTTGTTAACCTAGTTTAGATTTCTATTTATTTATAGTTTAGATATCTATTTTTGTCATTTACATTTCCATTCAAGCCCTCTTAAGGCCAACCCCATCCCGTTCAACCACAATACCTGTTACTATTAGTCTTTCCTAGCTCTTCTTTTAAAAAAAAATTAGTTTACGGGAGAGATCTCTCATATCGGGCCTAAAAGCACAACCCAGTCACTCATTTGTGTTGATGTATTTGTAACTTCGGAATGTATTCATCTATGTATCTTATGTATTGTAACCCGTTGTTTATTCTGGGATGTATCTATTATGTAATTGAGTCATGTTGTCATGCCCTGATGTTTCGATCTGGAGAATCAATAATGTAAACAAGTCATGTTAAGTCATAGTGGGTAACCTGCTGATTGTCTAAGGGTTAAATTACCCGCAGTTTCGGGGCACTAGGGTTATTAGACTCTCCTAGTAGGGTTTTAGTCATGTCGGGATTAGTATAAATAGAGAGTTGGGGTCTCAATTTACAACACATCACACACACACTCAAGTGTAGCGCAAAGTTGAGGAAGGAGAAGACACTAGGGCTAGACAAGAAGAAGATTACTGCTGTTGGGAGTGCATCTTACTGTTTTGGGGTTTTACATATTCTACTGATTCTATTTCTAAGGAAGTTGTGGGGTTTTCTCCATTTATGGTTTCCCCGATGAAAAACACTGTGTTCATTGTCTCTTGTTTTTGATTGTTGTACTTGTTGTTCTCTTAGTAAAGATCTTAACGTAATGCTAGCTTAATGTTGAAAAAATAACATGGTATTAGAGCTAACCTGAGAAGAAGACATTGTGCAGATGCGGGAACTAGGGATTCCTAGTTTGTGGATCTTCCTCTATAGGTTTTCAGCAAAATTATAGTGGAATAACTCTCCTCCTTAGGGCACATCTTTCTGTCGAAGCAGAATCCAATTCTGAGTTTTTTCAGTTTTGGACCTGTCACTACTGTCAAAAATTAGGGCTTTTCATAGAAGAGGAATTTTTCAGTGAGCCTAGGCCTGGATTGATCTCCTCCCCAAAATAGAAGTTAGGGATAAATTTCAAGGCATTTGGGTGGACAGAACTCTAAAAAATAAAAACCCTAATTTTCTCCTGAACCAACTCTACAGGATTTCAGCTAAAGTTTCAAATCCGACATCTTGAACCTGGTAAGATCTAAAATCTTTTGTATTTCCATTTGAGGTTCTCAGTTAAGATGTCTCATCATACCAAGCTTGAGGGAGCTGATAACTTTCGATCCTGCAAGTATAGGATCTCCCTGGTCCTGGAAGAAAATGAGTTAGACTCCTACATCCATGAGGAGGTTCTAGTTCCAAAGGGAGATGAGGAAAAGTCCTTACATAAGAAGAAGATGGTTATGGCAAAGGGGATCATTTCTAATTCTATCAAGGATCACCTTATCCCACAAATTTTCTCTCTCAAGACACCTAAAGCTATGTTTGATGCCCTAACCAAATTGTTTGAAGGGAAGAACATAAACCAGAAGATGACCCTGAGAAACCAACTGAAGAATGTGAAGATTCAGAATGCAGAAACAATCCAGTATTACTTCACAAGAGTTTCTCATAGCAAAGAGAAACTAGAAGCAGTTGATGAAGAAGTGGAAAATGCAGAGATTGTAATGACTACCTTGAATGGCCTTCCTAGGTCATGGGATTCTTTCATCCAAGGAATCTGTGCTAGAAAGAAGTTATTCAAGTTCGACAGACTATGGGAAGAGTGCTCTCAAGAAGAAGCTCGGATATCAACTCGAGAAGAGAATATGGGAAGTGAAGACTAAGCTCTCATGGTACACTCCAAGTCTCACTCCAAGTCAAACAAAAGAATACCTCATATCTCCAGAGGTAAGCACTCTCACAAAGATAACACTAGAAAAGATGTATCTAGGATCATATGCTATACATGTGATGAAGCAGGACACTATGCAAGGAATTGTCCTAAAAAATAGAAGATAATGAAGAAGAGAAACAAAGGAAGACATCATGCTCATGCTACAGAGGATGATGAACCATCCAGGAAGAGATCCAAATATGAAAGTGAAAATTATTGAAGTGAGGATCAATATGTTCTGATATTCGCTCTCACAGGTAACATTACTCATGGAAGTGATGATTGGCTTATAGATAGTGGGGCTTCCAAACATATGACTGGATTCAAGGAATCCTTTGTAAGACTGTCAAAACATGAATCAACTCACAAGGCGAAGCTAGGAGATGACTACCAATATCCAATAAAGGTAGTGGGGAATATTCATATAAAATAAACTCTGGAAAGTCTCTAACAATGAAAGAAGTATTGTTTGTGCTGGGACTCAAGAAGAACCTTCTCTCCATATCAGCATTAGATGCAAAATGAATGCAATTTGCATTCATAGATGGTTAAGTCATCATCTGGCCAAAAGGAAAGACTATCAATGATGCAGTGGTGATTGGAGAACAAGAAGGAGGACTATACAAATTAAAGGGCCATCTAGAACAAGCCTTGGTCCATGACATAGTAGAGCCAAGTGAACTTTGGCATAGAAGGCTTGCACATGTGCATTACAGAGCACTACCTATTGCAAGCAAAGCTGTTGAAGGTCTTCCAGAAATCCAAGCAAAACATGATGGGGTTTGCAAAGGATGTGCGAAAGGAAAGAAAACAAAGAAGACATTTCCAAGAAGTGAAAGCAAAGCAAAAAGAATCTTGGTAATCATCCACTCCGATGTATGCGGTCCTATGTCATCAGACTCTCTAAGTGGGTATGCATATTATGTTTCTTTTATTGATGACTTTTCTAGGAAGACATGGGTTTACTTCATGAAGAACAAAGACGAAGTATTCAGTAAGTTCAAGGAATTGAAAGCCTTGATCGAGAGCCATATTGAAAAGAAGATCAAGACCATTCGATCAGATAATGGTGAAGAATTCACTTCAAATGAATTCAAAGAGCTATGGAAAGAATCAGGGATTAAGAGGGAGTTGTCCACTCCTTATAATCCACAACAGAATGGGATTGTGGAATGAAAGAACAGAACTATCATGGAAGTTGTAAAGGCAATGCTTCATGATCAAGACCTTCCTATGCATCTTTGGGTGGAAGGTTCCAAAACAAAAATGTATGTATAGAACCGTACTCCACATAGAGTACTCAAGAACAAGACTCCTGAAGAAGTCTTCTCTAGCAAGAAACCAGAATTCAGCCATCTCAGGATATTCAGCTGTCCTGTGTACATCCACATTCCAAAAGAGAAGAGGACTAAATTAGATCCTTCAGGAAAGAAGGGTATATTTGTGGGATACTCTAAAAGCTAGAAGGCTTAGAGAATATATTTCCCAGGATACAAGAATATTGGCATAAGCAGGGATGTGACATTTGATGAAGACACAGCTTACAACAAATCCAAAAAGAGACCCGCTGAAGAACCTGAAGAAGCAGAAGCACCCAGAATTCATGATACAACCATGAATGTAGAAACTCAAGAAGAAGATCGAGAATTTGAAGAACCACAAAGACCTGTAGATCCACCTCTAGAGAAGAATCCTCATAAGAGGAAACCTGCTTGGGTATGAGAACTTATCCAAGGTGCAGAAAGATATGGGGTTCTAGAAGAGAATCATAGAGAAAGAAAGAGGATCAGATCTTGTTCCGCGTATGTAGCTTTATTATGTGATTTCATTGACAAAGAACCTTCCAGTTATGAAGAAGCGGTAGAATGGAAAGAATGGAATGATGCTATGATCGAAGAGTACCAATTGATCATGAAGAATGATGTTTGGGATGTTGTCCCAAGACCAGATGGGAAGTTAGTTGTAACTTCCAAATGGATCTACAAGATCAAACATGCTACAGATGGTAGCATTGAAAAATATAAGGCAAGATTTGTAGCTCGGGGTTTCTCTCAGAAAGAGGGAATAGATTATGAAGAAACCTTTTCACCTATAGCTAGATACACTTCCATCAGATCAGTACTTGCTCTGGCTGCAGTGATGAAATAGAAGATACACTAGTTGGATGTCAAGACTGCTTTCTTGAATGGTGTAGTGGAAGAGGAAGTGTATGTAGAAAAACCACTCAGTTTTGAGACACATGATAGGGAATCTCATGTATGCATATTGAAGAAAGATTTGTATGGCTTGAAATAGGCAGAATTGATAGCTTTCTATCCATTTTGGGCTTTACCAAGAGTAAAGCAGATTCCAACCTTTACTACAAGGTTGAAGATGGCAACCCAGTGATGCTTCTACTATATGTAGATGATCTGTTTGTGACAGGTATGGATGGGTTGATTACTGATACGAAGAGAAATCTTGCTGCTGAGTTCGAGATGAAGGACTTGGGTATGATGCATTATTTTCTAGGTATGGAGGTGTGGCAGAGTGTAGATGGAATCTTCCTTGGACAAGGGAAGTATGCAGTAGAGATTATGAAGAGGTTTGGGATGATGGACTGCAAGACTATGGCCACCCCTATGGCATCAAACCTGAAGCTATTGAGTGATGCTTCATCAGAGTCGGTTGATGCTACGATGTATTGTCAGATGATTGGATCATTAATGTACCTGACAAACACAAGACAAGACATTTTCTTTTCTGTGAACACCTTGAGCCATTTCTTGACAGATCCAAGAAATGTTCACTTGATTGCTGGAAAGCATATTCTATGGTACCTGAGGGGTACAATTGATTATGGGATCAAGTACGATGCAAATCAGAAGAGTAAACTAGAGGGTTATGTTGATTCATATTGGGTAGGTAGTGCCATTGATAGGATAAGTACTTTAGGGTGTTGCTTCAGTATGGGATCAGGTATGATCTCCTCATTTAGCAGGAAGCAATCCTGTGTGGCACTGAGTACAGCTGAAGCAGAGTATGTCGTAGCTTGTTTAGCTAGTTGTGAGGCAGTATGGCTATGGAAGCTACTGTCTGATTTATTTGATCTCTAGATGGATGCTACTTGTATACATTGTGACAACCAAAGTTGTGTGAAGTTGTCAGAGAATCCAGTGTTCCATGACAAGTCAAAGCACATCGAGATCAAGTATCACTATATTAGGGATATGGTGCAGAGAGGAGCAGTGAAGCTCTAGTATGTTGCGATGGAGGAATAGATAGCTAATGTGTTTATGAATCCATTGGCTAGAGTGAAGTTTGAGTACTTCAGAGAGAATCTTGGTGTTCTCCAGATCGAGGTTTACTCCAAGGGAGAATGATGAGTCCAAAATCCATTCTGGCGAGCATGTCAGATGTAAGGGCTGAGCCATTCTGTCATGGTGAGAGGATTTAGTTCCTTCCATGTTAGATATGAGTGCTAAGATCCAAAGCCATTATGATGAGAAAGTCAGATGTAAGGGTTGAGCCATTCTATCATGGTGAGAGGATTCAGTTCCTTCCATGTCAAATATGAGTGCTAGCCATTCTGTTGAGTAGGACAAATGTAAGGGCAACTGCCACTCTCCAAAAGAGTGGAGGCACCTAGTCCATTACTAGGTAGCTCAATCTGGGACTGGGGGCCATTCTGTCATGGTGAGAGGATTCATTTCCTTCCATGTCATATGTGAGTGCAAGCCATTCTGGCGAGGGTGTAGGACTTGTTTCCTACTAGGTCAAATATAAGGGCAACTTCCATTCTCCGGGAGAATGGAGGCACCTGGTCCGTTACTAGGTAGCTCAGTCTGGGAATAGGGGGCATTCTGTCATGGTGAGAGGATTCAGTTCCTTCCAGGTTAGATGTGAGTGCAATCCTTTCTAGCGAGGGTGGAGGACTTGTTTCCTTCTAAGTTAGATATAAGTGCTGAAGCCTTTTCATAGGTGTTAGTGATGTGATGTCTTATCATGCTGGTGAATGTGAGTGCTAGGCCTTTTTGATGTGATTGTAGGTTACTACATGATCAGATGTCAATGTTGGGTGTGCCTTTCTGATGAGTAGGTCAGATGTAAGTGATGTGTGAAGACCTACCTGATGGCTAGGCCTACAACCAGCATGAAAGAAGGTTGGCTCTGTAGAACTTCCTATGACGAGATAGCACACATGATGATGACCAGATGAGATCCAGATCAAGCTATGATCCAGATCTAGTTATGATGACTCTGAGAGATTGATATCAAGTGATGATATAGATCCAGTAGTGATGATCCAGATCGAGTGATGATCTATATCCAATCCAGTGATGATGATCCAGATCGAGTGATGATCCAGATCTAGTGATGTTGATCCAGATCGAGAGATGATCTTGATCCAGTGATGAAGTCCCATGATGATCCAGATCAAGAGATGATCTAGATCCAGTGATGATGATCTAGATCAAGAGATGATCTATATTCGAAGAATGAAGATGACTTGAAGACTCAAAAGACTCAAGATGCAGATGATGAGATGATCTAGTTGATACATAGAAGAAGAACAGTGCTAAAAATTGTGTTGAAAGAATACCTTCTTAGTTAAGAGGGAGTGTTGATGTATTTGTAACTTCAGAATGTATTCATCTATGTATATTATGTATTGTAACCCGATGTTTATTCTGGGATGTATCTATTATGTAATTGAGTCATGTTGTCATGCCTTGATGTTTCGATTGGGAGAATCAATAATGTAAACAAGTCATGTCAAGTCATAGTGGCTAACCCTCCAATTGTCTAAGGGTTAAAGTCCCCGTAGTTCCGGGGCACTAGGGTTATTAGACTCTCCTAGTAGAGGTCGGCCCTAGTAGGGTTTTAGTCATGTCAATATTAGTATAAATAGAGAGCTGGGATCTCTATTTAGAACACATCTCACACACACTCAAGTCTAGCGCATAGTTGAGAAAGGAGAATACACTGGGGCTAGATAAGAAGACGATTACTGTTGTCGGGAGTGCATCTTACTGCTTTGGGTTTTTACATCTTGTGTTGATTCTATCTCTAAGGAAGTTGCGGGGTTTTCTCCATTTATGGTTTCCCCGATGAAAAACACTGTGTTCATTGTCTCTTGTGTTTGATTGTTGTACTTGTTCTCTCAGTAAAGATCTTAACACAATGCTAGCTTAATGTTGAAAAACTAACAATTTGAGCCCAAAAGGAGCAAATTCACTCCCAGGAGCCCGATCACTCCTGCTTTTGGTTTTTGAGTGACCCAATCACCCATTTTGGGCAAAAACCAATGACCCCCTTACTACATTTGACCCGAAAAGGGAGACCTGTCTCTCAAGATTCAATTTGTTGCTGTTTGAACTATCAGTGTGGCTCAGCCACCACTGTCTAGCAGCCTATGTCTTTCTGCAAGTAATTTTGTAGGTTGATGATTCATCTGGTTAATTGTTAATGCACATAAATTTGTTTAAAGGCTTAGCTAAAGTACTGTAAGTTATTTTTCAATTTTTAATTAAACATTGGAAATTAACCCATTTCCTAGCCCTTCCTCCTCTACCCAGTCATCACCCTCCGAGGTATTCTAGGATAAGACGAAGGGTCAAGCTCATATAGTAACAGGCACTTATACTTGTTATTACTTAATACCACTGAAAACAAGTGACTTGGAAGGTAGATGGGGTGGTAGGCCTAGGGGGCCTCACGGCGTTTGCATGCTCCCTATTGACCGACCTTGCACTCGAAGAGTGACCTGAGGATTTGCAGGTGGGTTTAGTCCCACTGTGTTGAGATTCCAACACTCTTTCCTAGTCGAAGAGGAATACAGATGTAAGGTAGTCACCTAGCAGTTTTTCAATAATTTAGGTTCATTACTTGCATGTTTAAATTTTTCTATTTCAAAAGTTCACTAGTGTTTTCATAACAAGTTTCCCATTCTATAATATCTACAACAAACCAGAAATGTCTATGAAGTATCCATAAACCATAATTGTAGTCACCAAAATATAATAGAAAATAATTTAAAAATGAACAACCTTTCATACACTAAACATGCACACAACCACACCACTTAATCCAACCAAAATCGGTTCATGACATACAACAAACCCATTAAAATCTATCAATCTACATTAATTCAAAAAACTTTACAGTTTGAGGACACAAGTCCTTAACTTCCTTAACTGTGGGAAGTACTTGGGCTCTGCCCTAAAACTCATTGTGAGGAGTACCACATGAACCCTAAAGTAGCTGGCTACTGAGAGGAATTGCCAAGCGAAATAAGAAACGACCCCCACTAATTGACTAGATCTCCTGTGAGGAAAAATCCAAGTGCTATCTACTGGAAGTATTGGTGGCCGAGTGACCACATGAAATCCAATAGGAAGCCACTGAAACCAGGGTCCAAAACATCATTACCAGATCACACCATTTGATCTACCAACTAGATACAATTGATCCCCCACACTCTTCTTTACGCCTAAGAGGTGATCCACCACAGTTCAGGTTCTTGAACCAACACCATCAAGACCATTCTTGATGACCCTCTACACCATCAAAAGGCCATACAGCCTCTGACTCAAACTCAAACTCATATCAATCTGAGCCAGATTTACATACTACACCATCTAGCCCCATGTATATTGCAAACCTAGATCCACTATCTGGGCTCGTGATTGATAGTGGACCCAGGTCCATACCTCACACCACCACCAACACCCCTGCTGGTGGTCCTAGCACTGTCATGTAGACTATCATAAGTCAGTTGCCTTGACCCATACTTACCAGTCAAACTGTCCCACTTGTCATGCATGGGGGAAGTGGCCCTTCTATGACTATCCCTACTGCAAGAAGTCAACCACAGGCACCTTAGTCATTCAGGGACATCATGTGCCTACAAACCCCACTACCATTGCAGGTCCTTCCCATATTAACCTTGGGTCAAACCTCCCTTTCATGACACACCTCAACTTTCCTAACTTGGCTAGGTTAACTAATGACCCTATCTGGTATCAAGCCTTTTGGCCTCCCATGCCAACCAAGCTCCCCTCAGACATCCCTGAGTTTGAAGGTCTTAGCGCTGGGATTGAACCTAGAGTTTGGCAGAAAGGGTTCTCTCCCGAGGAACAACAGAACCACTTTAGACTGCGCCTCTGGCCCAGCACATTTAGAGAGGGATCTCTTGCTTACTTACTAGATTTACTCACGTAAGATATTCAATCAAGATTTGTTAGGAGGCCAGACTCCTAAATAGGGCAGGTGCGTTGATGTAAGATGTAGGTGGGACTATCAGAGAAGGGGACCATCTGGCAATGGAGTCAATGGTCTAGGTAGCAAACATATTGCAGGAGGTAAATAATGGGATAAATTTACAAACAGAGGCATGATAAGCATCCATCTTGCAATCAGGAAACATTTAGTAGGTGATTAGTAGATGAGAGGAAACAGTCCATCACATATAGCATCTATGGGATGAATTCTGTGTGACTTTAGAAGAAATATTTAATAAATATCTAAAACAATAGATGGAGCACAACATGTATGAATTCCAAACTGTTATACACTTATTTCAGACATGAAAGAAACTAACAAACTAGAATGAAAACAAGATAAACATTCACATAAGAAAATTACATATTGAAAGAAAAGATGACACAATAATCTTTGCCATGAAAGACTATCCTTCCCCTGTAAATTTATTCATAACACGGAAAACTAGAGACTAATTACAATGGAGAGCCTCATCCCCTTGAAAGTTTTCCCCACCAACCCCTATTTCCCTCTACCAGGAGTATATTTGTACTATCTTATCACTGAGCCTATTATCCAAAACAAAACCTAAATATTGTTTTCAGTCACAATCAGACACTAATAGTTTAGAGTGTGGTACTATCACCATGATTTACAAATATGAACAAATGTTATGGAGCAAGTGGGCATGCTCGGCCTAGGTGACATTTTGACGTGCTATTGTAAATATTGAGTATGAAGTCCTTTCTGGTTTCTTTAAAGTGAATCACCATTCACTGGGTTTTGGACCTCCTAGCTGGCCTGTTGAGTCAGCACAACACCCTTTTTTCAATCCCAAATTTGTGTCTACTCCATGTTCAAAGGTGGCCTTTTGCATGGACACAAACTGACAGGTAATTTTTCATCTTTCCTCCTGCTCAACCTTCTCTGCAGCTCCTCCCTCTCCGTGTAACACTGTTAGAAATTGGGCCTGGAGGAAGGGTCATATTGCTTCTTTCCAAGGAAAGCCTTTGAAGTGGCTTGTCATTCTTGTACTTCTCACCTTCTATGAGGTGGGATCTCCCACAAGCAATACAATGGAGCATACCTCCACCAGCCCCATAACATTTGGCAAGTGGAATTCACAAATAGGGATGTACAAGCATTGGACCTGTGATGCTCTCATCCAAACAACTGCTCCCACAGAGCGCAGCTCAGAAGTATCTTCTTATGCAGAGGATTTAGAGGCAACGATGGCATCAGGGGATCCTGGAAAAACACCTATGGGAAGTGAGTGCCCAAGAAATGTGCCACTGGAGGTGCAGGTATCTGAAGGTGGGTGCATCTCTCAAAATTATTCGCATCTGCACCCCAATGGCTGGTGTCATTCTTAGTATCAAAAACCAAGGCAACAAGTAAGTGTGGAAATTTGTTCACCAACCATCAACACACCTAGATGGACAATATTTTGGAACCAAATTGCCATCGCCAACTTCTAGAACTTCTATGAACTCCCAACAAAATGAAACTTCGGGCTCTAAAATTATGTTAGCTCATTCTTAGCATTACAAAGGCATATCTATAAGGCTACAAGACTGGACTCTATAATGACTAGTCAACATTCCTGCACATGCTGTCATCGAGTGTCTCGGTGCTGACATGTGTGAGGGATTAGGATGAGTGATATTTTACACGCTGGGGATCTAGTCACCTTGCTTCATAGGCTGCGGCACCTTACTGTTTGCTGTGGGAAATATTTTTGGATGCCACCTTGTGTAGTCGATCCATGTTGCAAAACACATGGAATGGACATTCTCACACTCCCTTAATCTTGTGATGTATGAAACAGAATGGTCTCCCCCATAGTGTTGACCCTACCCCATGTGAATATTGGATTCTCCAATTACTTTCCTCATTTACACTTTCCAAACCACATGGAGGCTTCCAGTATTTAGGTGATATGGCTCTGCCAAAGGGATGATTTCTCTTATACGCATGCCACAAATGGTGTTCGGGGAATCAATTAATCTACTGGGAGGTAGATCATGCATGGGAACATCTCTTCTACTGTCAGATCCACACTGGATGTGATACCTACAGCTTGGAGGCCTTTTAAGCCCTCCGATTTGGGGGTCTTTCACACGCGTCGTCCACGTTTCTTTAACTTTTTTCACCAATTCCTCCTTCCTTGATCCAGCGAGCAGCTTTATACCGTGATATGTTTCTTATACGTCGATTGAGATCAACCTTTCCATGCAACTGCTGATTGGAGCAAACCCTATCACTTTTCATGAATTGAGATCTTGACCTTGTCCACACTAGTTCAGATCGTGAAATGAACCACAACCGTATAACTATCCCTGCCTTTGTCGTGACAGTTGATCTTTGCAGTCGGTACCACTTTTCACGATTTGGAATCACAACTTTATTTGCACAAGTTTGGATCACGAAATCAGCTAGGGTCATGGATCTTCTCATACTCTCATCTCCGTCGTCAGATATTTCTACCTTTTAACCCATTTTGCGATTTAGGAAATCTCCTTCTACCAAGCATGTTTTCCTAGCGAAATCATCTCAGGCCATCGATCAGGATTTTTCATGATCTCGACCATTCATTTCTGGTCCCCTTTAGCAAGCCAAACTTCAAATATTTCATTAGGTCTTTTGGCCTATGGAACCACGCACTATCATCGATCCTCTCCGTGGTGATTCTAGATCGGTGATGTACGATCCTCCTCTATCTTATTTTTGATACTGCATGCCTTGATTTCTGGAAGGATTTACCACCAAAGATTGGGATTCCTTCTCTATCTAATGGTCTCAGCCGACGTGAACTATCGATTGGATAACCTGAAGGGTGTTCGCATAATTTTTAATTTAATAGGACCCTTCTTTGAATCTTTTCAGGCCCATAATTTGATAGTTCAAATGGATTACTAATGTAATCGAAGGCACGGGAGTGCCTCCAAAACCATATAATCATGTTTCATTATGGTTCTCATCAAACAACATCGTAGATGACTTGATCAGACTTGGAATTTTCCAACGCACCCTCACAGGTGCTGCAGCCAAGTGGTACATTGAGCTCCCACAAGCCAAGTACCTAAAATTCAACTCCTTGGCCTTTATGTTCCTACAGTATTTCCAGCTCCCTATTAGATATGATGAAGGGGTGGAAATATTTCTATATTGCTGCCAAAACACTAAGAACCACATAAACAACCACATCCATGAGTGGCGACGACATCGCAGCTTATGCAAGATCAATTTTGATGACAAGATCTTCCTTGACTGCTTATTAAAAACATTTCTGCCACCCATCACCAAGGACGTCACCTCCGAACATCCCCAAACTAAGGGAGAGGCCATCTTGAAGGCCCAATATTTTTACCTCATTTACGCACAATCTGGATACCTCTACACCATCATTCCAGACGCTCCTCATGCAGGAACCTCCTACCAAGATGTATCGGGGGAATCCCATGCTGCAATGGCATCATAGGCTCCATCTCCCATCAATAACAGCACCACCCGGCACTAACTACGATGCCACCACAACCAAACAACACCCCTAGTGTTTACTACCCAAAACAAGCTCCTGACTATTTAAGAATGATGTCTCAATCCAGAGCTACAACCTCCTATGCACAACCTGTGCCACAACAACATGCCCATGCACCTACTGGGTCAACACAACAATATTCGAGATAGATACCCACATTTGTGGCACCCCCATCCCCCCAAGTCTACTATGCACCACCAGTGAAAGCCGCTCATGCCCCTACCCTAGCTCTGCCAGTACCTTTGGGACACGTTTTCACACAACAAAATCATCCCAACAAACCATCCCCCAACAACCAACAAGGGCAAGACAGAAACAACCAAGCTAGGAATCAAGGAAACAATCAACTGCAAGGAGGAGGTCAACAACCAAATCCTCCCAAAAACATCGGGGAAAACCAGCCAACCCCAAATCCCCAACAACCAAAACCACCTAGATGCAATGCTCCATTATGCACAAATCAACCATACAAACTATGTGAGGTCTACGGTCACTATACACATGAATGCCCCTTCATGGGTCGTGTTAAGGAGGCCATTCAGAATGAAGTCCAGCATGCTACCAATACAATAGGTCCAGCTCAACCCAACCCAACACCACTAGGCCCTCCACCTATGTTGCTCCAAAACCCATTATTGCTCCAAAAACTAGTAGAAACTGCACCTACTCCCCAACCCAATTCCACCACCCCTGTTGCACCTCCGCCAGTAGAAACAGGTGTTCACCACCTGCTAGCCCTTATAACTGAAGACGTCAATCTACTAACCAGGAGAAATTAGTACAGAGCCAATAGTGAACGTACTGACCCATCAGCAGAATCCACATCCAAAACAACCAATAAACCTCTTCACTTACCCCCTTTTCCCCCATGCCCTCCCATACGACAGGTTTCCAACAATGCCACGACTAGAGAAACTGTGAACTACAGCATTGTTGATGACTTGTCCCAAACACCTACAGCCATGTCTGCTCTTGAGGTACTTAAAAATTTCCCAACACAATGAAAGTCCTTACTAGCCACCCTCGGTGCTATAGACCCCTATGATTCTAATTTTATCATGTTTGACACAAATAACGAAGAGCTTCAGATTCCATCAACTATTGCCTTCCAAATTATGGTATCCATTCAGAATTTGGTCATACATCGATGCATCATCAATGAGGGGGAATCCACATGTGTTATGTCAACCTTAGTCTGGCAGAAAATTGGATCCCCAATCCTGCAACCATCCACCACTACTCTATGGGATTATGATGGCCATCCCACTAAATCCCAAGGTATCCTTCCACACATCCCCATAACATTAGCTGGGAAAATAGTACTGATTGACATAGAGGTTGTCAATGCACAGTTGGACTATAACCTTCTCCTAGGAAGAAGTTATATGTATGCCATGAGAGCTATAGTATCCATTGTTTTTCATCTCATGATGTTCCCTCATGATGGGAAAATCATGAGGGTTGACCAATTAACTTATCATGATCCACAAGGGATAACACCACCAGCCAACATTATCCCTATTGTCAACACTACCATCGATGACACATCCACCCCCTCATTATTGAACATGGGCCCTGGGTTGTTTACCGACAACTCCATGATGGCTGCCTTCTCCTTCGTGTCACCACCACCGACACCAAATGATACTACGCATTTTTGCATGCTCTCATCCAAAACTATTGCACCTAAACATCAACCACAGCCGCAGCCCCAACAACAGCCTCAACATCATCCGCAGTCGCAACATCAACCGCAGTCGTAACTGCAGTATCAACCATTGCCACAACCACAATGGCATACCCAAATGCAATCACCAGGGAGTTACTTGGGCTCCTCCCTATTCCACACAATTCCCTTCATATTTCCCCCACCCGGCATCATGAGTAAGCCCGTAATGGATACCTTAAACTAACCAAACTTTACATTAGGAATTCCCATGTGGTACCTCAATCCACTGGCCCAACCCCCAATTCCCCAGGTCATGTTAACCCCAATTCAACCCATTGTAGTCGAATCACATCCCCACCTTTCCTAAAAAATCCAACTAGTGCACCCACACCTACCTTGCCCCACCCAAAAAGGGCCAGGGGAAAAAACGCGGAAGCAACAACTGAACCCTGACAGACTCCGCCATGTGCCATGGGTGATGAACAGGGCCATGCAACTCAAAACTGCCCTAACATTCCCATGATCCATGCACATTTGTATTCCATGGATACAACAGAAAAAATCCTCGTGGTTGAACTCCCAAGTGAGCCAACAAAGAAAAACAAGTCGTTGAGAACAAATCATGCTTACGCCCTTTGCGGATTGTATGGACATTATTCTCACCATTGCTAGGAATTGTCCTAGTTTAAAATGGACCTAGCCAACCTTCGAAAACATGCCCTTGAATACGAGATTACTCTAATCGAATAATTCCACCCCCCACCTCCCTCTTCAGACACCATGCCCATCTATATGATGTCTAGTTCCACAGACCCTCTTATCTCTGTTATCACCAATAGTCCGAGTCAAATCTGTCTCATCATTGCTTTTGCAGTAATGAGGAGATACTTAAAGCCTTAACCACTCTGGAATACCCTTGGGATGACATGCACCATCTCTTGTTCTTCCTCCCCGAAAAACTTGTGTCACAATATGACCATTTTGTCATTAAAACAATGGATTTCATTCATGGCAAAGTCGACTGGTTCAAAAATCCCATTCCGACAGTAGATTCCTTTGAAGAAGAGAACATGGCCAATATTTCACCAAACATTAAATCAACATCTCAACCAATCCTGAGGTTGTTGTGGAAATCATGCTGGGGGCATCATGCTCCTCGGAAGAAGTCATTTCCTACAAAGCACTCTTCCAAGAATTTTGCGACATCTTCGCCTAGTCCTACATCGAAATACCCAGGTTGGATCCATCCATTGTTGAGTACCACATTGACACATGGCCTGATGTGGTCCCCTTGTGCCAAAATCAACAGCCAATCAATCCGTCCTAAGCTGCCATGGTCAAAGCTGAAATTGAGAAGCTGTGCACAGCCGACTTCATTTACCCCATTGCTTACACCACCTGGGTTTCAAATCCCATTCTCGTGAGTAAAAAACAATGTAATATCCGTGTTTGTATAGAATTACATGATTTGAATTGGGCATATCCCAAAGACAACTTCCCAACACCCTTCATCGATCATATCATCGATGTGTGCACTAGACATGAGGTATTTTCCATCATGGACGGTTTTTCCGAATACAACCAAATTTAGATCCAAAAAGAAGATCATTACAAAACTGCACTACAGCCCGATGGGGCACATTCACATATTGAGTAATTCCCTTTGGTCTAAAGAACGCTAGACCCACCTTCCAGCGTGCCATGAAATATTGCTTCTATGACCTCATCCACATCATGTTGCTCTATCTTAACAACCTCATTGCTCAGTCATAGAAGCAAAGCACAACACATGGACGACTTGTGGCAAGCCTCCCTGCAATGTCGCAAGTAACAAATCCACTTGAACCATTTCAAGTGTGTTTTCTGTGTCCCAACAGGCCATCTCTTAGGGTTCATTGTGTCTTGCAAAGGAATGACAGCTGACCCCCTCAAAGTCCAAACTACTTTCCCTCTAACATCACCTCGATAAGTGATGTACAGGACAACTTGTAGTATATTCTTGTCCCTTTTTGTTTTACACATTTTTAATTTGAGTCTTATGTATTGTTTCCTTGACTGCTACATATGGATCCAGCTCATGTCAATACATTGGATTTGCTAACGGAGCAAGCAGATGGTCTCCAAACCTTTCCTCGGCTGCATGGGTTATCTACTCCTCGTCGCATGATTTGATCCATATCGACGAAATATGTGTGGGCATTGCAACCAACAATCAGGCTGAATATGATGGTGTCACTAGCCTCTTGGCCACCGCCATCTAGTTAGGTATCCTCCATCTTGATGTCTTCTTAGACTCCTATATGCTTATCTCTCAGTTGAACAACTATTATCGGGTACATGATCCTTGCCTCTTTAGAAAATTCCTACGCACTAAACAGATGGTTAGAACATTTGAATCCATCACATTCACACATGTTCCTAGGAACCTCAATAGTGTAGCATATCAAATGAATAATGACATTCTAAATTGGCATATTCATCATAGCATATAGGAAGCATACAAAAAACTATATCATGCATCATCATACATAAATATGCATACACATGTAAAAACACATCATCTAGGCATTTCATTCACATCATCATAAAATAATCACATATAAAACCATGAAAAGCGCATCCACATGCATCCAATATATATATCACATGTCCAAAATATGTCCAATACAAAATGAGAAGCCACATATGCTTTCTTAGCAAGATATGCATAGCGACAAAAAAAATCCTAAGTGCACCAACGCACTAGGGGCAGCCCCACTAGATGGTAGTCTGACCCAAACTCATCCTAATCATATAGCTTGGTGTCATCATTCCCCTTGGAGGACTCATTGTCCTCTATAGGAACATCCCCTCGTGCCTCCCTACGAACATACTCACATTCCATGGCTATCCTCCTCATCAAATAAGACCACTCTAGAGGCACCCACCTCTGATAACCAGGTGACGGATGAGGACCAATATCTACATACGCAAACAAATACACCATCATCCTATGCATATAATCATACAGCTATCAACTAGCTAAAATACTCATATGAGCAAAAAAAACATCACACATACATACCAGCTAGTCCCTAGGCCTGGCCTGGAGGTCGGTGCATCTCAAGGTCTCCATGATAGTCCATACCCGCATAAGGATACTCCTCAACTACCACTTGGATTTGTCACCACTAATCTAGCAACTCCTACGTGAAGAAGCGACCCACTCTGCCACCACCCTCTAACACCATCATCTGACACCATCTACGCATTTGCGGCTCCCGCAAACCACTATCCCACACTTCCTGATGCGGACGCAGATTCAGTACTTTCTCAAAAAAGAAACCACATAAAAAATATCCAAAACAAAACCCTCCGCCAAATTCCCTTGCATGGTTCAGTTGACTCCCAACCACAAGCAGGTACATCTGAGCCCATCCATAGTAAGTTCCCCTCATGGCACGCACTACCATCTATAGTTGTCCTCTCGATATCTTGTGGTTCCCCATTGAACCCAAGATATGCAGCACCATTGTTGCAACAGCCCGTGTTGACAACTCCTCAATATCACACATCAAGATGTGTGAACCATGCACATACGTAGTAGCATAATAGTTTCTATAACACAAGTCCTCCAATGTCTCCCCACGACATAGTACCAACACCAAGTCACCAATAACTCCCAACATTGGGATCCCATTCAAAAAATACACATCCAACAGCGTAACCTCAATATGTTACCCCTTTATAATGAAATCCTCCTCCCCAATATCCTAGAATCTCACCGGTGTCTATAGCAGTAGACGTAAGCTCTTCATCAAGGGAATCTGCATGAACTTCAGTAGTCCATAATGGGTCAGTGCACCCCGCACATTTCCATCCCATAACGCCTCCTCCTAGAGGTCTTCACAGTCTCTCTATCTTGCCACAAAGTCTCAGGCATCCTGCACAAAAACAAAACAACTGTCAGCCACAACTTTTAGTAAAAAATCCACCCTAGGACTAAGTCACACCTGTCAATCCAAAAAGAATGACCAGGTTGCTCAAATAGCCCTCACAGAAGCAACTGAGTCGCAATATTTGGTCAAAAAAAAGTGACCTCATATTGCTCTTTTCTTCATGACAGAAGCGACCCAGTCGCACCTGCTCCAGTAGAACAAGCGACCCAGTCACTCCTTTTCCCATGAAAAGAGCGACCTGACTCGTGGAAGCCCTAGCAGGCTCACAAAGGGTCCTTGGGTCAGCATATTGAAAATTAAACCAGTAAAAAATATGGATTTTGCAAGAACTCTTACCTGCAAGTCATGGATCTCAAAACTGCTAGTCGAAACAGAAGAAATCAGAAAAAGAATTTTGGGGCCCTCCTCTCCAACTTAGCAATGAACAGTGACAATGACACTTCACAAAATGGTCCCCACCCATTTATAGACCCCATTTGACCTATTTTATTCTTTTCCACATAACCAGGCCATACAGAGTGTGGAAATTGAACCCAGGTTTTAGAACAATTACACTCACAACAATTGCCAATTACACATGCAAATTACTGACAAAGGAGACTGAATATGGAGCAGAACACTAATCTATATTGAATAAGTGTACAATAGCCAACCCTATGAATTCATAGGCTTCCACAATAAATAATTACATGAGAGATTCGAATGCATAAGGATTCCATTCGAATTTGGTCAAAAGCAGGCTTACTAAATCTAAGCAAATCCCCCATAGGTGCATAAAGCAGTTTCCAAAACTGTCTAGGAGCTCACGAATTGGAAAAATAAATTAGGCAAGATAATAGATGGTGAAAGGAAAACTCATACATGCTTTTCATAGGAGAAAAGTGTGGAGGATGATGAGGACAAAAAACAAGTTAACTTCACCTAGTCAAACTTTCCCAATTGCCTTAAAACTCAGAAAAAGCAGGCAATAAAACAGAAAAAGCAGACATGCGCTAGGGAGGCCAGGAATAAATCAGATTTGATTCCAAGAGGTTTCCCAAGTGCTCCATGACTCAAATTTAGCAATTTTGACCACTATGGATGTGTGGAGGACAACTTGCATAAGGTGGAATATGGAAACTAGGCAAATAAGACAAAAAATGGATTAATTAATGTCTAAGGTAGCTAACTATGGGTTGATTATTCTAACACCCCCCCTTAAGCCTGAATTATGAGTAAAATATCAGAAAATTATAGGGCCTAGCAATAAGTCTTAGTCACCCTTTATATACTGCATGTCCATTTAACCAAGGAAAGAGGCAAAAACCCAGTGAGAAAAATCCTCCCTTAAACATGGACAGTAAAATGAAATTTGGAAATCTTGTCATTGCTCATGCTTCACAACATGATTAGAAATCCCTATTAGTGATTTTAGATTGCTGAATGTCTTCTCACAAAAAACTTTGGTGAAGATATCTGCTACTTGTTCTGAAGATGAACAAAAGAGTAGGTGAATGGTGCCATCATGCACAAGCTGTCTGATGTAGTGCATATGGATCTCAATGTGTTTGGTTCTCTGATTTTGAATTGGATCATTGCATATTCAAATGGTAATCTTTTTATCACAATAGATAGTAGTTGAGTATTCTTATTTGAAGCCACACTCTCCAAGTAATCCCTGCAACCATAAACATTGAGTTGCTGCATTTACAACTCCTCTGTACTTTGCTTCTGTAGACGAGAGTGCAATGGCACTCTGTTTCTTGATTAACCGGATGATTGGCCCTTCTACAAGCATGAGCACATATCTTGATGTTGAATTTTGATATGTGCTGTCACCTGCCCAATCACTGTCAGTAAACCCAATCAAATCAAGATCAAATTTAGCTTTGTAGAAGATCCCATGAGTCCTTGTTCCCTTAACAAAGTTAAGGATCCTTTTGGCTGCTCTCCAATGGATCTCATGAGGCTGATACATGTATCTTGAAGCCACACTTATTACATAATAAATATCAGGTCTATTATGTGTAAGATGCAACAAACACCCAATCAATTGCCTATACAGTGTATTGTTTACCATAGGTGAAGAATCAGCTTCTTCAAGCTTAACTCCTGAAAGGAAAGGAGTCTTGCTTGGCTTGCAATCCTTCATATTGAATTTGTTCAGCAAATTCAAGGCATACTTGGACTGATTTACTTTGATTCCTTCTTTGGTTTGAGCAATCTCGAGCCCCAAGAATTTGCTCAATAAGCCCAAATCTGTCATTGAGAAGGCATGGTTCATTGCATCCTTCAAGGAGACAATTTCATTCTTTGAGCTTTCTGTAATGAGAAGGTCATCAAAACACAAAAAAATGATCATTAATGAACCATGAATCAGATTCAAATAGACATTTGGATCTGACTTGCATCGAACAAAATTCAGTGATAGCAGAAAGCTATCAATCTTGGCATACCAAGCCCCGGGGGCTTACTTAATCCCATACAATGAATTCTTTAGCCTGCACACAAGAGATGGGTTAGTAGCAAATACTTGAGGCTACTACATGTAAATCTCTTCAGTGATATCTCCATTCAGGAAAGCACACTTCACATCCATGTGGTGTACCTCCCACTGCTTTGAAGCTACAATGGCTAAGGCTAGCTTGATGGAGTCCATCTTTGCCACTAGTGCAAAGGTCTCATTGTAGTCTATGCCCTGTACCTATGAGTAGCCCTTGGCTACCAATATAGCCTTGTACTTTAGAGTTGAACCATCAGCAGCAAATTTGGTTTTGTACACCCACTTACACTGAACTAGCTTCCTCCCTGCGGGAAGATTAACCAGCTCCCAAGTGTTGCTCTTCTGGAGTGAGCTGAACTCTTCTTTCATGGTTGCTTGCCATATTCTATCATTTTCTGCATATTCATATTTCTATGGGTCTGATTCAACCATCAGATAGCATTTCTCTGCAAACATAGGATCTTTCATGCACAGAGCACTCTCAAACTGAGATCTAGTCCTCTTAGGATCATTAGGATTTCCAGCTCGTTCTCCAGCTGCATGAATGGTCTTGGCTTCCCATTTTGTTCTTGTAGGACTGTTAGGATATGCAATTAAATCATCATTATCAAACATATCAGAATCAGCATGTTCAACTATCTCTTCACTTACATTCAGAGGTTCTGGTGGTGAAGAGGATTCTCCAACTTCCACTGCTGCTAGGGGCTCTTCATGAAACTAAACACACCTTTCAATGAAGGCTTTGTTTGTGCTCAAATTGATCAACTTGTACCCTTTTGAATCTTCAAAGTACCCAACAAATATACACTCTTAGCTTTGGGGCTGCAAAGCCTTCCTCTTTTCTATTGGAATTCTAGCCCAAGCCCTTGAGCCAAAAATCCTGAAATGGGTCACATCTGGCTTGTGCCCAATCCATGCTTCAAAAGGAGTCATACCATCAAGCTATTTATGAGGCACCCTATTCTGGATATAGGCTGCATATTTTATTGCTTTGGCCCAAAACTTTGGTGGCAAAGTCTTAGCCTCCATCATGCAGGTTTCCATCTCTTTCAGTGATCTGTTCTTCCTCTGAGCAACACCATTCTGCTGTGGTGTGTAAGGGATAGAATGCTGCATCTGAATACCTGCATCTACACAATATTGAATGAAATTAGACTTGACATACTCACCACCATTATCATATCTGAGGACCTTGAGTTTCCTCCCAGACTGATTTTCAACCAAAGCCTTAAAGACTTTTGAAGAGGCCAAAAACTTCAAACTTGTGTTTCAGGAAGTAAACCCAGCAATACCTGGAAAATTCATCTATGAATGTCAATGCATATTTGGCCTGACTCATTTACATATGAGGAAATGGGACAGCAACATCACTATGGATCAACTCAAGAGGTGCAAAGGTTCTCTCAGGACTAGCTTTCTCAAATTTATGCTCTAGGTGTTTTCCTAAGATGCAACCTTGACAGACTCCTTTGGAAAAATTAATATTTGGTAGCCCTATGACCATTTCTTTTTCACTAAGATCAGAAAGATACTTGTAATTAAGGTGGCCAAATACTTCATGCCAAAGCTTGCTTGCCTCATTAGCATGAATCAGAAGAGAAGAGGGGTTTGAGTAGGGTAGGAAGTGTGAGAACATGTATACCTTCGAAGTGTGATTTGCAACTCCTTTTGCAATGACTTTACCACTTGAAATCTTTGTGATCTCAACTTGATCAGGGGAGAATATGACCTTCTTTGGAGACCCTGTGTGGGTCATCTAATACACTGATAAGAGGTTAGAGGCAAGACCTGGAACATACAACACATTGCTGAACTTACCATGGTCAAGATCAATCCTCCCTTTGCCCAAACTTTCAATGAGAGAGTCATCTCCCAGTACAATTGGTGGACCTTTCGACATGTCAAGTGAGGTGAATTCCTCCTTGGTTGAAACCATATGTCTTGAAGATCCAGAATCAATGATGAAACTAGGTGAGCTTGATGTGCCAGCAACCAATGCATGAACTCTCTCTCTATCTTTTGAATTTGATCCTCCTTCCCTCTTCTTTGAGCTTTCTGGAAGGGAGATGCCATTCTTCTCCAGGACTTGGGTCAGCATGTCTATTTGCTTCTTCATGCAAGAGCTTTCAGAATGATTGCCCTTACTGCAGTATGCGCACTTGCTCATTTCTCCTTTGTTCTTCTTCTTCTTAGGGTTCTTCTTGGAACCTTGAGGCTCCTCTGAAGACTTGTTCTTGTCTCTCTTTTTCTCAGGTGTCTTTTTATCTTTCTTCTTGATTTTTGAATCCACCCTCAAATCTTCAACAACTAAATCTTGGTCTTTGGAAGGTTTTATGGTGCCCATCATCACTAGTTTATCTTGTTCTTGTGTGAGAGATTCCATGAAATATGCAAGGCTAGGCATTTTCCAGGCTTGAGCTGTCAACTTTGTGGCATAGAAGGTTGAAAAAAACACTGAATAGTCAGGGCCAAGCTTTGAGAGTATGGCCAAAACTAGTTTCTCATCCTTCTTTTCGATCCCACATTGTTTTAGCTGCAAAACAAGTGCTTTGAACTTGGAAAAGTAGAGTTGCAGGGATTCAAAGCTATTGGGACTCAGGGAGATCAATTCATTTTCAATTTGATGTCCCCTCATCTCATCTATATTACCAAAAATATCAACAATATTCTCTCATACTTCATTTGGTGATGTCAATCCATCAAGATGGAAAAGGAGGTCTCTGGATATGCTCAGACACAGGAGACCATAGGCCTCATCCCTCCTGTTGTGCCATTTAATCTTCTCTGCAGCTGCATTGGGCTCTACTTTTGTTTCCATAGTCACTCTATAGAGGCCTTTTTCTCTCAACAATATCTCCATCTCTTATTTCCATTCAAAGAAGTTAAATGGAGTCAAGATGATCTTCTGAGATTGATCCATAGCTCAAAAATTGTCCCTTCAGTCAGCAGAATGCTCCCAGTCAATGATGTTGAACCTGCAATAACAAATTTGAAGGAGATAAATTGATCTACAAAGGCTCTGATAACATGTGGAAATTGAACCCAGGTGTTAGAACATTTACACTCACAACAATTGTCAATTACACATGCAAATTACTTACAAAGGAGACTGAATATGGAGCAGAACACTAATCTGTATTGAATAAGTGTACAATAGCCAACCCTGTGAAGTCATAGGCTGCCACAATAAATAATTACATGAGATATTCGAATGCATAAGGATGCCATTGGAATTTGGTCAAAAGCAGGCTTACTAAATCTAAGCAAATCCCCCATAGGTGCATAAAGCAGTTTCCAAAACTGTCTAGGAGATCACGAATTGGAAAAATCAATTAGGAAAGATAATATATGGTGGAAGGACATCTCATACATGATTTTCATAGGATAAAAGAGTGGAGGATGATGAGGACAAGAAACAAGTTAACTTCACCTAGTCAAACTTTCCCAATTTCCTTAAAACTCAGAAAAAGCAGACATGTGCTAGGGAGGCTAGGAATAAAGAAAATTTGATTCCAAGAGGTTTCCCAAGCACTCCATGACTCAAATTTAGTAATTTTTACCACTATGGATGTGTGGAGGACAACTTGCATAAGGTGGAATATGGAAACTAGGCAAATAAAACAAAAATTGGATTAATTAATGTCTAAGGTAGCTAACTATGGGTTGATTATTCTAACACAGAGTCCGTTTGGGATGCCGTTTACACCACTAGTTTTATAATTTCATCCTCTATATTTCAATGAGACCATAGTCTCATGATCAATAAGTAAGTTTTGGGGCCACTTCTCGAGATTTACCTCGGTTTACGTACCACTTTGTTATACAAATGTATTTAGACTTGTACTTGCATCATATGCTAGTCTTCAGACTTATACTGGCATCATATCAGAGTTTCAGACCATCTCTCGGAAGGCACCTCATTTTTCACGCATTTGGCACATAATTGTCTACATGCATCATGCAATATCACGTCACCCTCTCATCTTATTATTTAGCATATAACTGTACAATCCTTCCACCCCAAGTTGGCATGAGTCAGTCACACAAGACTCTCCTGACCTCTGTCCAAGAGCCACCTTGGTTTGCATGCCTCTGCCACACTAATTCATGTGCCTCTATCACGATCTATCCCATGCATGTATTGGTATGTTCAAGAGCCACCTGCTCCATCCATATTGCACGGATGACCTTTGGACCACTGTCCATTGTCCCGAAAGGGGGGCACCATCAATGCCCCCTTGATTGGTTGACCATACTAGAGTTTCTGTTAAGCCCTTTTTTGACTCTTAAAAGAATGAAAAGATTGTTGAGCGCATTTGCTTCCTCTCCCACTCATTAAAGTATCGAAAAGGCCATCTACATAGATTCATTTATCTCCTTTTGTGAACCATGTAGACTACCATATGTAAAGGACCACCTTAGCACATTCAAGCCAAGATCATTCCCCTCTGCATCCTTTTATGCTTTCTCGGGCAGAGGGGCCAAACTTTACGAAAAATCTCACCATGGGTTTTCGTTAAGCTCTTTTCCATCCTTCTCATCAAGAAAAGATCATCGAGCAAACTTGGTCTCGTTCATGCTCGTAAAAGTATTTGAATGACCATCCATTCAGTACAAGTTTAACTTTTTCTGTCCTGATTGGACTACCAATGGTAAAGAATTCTCCCATCCCCCAAATATGGGCGAGCTCTCCTGTGCAGAATTTTAACCTTTTTTGGGCACAGAAGACTATCAATGAAAAAGAGATCCCATTAGAGTCTTCTTCATGCTTTCAGAATATCTAAAATTGAAAGCACCATCGAGCATTTACTTTCTTGGGATCGCCAAAAATCCATGATATCGTACCATAATGGTGTCTTTAGACACGACCCCACGTATAATAGTTCAACAACATTCCCACTTTGGGTATCCTTTGTTTAGAGTATTCTACGATGTGTCTTCCTTGGATCCCATCAATACTAAAAGTGTCTACCTCCCCCAAGTATTTCCCATCTACAGTTCCACCCCCGATATTACAGCTATGATCCCTTTCCCATGATTCAGTCTCATTTGCTTCCTAGTCTGCCCTACCATCATAATCTGAACAAAGGAAGTTTGAGTCCCCCATGATTCCCTACCCCTGTTCCCTATTTCATTCTGTCAGTCCCCAGATTGTCTCACACCTTTGGTTATCTCCCTCGCGCTTTTGTTCAAGGAAACACCATCGCCTTGGTCAATTGTAGGTCTCCCTCTATTGACAAAAACACATATATTCCAAAGGATAGACCCAAAGGTCCCTGTATCCTAGTTTCATTAACCTCATTGAGAGGTCCCTGTATCCTTGGACCACTTGAGAGGAGTCCTTAGTGCCTCTTGGGATGGTTGTGTCTCACGTGCTTGACTCTAGCTACATCATCACACTGTTGATATTCGTACATGGTATTGTTCCTTGCAGTATTTGGTCGAAGACCCTGGATGTCACCTAACTCTATCACATTGATGAGTCCATTGAGGTACCCAAATAGGTTCATGTCTCTTGTGATTTTAGGGTTGCATTGGAGACAATGTTTAGAAGCCCCAGAACAGTGCTTCGATATAGATTCATGATTGATGCAGCACATTGTACCATGAAGACTCTGACTCTCCATCAGTAAGTCCCTATAGCTATGTACCGTTCCAGATCCAGCAGACTATCATTCATGAAGATATATAATTCCATGAGAATGCCATGGGTCCAATGTAGCATCTCTTTAGATCAGTATTGTATTCATCCTCTTATTGAGGCAACCACTATGTAACAACAGTTGTACATGATCGACTCTTGCATTGTAGAGCTTAGATCACATTATTCTTTTGACATCGTTATGCGCATGGGGATTCCCGCCTCATCCATATACATGTCGCACATTATTTGTATCTCACCCATTGATGGGAACCATATTAATACAAAAATCAAAAGCCACCATGTCCAAGCCCAGGAAACACCACCTCTCCCCAGAAAATCCTATGATGTCCATCGGCCATACGATGAGCTCTTGCCCTCACACATTAGGTGGGGATTCATTAACCCAAAAAAATACCTGATTAGCTATACATGACCTACACCACACAAATACATCTATTTCACTACCCTCATTGACCCCCACACCCTTGTAAAGGCTCAAAAACACCAAAAAGGACTTAAAAACCCATAAAAGAGCCTAAATAGCTCTCAAAGGGGCTAAAACCTCCAAAAAGGGGCTAAACCCCCTAAAAGGAACTTAAAACCATAAAGGAGCTAAAGAATGGCTAAAAATGGCTTAAAGTCCAAAAAATGGGCTAAATCCTTGACCAATGGCTTAAAACCCTAAAACTCAGAAGAAATCTATAAATACAAGGGTGGAGGTCTCTCTCAAAACAATCCTCATTTTCCTACTATTACTCTTCCCATGTGAGTGCCTTGAGACCCATCTCTCTCAAGCCATTCACCCTCCTTGCTCCACTTTCTCCATTTGCTTCATTAGCCAATCCCCATTCCATTAAGAGGTAGCACCTTGAGCTAGGGAATGGTGGCCCATCTTCCAGTAAGAGCATAGGTATTGTTATAACTAGATCTTGTTCTTAGTTTATTTGTTCTTTTTGTCCTAATTTTCAACCGTTGGTTTAAAATGATTTTACATTTTATGTTGATTTTAAGAAATTTTGACAATCAGTAATTTTTGTTGGATTTAATGCTTTTAATGGTTGAATTATTTCATTAATTTATTTTTAAGGTTTGTATTTTGGGATTATTAGTTAATATTTATATCTTTAATCTTTCAAAAACTTATAATAAAAGTTTATTCCAAGTTTTCTTTATAATCTAACCCTCATTTTTGAGTCCTTTGTCAAATATTTTCATGAGGAGATTCCTGTAGCAACTATGTTTTTCCTGTTTTTGTCATTATCATTGGGAGAATATTATGAGGTGATGGAAATGAATTTTGGAAACAAAAAAGAGGTTTTTGTCCAAAACATACTCATTCACAAAAACCTCTCTCAGTTTTTCAACAACTATTATCGTTTGAGAGATTCGAATTCATCTTTCTGGTATATTTTCAGGGTTTGAATTATTTAATAATTTCTTGTTTTAGTCGAAACTTTCCAGCACGTATTCCAATAAATTAAAGGGGAATTTTTAAAAACCAAGAGAGGTTTTTTTTAATAACATAATCATTTAAAAAAACATCTCTCATGTTTTGTACATGTGTCTAGGATAGAGATATATTAAAGCATCTTTGAGACCCAAATTTTCAGAAATTTGTCAAATTTCCCCAAATCCGATTTGCTATTTTTGGGTTAATTGTCTTTAAAGATTTTGAGTTACAATGTAACTAATTGATGTAACTATTTCAAATTTAGACCTAGAAGGTAGTTATGGAACTACTTTACCTTTGTAATGATAAAAGGAATACAAACATATAGTTTTGAGGTGGGATTTTTAACTCAAGGAGAGGCGTTTGGAGCTTTGATTTCTCAAGATAGCATTTATAACTCTTATGCAAGTGGATGACTATTATTGATTATATATAAACTGATAAGCCCTTTTACCTATCATTTTTTTCATTTCGGATCTGGTTGATTGATCAGTCTACAATTTCATTTCCTATTTAAAGGTTTATTCATGTAAATGCTTGTAGCCTATGGGTGGAATTAGTATTTCATGTGTAATGTTTATGGCTTATTGGGATGTGTTTGATCCCTAGTTTATCCAACTTGCATGATTCAGTTCTGTATTAGCTTATGGATGTTTATTTCCTCCTTGCTAATAAAGTTTTTAAAACCAAAACCCTTAAAACCAATTTTATTTTATTTTTATTTGAGATTGGGTTGGCTTGTTCTTCTAGTAGTCTGAGAACAATTTCTGGCACTAACATCTTTGGCACCGTTTCTAGGAATGAAGCTGAAGTATATCTTCCCTGGGATATCATTACTCATCTAATTTTGAGAGGTGAACAAAGTCAGAAAATCTTTTAGATTACAATTTTTCACCGGCGATTCCACGATTAAAGATTCCACTGCAAGGAGAATTTTGTTGACAAAAAAATGAAGAAGCCAAATGGAAAGACTGGGTATCAGCTTGTTACTTTCCTCCATGAGGTTTTGTTCTTATTCATCATTTCTTTCTTGTCTTTCCCATTGCATGTCAAAAGAATTATTTTTTGTTTTGTCTATTCCGATGATCATAAACCTTCAAGTACATATCCCTCTATGCAAGAAGAAATTATGCATTCTTCTTGTTTTATTGATGTTGATCATATTCCTTCATTTGAAATACATGTGCAACATGATATACATATACCCATATCTCTTGAACCTGATTATTCTAGTCATCTTGTAGAGAATAAAGCTAATTTATTACCTTCTACCATCACTGCTGAAATTTGTGAACATCTTGTTGAACCTCATTTTCAACTCACGGATTTTCAGTCTAGACTCAGATAGAAGATGTTTAAACCCCTTAGGCTGCCATCTCTCTTACATCCTTACCCTTCCTACTTTGTTGAATATCTTCCCCATTTTACTAGAAAAGACCATATTACAGCAGAGAAGCATTTAGAATCTTTTCATAATTTCATTGATAATTTTGAAATCATGCATGAGGATGTTGTCATGTGGTTATTTTCAAAATCCTTTGTTGGAGATGTTGGGTTTTGGTTCCGAAATTTAAAAGCTGATTCAATTGGATCGTGGGAAGAGTTACATGATGTCTTTTTTAAGTATTGGGATAAGAATAAATATTATGATCAATTTCTTTCCAAATTTTATAGTTTGAAAAGGGAGAATGATGAGCAAATTACTAAATTTAATTGGAGGTTTCAAAGTTTTTATATCAGTATGCCTACGGAGATCAGTCCTTCGGAAAAACTTGCTATGGTATATTATGTTATGGCTCAACATTCAGATCTTATCTTTTTCCTATTAGAAAGGAAATCATCTTCTTTAAGACAATTTTTTGAGGATGCAAAAGGAGTGGAGGAGAACATCTGAGCTTGCAAAATTCTTTGAGATCAGGCTCATGTTGAAGATATACAAGCTTATGAACAGAAAGAATAATGTAGTTATCATTCATATTTAAGACAGTTTTCTTCATCATTTTCAGATTTTCATATGAACAAGGATATAAATGACACTTGTGTTGATTCTTCATATCAGTTTGCTGACTTTTTCGATGATAATATACTTTCGGTGGATTATAGTAGAAATTTCCCAGTTCCTACTATGAGATTATCATGTTATGAAGAAGAAGTTACTATTCTTCAACCTCTTACTATTGATATAAGAAATAAGATGCCATTGTTGACTTATGGTCACTTTCAGAATTTTATTTGTTCAAGTTTTGATAAAGAGTTTTATTTAAAGGTTGAGAAGTAGTTTGAAGAGCCCTTGGTTTCCATTCTTGAGCCAAAGTTTAAAAAGAACAACAATGGAGAGGAAGAGAATGCTTCACTTTATGATGAATATAATGAATACATTGAAGTTTTAAATCATAAATTCCATGATCTCGTGGCTTCTTAGATGGAGTTGTATTTTTCAAAGGTTTATAATGCTCCAGCTTTTGACATACTTCCTATTTCCAATCATAAGTATCAGTTGCCTATAGACTCTTTATTGCATTTATCACATCTTTTGTGGGTTTTCTCAAATAGTAGCATGCATGGAATTATGATTCTCAGTCAAATGGTTTCTTGTATTCACTGGAAGTATGATTACACTTGATTGAGTTGTTTCCTCTGATTAGAAGTAGGAGTAAATAGCAGAATAAGCTCGCTATACGAGCATGTAGATTCTTTTCAGTATGCTGGTTTGTAGCAGTATTTTTTCATTTCATAGGTATGTATTCAGAGTTTGAGAAAGTTGCAAAGATTTGGTAAATGACTCCATCACCCAATGAATAAGGCACAAGGTCTACAGGTTCTTGAAGTCTCATAAGGAGGACTTCATCCCGCAGCAAGAGCCAGATGTTATAACTAGATCTTGTTCTTAGTTTATTTGTTCTTTTTGTCTTAATTTTCAACCATTGGTTTAAAATGATTTTACATTTTATGTTGATTTTAAGAACTTTTGACAATGAGTAATTTTTGTTGGATTTAATGCTTTTAATGGTTGAATAATTTCATTAATTTAGTTTTAAGGCTTGTCTTTTGGGCTTATTAGTTAATATGTATATCTTTAAGCTTTCAAAAAAATATAATAAAAGTTTATTCCAAGTTTTGTTTATAATCTAACCCTCATTTTTGAGTCCTTTGTCAAATATTTTCATCAGGAGATTCCTGTAGCAGCTCAGTTTTTCCTGTTTTTTTCATTATAGTTGGGAGCATATTACGAGGTGATGGAAACAAATTATTGAAAACCAAAAGAGGTTTTTGTCCACAACATACTCATGCACAAAAACCTCTCTCAGTTTTACAACAACTATTATCGTTTGAGAGATTCGAATTCATCTTTGTGGTATATTCTCAAGGTTTGAATTATTTAATAATTTCCTGTTTTAGTAAAAAAATTCCAGCACATATTTCGATAAATTGAAGGCGTCTTTGAGACCCAAATTTTCATAAATTTTTCAAATTTCCCCAAATTTGATTTGTTATTTTTGGATTAATTGTCTTTAAATATTTTGAGTTACAACGTAACTAATTGATGTAACTGTTTCAAATTTCGACCTAGAAGGTAGTTATGGAACTACTTTACCTTTGTAATGATAAAAGGAAGAGAAACATACAGTTTTGAGGTGGGATTTTTCACTCAGGGAGAGGCTTTTGGAGCTTTGATTTATCAAGCTAACATTTATAACTCTTATGTAAGTGGATGACTGTTATTGATTATATATAAATTGATAAGCCCTTTTACCTATCATGCTTTTTCATTTCTGATCTTGTTGATTACTCAGTCTACAATTTCATTTCCTGTTTAAAGGTTTATTCATGTAAATTCTTGTATCCTATGGGTGGAATTAGTATTTCATGTGTAATGTTTATGTCTTATTGGGATGTGTTTGATCCCCAGTTTATCAAACTTGCATGATTCAATTATATATTAGCTTGTGGATGTTTATTTCCTCCTTGCTGATGAAGTTTTTAAAACCGAAACCCTTAAAACCAATTTTATTTTATTTTTATTTGAGATTGTGTTGGCTTGTTCTTCTAGTAGTCTAAGAACAATTTCTGGCACTAACAGGTATAATGGTGTGAATGCTTTCTTATTGTTTAATCTAGTTGCTTATAGCTTGTTTTTTGCTAACATTTTCATTGTAGGGTTTTATTTGTTCATTTATTTAACAGTTTATTGTAGGGTTTTGTATGGTTCACTGACCCTTTCCTGCAGGTTTTCCCCTCCATCCACATAGACCCTATCCTTCTGTCCTATAGACAGAAGGTAGTTGTTTCTGCTCTTAGCTAGGGTGAAATCCCTACTACAAGTCATTTGAGTTCCTTGAGACTTACAGACATTAGTGGTAGGTTTTCTCACCATCAACAGTTTTGTGAATACATTAATGTCTCCTGATCAATGGACTCTTTCAAGTGTTCAACCTCAACACATCTATTCACACTTGTTAGATTGCTTTATATACCTTGATTCCCATTATCATTATTGGTGGGTGATATCGCTTCTGTTAACAATATACATCAATTACTGGTAATCAGGACACATCTATTCACATAGTAGGACATGTACTCATAGTGGTTTGTGTAGAATACCTTCCAACCTAGTGGCATTCGATATATGCTACCTCCTTTATCATGCCAGTATTCATGAGATTTCAGCTCTCGTGATCTTGATTCCAATATTTCTAGTTTATATCAGATATCTTCATCCACTATGGATATATTGATCCATTGTATATTGTACATGATGATGACCATGCATGACACTTTCTATATCATGCCTATTCATATCCAGTGTACTCTTACGTATCTGAGACTGCTATATGTATTTGTAGTCACATGCAGAGATTGATTATTGTATTGTATTGATGAGTGGCTAGTTCTTCCACCTAGGTCTTCATTACTCCACTTTTGGGATGGATTTTATAATGTATTTAGTCCATCGTGTTACCCCTCTGACCTCACACATTAGGGGGCATCTGTTATAGCTGATTTTACCACATCTAGTTGATCACACATTTATTTCCTTCCTTGTCACTATACAGACTCTTTGGACCCATGGACTTATATTATACTTTAATTTTCTAATATCATACCCAAAAATTGTTTTTTTATACCTATACATGACTTTTAAAGCAATACTCACTTCTATACGCAGATTTTGACCTCAAACCTGCATACATCGAGATGTGTGCAAAAAGACAAATATTTTTGGAGTTTTACTTATATGAGTCTGAATATCTTGTCTCTTGGCCTCCATATTCCTTAAGAATGCTTGGATTCAACCCTCCATTACCTCTTTGTAGTGCTATATATTGATCCCCTTGGATACATTGAAGGAGGAGAAATTGAAGAGTAAGGAAACTATAGTCAATCGTTGCCTCAGTTTTTCTTATACTTGAGTCTGCATCCCTTTGTCCCTTGGAGAACATAGTGTTCTTCCCAAGCCCTCCTTTGTTTTGTGAGCTTGGTACTAAGAGATGGAGGATTGAAGTAGTGGAGACCCAGGCGGAGGATTCGGTTTCTCCAGTTCGTATAAGTGCCGACATAGTTTCTCACTATTGTATCTCTAATTTATTCATAGAAATACATTTTCTTGTCCAACTCATGTGCATTTTGAATATGAATATTGAATCAATGGATGTATTTACTTTCTTATACATGATTGATTATATATTCCAGAGTAGTTGTAACACATTTATATATATCATGTTTTCTTTGTTTGTTGTTGTTGAGAGAAAATTATAATTGCAATTGCATTGGAAAAGCTCAACGGGGATGTACTTCTACCGCTCGGAATAAGGTATGATTCTATATCCCTTAGGGTTATATTTTCTTACTGCTCTTGCATATTGGGAAAGATTGATTTCTAGTGTCATACTATCTGTTAACCTAAAAAATCCCTCAATGAGCTCTACATCAACTACACCACCCAAAGACATCTATCTCACTACCCTCATTTGAACCCCGCACCCTTGCAAAGGCTCAAAAACATGAAAAAGGGCTTAAAAACCCCTAAAAAGAACCAAAATAGCTCTCATAGGGGCTAAAACCTCCAAAATAGGGATAAAACCCCTCAAAGGAGCTTAAAACCCCCAAAGGAGCTAATAATTTGGCGAAACGGGCTTAAATCTCAAAAAATGGTCTAAAGCCCTAACCAAGGGCTTAATACCCTAAAATCTCTAGAAAAAAACTATAAATAGATGGGTGGGGGTCACTCTCAAAACACTCCTTCTCTCCCTATCGTTATGTTTCCCATGTGAGTGCCTTGAGACCCTTTGCCTCTCAAGCCATTCACTCGCTCTCCTCCATCACTCTACAAGCCAAGACTCCATCTCATAGAGAGGTGCTTCCAAAGCTTAGGCATGGTGGACCATTTCCACAAAAGGGACTGAAGGTATAACCATTTATTTATGTTAATAGTTTAGTTTTATTGCTCATTTTGTTTGCAAGTTTATGTTCTAATAGTTTTCTTCAGGTTCTCCTTTAATTGTCTATAGCTATATCTCATTTTTCTAACAAGTTTCCTACAGGGTTCATGGCTCAAAGCTAACATTTATTTACAGGGTTTTATTTCACCCATAGGAACCCTACCCTTCCATCCTATAGACAGAAGGTAGTTGCTCCTACCTGTAGCTAGGCTTAAATCCCTAATACATATTTGGTGACCATACCAGGTCGATACCACAGGATCCCTAGGTTGTTTTTCAAGTTATTCAGTTTTCATTTTTGTTCTTAACCTAGTTTCAATTTATGTTAAACTAGTTTAGATCTTTTTTTCTCCTGCATTTATAGTTACAGCCGAGCCTCCTTAAGGCCAAAACGAGCCCGTTCGGCCATAGTACAAGTTACTATCAGCTGTTCCTAGCTCAGGTTTTAATTTTTTCTAGTTTTCGGGGTAGGTCTCTCTTATCAGGATGAAAGGTGTGACCAGGTCGCTCATTCAGCCCCGAAAGGTGTGACTTCTCTCTCAGGAGCCAGATCGCTCCTGTTTTCAGTTTTTGAGCGACCCCCTTGCGACATTTTCCCCAAAAAGGGATATTTGTCTCTCAGATTCGGTTTTTAAAGTTGTTTGGACTGTTAGTGCGGCTCATCCACCTCTATCTAGCAGCCTATTTTTATCTACATACAATCTGTGTAAATCAATGATAGATTTAATTGGTTATTGATATAATTAATATGTTTTAAGGCCTGGATAAATTACTGTAAGTTAAATTTCAGTTTTTAAATAAGCATTGGAAATTAACCCCTTTCCTAGCCCTTCCCCCTCTACCCAGTCATCACCCTCTGGGGTATTCTGGGATAAGACGAAGGGTAAAGCTTGTATAGTAATAAGAACTTCAGTTGTGATTGCTTTAGACCACTAAAAATGGGTGACTTGGAAGTTAGAGGGGGTGGTAGGACTGGGGGGCCTCATGGCGTTCGTGTCCTCCCTGTTGACCAAGCTTGCTATCATCTCCCCATGCCTCCGACTGGCAAAGGAGACGCGACCCAAGCTTTGACTCCCTGGGCTAACCGCCCATGAACATGTACATGCATAAAAATTGCTGAAACAAAATGCTTAAACGAGACTTTGAACTAGAATATGCACACACAAATATTTATCATGCATAGATGCAATTATTCAACATTCACAGCTACAATTATATGTCTTGCACAGCGAAATTCACGTGCATTCCTTCAAGCATTCATTTAACATGTTCTTCATTTTCATTAACAGAAAATATAGTTGCAGAAGTAAAAAAGGACAATATCACTTATCTTATGATGAACTCGTTCTGCAACCAGCTACGTCACTGCAACGTTCCACCCAACCATAGGCCAGCGTGCTCCTTAATCTCTCAGCAACGCTACCACCCCCAAGTTGGGCATGATTCTCCAAGGAATAATGGAACTAGCAGGCTTACACATAGCCAAGGATATACAAACACACAGCCAAGCCAACAAATTTGGGTTTATCAGGCCATCAAGGAGTTGGGAAAGGCTCAATGCTAAGATGGTGAGCTCATTATAGAGCTAGGAACACCTACACCAGAACTAGACTGACCTCTAAGACATCCACACATACCCAACACAAGGAAACAGTCCCTTCTCTACTACACAGTCCCTCAGGCCCTGCATTCCCTTCCAGTGCTATTCAGGGGTGATGGAGAAGAAGGCCACCCCTCTAGCTCTGTCTATGTGGTTTCCAGCCACCAGGTTTATCAAGCAAATGAATCCCCCATCCATTCTCCCAACACAGTCTAAAGACCAACCATTTCACTCAGGAAATCAATCAGTTGTTTACAGCTTAAGAGAGGGAAGACATTTTTTGAGTCATTCTTGGCCCTATCGTGGCCAAAATGACTCTCAGGAGAAATTACAATAGTCCCAAAAATGTAAGTAAGACCACGGCAACACAGCCAACAACGTGGGAAAATAACAATCCCGAAATGTATCAGTGAGCACAGCTCACAACAAATGTGGGGAACACAGCCCGTCCTGGGCAACGAAATCACTGAGAAAATGCATAAATACCATGCAGAGGAAGAGAGAAATGCTGACTCTCAATCTATGTGTGAGATGAGCAGCAACACAGAAGACACGAAATCAGAAGCTCGTGAATGACAACCATAATGCAGGACCCACAAATCAGTCCGTGGGAAAAGGATACAGCCACAGCATCCGCGACTCCACAGGGAAAAGATTGATGTGGGAAAACCCTAAAATTCCTGTGTATGAGAGAATGATGAACAGGAAAATGGTTCATGCATGAAGATGAACAGCTTCGCTTGTGCATGAATGAACAGACAATGGAGGGCTACAAGTTGGAGTGTGTGAGTGTTCTGCACACGCGTGGGAAAGAATGTCTGCATGAGTGAAGAGAATGCCTCGTGGTCATTATTTTCCCCCAACGTGAGGTTCAATCCACTGCTGGAGTGTGGGTGTGGGAATGGACTAAAAGTCCTGCCACACTCCACTCCCAGCCATAACTACCTCAACTAACAGCAGTAGTTATTAATGAAAGTGGTTGCAATAAAAACAAGGGAAGAAGACACATGGGTATTTTCCCTCATTGACCTAAGGTTTGACAATTCCCCCACATCCTTATCCTTGTGAAAATCATGCCCCTTTCAATTTATTTTCCGCGACCGTAGCTGGTTGTGTTCATTTTAGTTAATTATAGATGCATATTTACATGATGATAACCATAATATATGCCGCATGCCCCGATATACCATCGGTGACAAGTTTAAATCCAAAACATAGCATAATCGATCAACGGTGGGGCCTTGGCCTTTAGCTCCACACCATGATCACTTACAATATATACATCATATACTTCTAATGCAACGGGGTCAAAACCAGGGTGTTACATTCCCCTCCCCCTTCAATAGCACTATCCTCAGTGCTTTTCAAAATTTGAACAAAATGCTACACTGGTATCGCCTCAGTGTTCCGCAGAATTGAACAAAAATGGATGTGCCAATCACATGCCATCCTCCAGCTCCCATGTAGCCTCTTCAGGCCCGTAGTGCTCCCATTGCACCTTTACCTGCCCTATGGCTCGGTTTCGGAGCATTGTGACCTTCCTATCGAGGATGCGCATTGGCTCGATTCGGAACTCTCCCTCAGGTTCAACCTGAATCACATCCCAATTTATCACATGGTTAGGATCTTGTACATATCTCTTAAGAAAAGAAACATGAAAAACATTATGAGCCCTAGTGCTAGCAGGTAATGCAAGTCTATATGCAACCGGCCCTATTCTTTCAAGCACTTAAAATGGCCCACAATATCTTGGTGACAACTTGGAACAACTTCCAAGCTTCAAGGAACTCTTCCTTGCCCTCACTTTGAGGTAAACATGATCCCCAACACTGAACTCCTTGTTCACCCTATGCTTGTCTGCATAGCTTTTCTGTCTGTCCTGGGCTATTTTCAGCTTCTGCCTGATCGTTACGACCTCTTGTTCCATTTCCTTGAACAATTCTGGTCCAAGCACAATCCTATTCACTGGATTATCCCAAGTCACTGGTGTCCTACACCTTCTTCCATACAAAGCTTCATAGGGACTCATCCCCAAGGATGTCTGCTGTCCATTGTTATAAGCAAACTCTACCAAGTGTAAGTAATCTTCCCACTTGGTTGGTTTTTCCATTACATACATGCGAAGCATGTCTTCAAGCACCTGATTAACTCTCTCTATCTGAGGGTGGTATGCAGTGCTGAAGTTTAGCTTTGTACCCAAATCTGCAAACAACCCCTTTCAAAAATTGGAAGTGAACTTGACATCTCGGTCAGAGACTATTGCCTTAGGCAATCCATGCAATTTGAAAATCTCCTTCATGAAGATCTTTGCAATGTCACCAGCCTCATACGTAGACTTAACCGGTATAAAATGTACTACCTTTGTCAACTTGTCTACCACAACCATGATGGAATCATGTTGTCTCCAAGTCATCGACAATCCGGTAATAAAATCCATGGAAATAACTTCCCATTTCCATTCTAGAACTGGAAAAGGCTGCAACAAACCTCCAGGATGTTGATGCTCAACCTTTACCTATTGACATTTCATACATCTTGAAATATATTCAGCCATGTCCTTTTTCATTCCTGGCCAAAAGTACCGCTTTCTAGCTGTAGTGATTGTTTTCTGATATCCTGGGTGTCCAGAATACGGAGCTTGATGGATTTCATCCATAACAACTCTCCTCAAATCTGCTACATCTGGAATATAAATCCTACCTTTATAAGTGAGAATCCCATCTTCTCCCAATCTATATCCCTCATACCTCTTCTCAAGACTTTGCTGCTGCAATTTGTCTTTTACCTACTCATACAATTCATCTCCAGCAACATGATCAACAATCTGCTGCCTCAAATCTGATTGGAAAATACTAAGAGATGCCACATGCATTTCTTGCATATTCCTGCTGAGTGCATTAGCTACCTTATTTTCCTTCCCTTTTATGTGCTTGATTTCAAAATCAAACTCACATAAAAATTCCAGCCATCTTGCTTGCCTAGCATTCAGAGTAGGCTGATCAAACAAATACTTCAGTCCACAATGATCTATTCTGAGCTCAAATCTCCTACCCATCAAGTAATGCCTCCACATCTTGAGAGCATGTACTATGGCTGTAAGCTCTAGATCATGAGTGGCATAGTTATTCTTGTGCTCCTTCAGCTTTCTTGACTCATAACATATCACGTGGTTGTCCTGCATAAGGACTCCTCCAAGCCCTTGTCCGCATGCATCAGTACACACCACAAAATCTTTCTCTAGATCTGCAACCTTCAATACTGGTGCACTAGTGAGAAGATTCTTTAACTGCTGGAAGCTTTCTTCACACCTCGATGTCCATTCAAACTTCATCCCCTTTTTCTGGAAAGAAGTGATGGCATGTGCAACTTTGGAGAATCCCTTAATGAATCTCTTGTAGTATCCTGCAAGTCCCATGAAAGATCTTACATCTGTCACATTTCTTGGAGTAGGCCAATTCATAATGGCTTCAATCTTTTCAGGGTCCACAGATATACCCTCCTCTGAAATAATGTGACCCAAATACTGAATTCTATCTCTATAGAAGTCACACTTGCTCAGCTTTGCGTACAACTGATGCTCCTTGAGAAAATTCAATGTCAATCTCAAATGTTCTTCATGCTCTTCCTCATTCTTAGAATAAACAAGAATGTCATCAAGGAAAACAAGAACAAACTTTTCCAAATACCTGCTGAAGACACTATTCATAAGGCACATAAATGTAGCTGGTGCATTTGTGAGACCAAATGATACCACTACAAACTCATAATGCCCATACCTTGTCCTGAAGGCTGTCTTATGAATGTATTCATCCTTCATCCTTACCTGATGGTAACCAGACCTCAAGTCAATCTTGGAAAATACCCTTGCTCCTCTCATTTGATCAAAGAGGTCATCAATCCTAGGCAAAGGATATTTATTCTTCATGGTAACCTTGTTCAATTGTCTGTAATCAATACATAACCTAAGTGTACCATCTTTCTTCTTTACGAATAGAACTGACGCTCCCCAAGGAGATGCACTCAGTCGGATATACTTCTTTTCCAACAACTCTTGCAGTTGCATCTTCAACTCTAGCATCTCCGGTATACTCATCCTGTAGGGTGCCTTGGACACTGGTGCTGCTCCTGGCACAAGTTCAATAGTGAAATCAATGTCTCTCTTTGGAGGAAGCCCTAGAATCTCATCAGGAAACACATCCCTGAATTCCTGTAACACCTGATAGTCCTCCAACCTAGGAGTTTCATCTCTTGATGTGTCCACAATATGAGCTGCATACAACTGGCAACCCTTCTTACAGAACTTCTTTAACTGCATTGCTGAAACCTGTTGTACTAAAATCACCTTTGGAATACCTTTCACAACTACTAGGTTCCCTTCTTCATTCATGCATTCAAAAGTCTTATTGTAACAGTCAAGCTTTACCCTGTGAGCTTCTAACCAATCCATTCCAATGAGAACATCATAGGAACCAAGCGGTAGAACATTCAGTTCTACACAAATGACCAATCCATTCATGACCAATGGACATCTCTCTACCACTTCACTAACCTTCCTCTTAGTTCCAGTGGCTAACTAAACTAACCAAGACTTCCTATGCTTTACTTTATTAAAAGAACAAATCTCCACTACTCTAGGAGTAATGTAACTGTGAGTAGAACCAGGGTGAATTAAAATAGAAATAGATTGCTCAACAATCTTACCTGCTACTTCAACCATAGTTGATTGGTGATCTTCCTGGTGATCCTCTAGTGCTGCATAGATCCTAGGGACTGCCCTTGCTTCTTGACCCACTGTTTCTGCTTCTTGAACATTATAAGCTAGCATTGCATTCTCATTCTCGAGTGGACAATTCCTACGCATGTGGGGTCCTCCACATTTCCAACATTGAAGTGGTCCTCTATTCTGTTGTGGATCTTTAGGCTTTTCCCCAGTCACTCCAACTGGCTTACTCTCAACTTGGGATGGCTGCTTCTGCTGATTCCTGAAGCTAGAAGGTTTGAATCCCTTCTTTCTTTGGTCAAACTTCTCGTTCTTCTTGTTCTTCCATGCCTTATGGAAATCTGGCTTACCTTTTCTTTGCTCATAGCAATACTTAGCCTTTCTTATTGCTTCTTCAAGAGTTCTAGGTTCATAAAACTCAATTCTATCTTTGTAAGACTGATGTAACCCACTTAAAAAATGTTGGACCTTCACTTTTTCATCCCTGATGTATTGGACATACCTCAACAGCTCCAAAAACTTATTTGCATACTCTTGCATGGTTTGCTATCCCAATCTCAGCTCATGAAACTCCTTAATCTTGTCATCATAATACCTGTCAGAGAGGTATTTCTGCTTGAAATACTTCTTGAACTATTTCCACTTAAGTCTCCTTTCACTGATCCTCTTCACTTGCTTGAAGTGTTCCCATCAAATGGATGCTCTTCCATTTAGATTGAATATGGCAAATCTTGCCTTCATGTTTCCTGAATAATCATGCACTTGAAAGTACTTCTTAATACCAAGAAGCCAAGCTTCAGCCTCTTGTCCAGTCTTTACCTCACCATCAAACGTAGGAGGTTTAGCTTTCTTAAATTCATCCCGAGAGCGATCCCTATGGTGTCTCTTTCTTTTTCTTTTATGAGAAGAGGAACTTGAATCCCCGCTGTATTCTTCAGAATCAGATGATCCACTAGAAGTTCTTCTCCTTCTCCTAGTACTGTTCTTACTGCCTTCTGGACTTGCGGTACCTCGCCCAGAGTCTATATTTCTTTGCAAGTCTGTCAAACTCTGCAACATTGCAGCATTCAACTGATGCTGCTCTTCCTGGGCTTTAATTAAGCTTCTCATGGTAGCTGCAACATCTGATGATGTCTCTTGGAATCTCCTTCTATTAGACTCTATGTCATCATTTCTATTACAAACATTTTCTCCCATGGCATATTCTGCTCGCTCATAGGAGTCCCGAGCATCATACCCATCATAGGTTCTCATGACTGAACCGCAACTTACTTACCAAACTGCACTACCTGGAATACTTCTCTTGAAGGTGACTATGATTCTGCAAACATGTTAATAACACAATTGTTAGATGCATAACATTGATATAAATCATAATCACTTACCTTTTCCGGGAATAACCATAAAATAACAATTTGCCAAAACACACAAAATTTTATTCATTAAGAATGTCTATCTGAGGGGGACGATGGGGGTCAAGGGGGCTTGCCCCCTTGTGGCTGGTCGAGGGTAGCGCCCTCGGTTTTTTTTTTTTTGTAAATTATTGATTTTCGCACAATCCGGTGCATAATATCGCTGCCTCTTTTCTAATTTTCAGCCCTAAAAATTCACTATAAAAACTACTGAAAATTCCACCGAAAAACAGTCAAAATTCACTAATTAAACCCCATGGAAAACCCAAATTTTCCTTGCACAGAATCGGGTCTCATTTCCACTAACCATCCGTAGAATCGGCTCTCGGAACCCTTATCCTGTCCGCTGAATTGGCTCTCGTTTCACTAGATCTTCCACCGAATCGGCTCTCAAAAGCTTTAATCATTTCATGGATTATAAACTCATCGGCTGTCGGCAGCTTTTGTGCTTTGGGTGGTTTAGTCACTTAGGCAGCCGCAATGGTAGAACATGATCTCTTTCTTCTTCTGATCGACGGCACAACCTGATTGGCATCGGCAGACTTTTTACATCGAAAGACTTAGTGCTTTCACTTCCGCAACGGCGGCACACAAATCACTTCTCCTTCCGATTGGTGAACTGATTTTTGACTGGAATTGGCGTCGGCAGCCTTTCTCATCGGAATACTTAGTGATTTCGCTTCTACAACGGCAGCACACGAACCACTTTCTCTTCCAATTAGTGAGCTAAATTTTTGACTGGCATCAGCGTCGGCATTCTTTCTCATCAGAAGACTTAGCGCTTTCGATTCCGCAACGGCGGCACACGAACCACTTTCTCTTCCGACAGTCAATGATTTTCTGCCTGAGAAAATTTCAACTTCTAGCGTCGGCGGTCTTTCTCCTCGGCCAGCTAGTGTCTTTGGCTTCTGCAACGGCCGAAGGCCAAACGAATAAATCTTCCGCTACGGTGGAAGCTAATTCTGCTAATTGTTCCGATGGGGGACACTTAGACCATTTTTCGCGTTTTCTTCAATCGTTCCGTTAGCATGCTTTCGCTATGGCAGAAGTCTTTTCGCCTAGCTCTCCCACAACAGCGGAAGTCTTTCCTGCTAGTGGCCGACTGTTCAACACTTAAACAAAAGAAAAATTTTAAATTTTTATAGTCTTCCACTGCTTTCTGCTGGGTAGAAGAAACGCTGCTTCTGTCATTGCAATCCTTCATGGCTCATGCAGGCCCATGCTGCAACATGAGCTTTGATACCACACTGTCACGTCCCCATGCCTCCGACTGGCAAAGGAGACGTGACCCAAGCTTTGACCACCTGGGATAACTTCCCATGAACATGTACATGCATAAAAATTGCTGAAACAGAATGCTTAAACGAGACTTTGAACTAGAATATGCACACACAAATATTTATCATGCATAGATGCAATTATTCAACATTCACAGCTACAATTATATGTCTTGCACAATGGAATTAACGTGCATTCCTTCAAGCATTCATTTAACATGTTCGCCATTTTCATTAATAGAAAATATAGTTGCAGAAGTAAAAATGGACAAGATCACTTATCTTATGATGAACTCGTTCCGCAACCAGCTACGTCACTGCAATGTTCCACCCAACCATAGGCTAGTGTGCTCCTTAATCTCTCAGCAACGCTGCCACCCCCGAGCTGGGAATGATTCTCCAAGGAATAAGGGAACTAGCAGGCTTACACATAGCCAAGGATATACAAACACACATCCAAGCCAACAAAGTTGGGTTTATCAAGCCATCAAGGATTTGGGAAAGGCTCAATGCTAAGCTGGTGAGCTCATTACAGAGCTAGGAACACCTACACTAGAACTAGCCTAACCTCTAAGACATCCACACATACCCAACACAAGGAATCAGTCCCTTCTCTACTACACAGTCCCTCAGGCCCTGCATTCCCTTCCAGTGTTATTCAGGGATGATGGAGAAGAAGGCCAGCCCTCTAGCTCTGTCTGTGTGGTTTCCAGCCACCAGGTTTATCAAGCAAACAAATCCCCCATCCCTTCTCCCAACACAGTCCGAAGACCAACCATTTCACTCAATAAATCGATCAGTTGTTTACAGCTTAAGAGAGGGAAGACATTTTCTGAGTCATTCTTGGCCCTATCGTGGCCAAAATGACTCTCAGGTGAAATTACAACAGTCCCAAAAATGTAAGGAAGACCATGGCAACACAACCAACAATGTGGGAAAATAAAAGTCCTGAAATGTATCAGTGAGCACAGCTCACAAAAAACGTGGGGAACACAGCCCGTCCTGGGAAACGAAATCACTGAGAAAATGCATAAATACCACGCAGAGGAAGAGAGAAATACCGACTCTCAATCTATGCGTGAGATGAGTAGCAACATAGAAGACGCAAAATCGGAAGTGCGTGAATGACAACCACAATGCAGGACCCACAAATCAGTCCGTGGGAAAAGGATACAGCCACAGCATCCGTGACTCCACAAGGAAAAGATTGACGTGGGAGAACCCTGAAAATCCTCTGCGTGAGAGAATGATGAACAGGAAAATGGTTCATGTGTGAAGATGAATAGCTCCTCTTGTGTGCGAATGAATAGACAATGGAGGGCTGCGAGTTGGAGTGCGTGAGTGTTCTGCACAGGCGCATGGGAAAGAATGTTTGCGTGAGTGAAGAGAATGCCTCGTGGTCATTATTTTCCCCCAACGTGAGGTTCAATCCATTGCTAGAGTGTGGGTGTGGGCATGGACTGGCAGTCCTGCCATACTCCACTCCCAGCCATAACTACCTCAACTAACAGCAGCAGTTATTAATGAAAGTGGTTGCAATGAAAACAAGGGAAGAAGACACATGGGTATTTTCCCTCATTGACCTAAGGTTTGACAATTCCCCCACATCCTTATCCTTGTGAAAATCATGCCCCTTTCAATTTAGTTGTCACGATCGTAGCTGGTTGTGTTCATTTTAATTAATTATAGATGCATATTTACATGATGATAACCATAATATATGCTGCATGCCCCGATATACCATCGGTGACAAGTTTAAATCCAAAACATAGCATAACCGATCAATGGTGGGGCCTTAGCCTTTAGCTCCACACCATGATCACTTACAATATATACATCATATATTTCTAATGCAACGGGGTCAAAACCGGGGTGTTACACTTGCACTCAAAGAGTGACCTGAGGATCTATGGATGGGCTTAGCCCCATTGTGTTGAAAGCCCAGCACTCTTTCCTGGTCAAAGAGGAATATCATTGTGAGGTAGTCACCTAGTAAGTTTACCATAGTTCAGGTTCATTAGTGGCATGTTTCAAATTTTTTGTCAAAAATTTATTGTTTTTCATAACAAGTTACCCATGTTGTAAGTTTGGTAACAAACTAGAAGATCTCTGTGAAATATTCATAAACCATAAAAGTAGTTACCAAATGAATAACAAAAAATAATACACAATCTCTCATACAATGGACATGCACACAACCATACTAGGTAAGATAACCAAACTCAGTTCATGACACTGAGCGAACCATTAAAACCTATTAATTTACACTAAGTCAAACACTTGCAGTCTTTGAGGACATAAGTCCCTGACTGCCCTAACTGTGGGAAGTACTTGGGCTCAGCCCTGAAACTCATTGTGAGGAGTACAACAAGAACCCCAAAGTAGCTGGCTACTGAGAGGAATTGCCAAGCGAAATGGGAAATGACCCCTACCAATTGACTAGCACTCCCATGAGGAAAAAGCCAAGCGGTGTCTCTTGGCAGACTTGGTGGTCGAGTGACCACCTAAAATCCAATATAAAGCCACTGAAAATGGGGTCTAGAAGGTCACTACCAGATTTCACCACCTGAACTACCAACCAAACACAATTGATCCCCATATGCTCTTCTTCACACCTAAGAGGCGATCCACCACGGTTCGATTCCTTGATACAACACCATCGAGATCATTCTCGATGACCCTCTACGCCGTTGAAAGGCCACACAACCTCTGACTTAGACTCGGAATCATATCAATCTGAGCCAAATTTACACACTACACCATCTAGCTCCATGGCTGGTGCAAACCCAGATCCACCTTTTGTCTTGGTGATTGGTAGTGGACCCATGTACATACCTCTCACCACCACAAACACCCTTGCAAGTAGTCCCAGTACTTCCATGCAGACTGTCCTAACTCAGCTGCCTCCACCTGCACCCACTAGTCAAACTGTTCCACCTATCATACATGGGGGCAGTGCCACTTTTGCTCACACTGTCCCTCCTATCATAACTGGGGGCAGTGGCCTTTCCACTCACACTATCCCACTTACCATACCTAGGGGCAGTGGCCCATCCACAACTATGCCACAAGTACCCCCAGTCATGCAGGTACATCATATTCCTGCAAATCCCAGCACCATTGTTGGTATATCACACATCAACCTTGGTTCAAACATCCCTTTCATGGCATGCCTCAACCTACCTGACTTGGCTATGTTAACCAATGACCCCATCTATCATCAAACCTTTTGGCCTCCTATTCCAACCAAGCTCCCCTCAAACATCCCTAAGTTTGAAGGGATGGCAGGGGAGTGCCCCCAAAACCATATCATGACTTTTCACCTATGGTTCTCATCAAACAACATCTTAGGCGATTCCATCAAGCTCAAACTGTTCCAACGCACCCTCACAAGTGCTGCAACCAAGTGGTACATTGAGCTACCACAATCCAAGTACCCAGACTTCAACACCTTGGCCTTTATGTTCCTACAGTATTTATAGCTCCCCATCAGATATGTTGAAGGAGTGGAAATCTTGCTATCTTTCCACCAAAACACTGTGACCCACATCATAGACCACATCCATGAGTGGAGGCGACATCACAACTTGTGCAAGATCAAGCTTGATGACAAGATATTCCTGAACTAGTTCTTGAAAACATTGATTCTACCCATAGCCAAGGATGTTGCATCTAAACGTCCCCAAACAGAGGAAGAGGCCATCTTAAAGGCCCAACAGTTTGGCCTCATTTACACATAGTCTAGATACCTCTACACCATCATTCCTAACGCTCCTCGTGTAGGAAAATCCTACCGGGATGCACTAGGGGCATCCCACGCCACAGATGGCATCATAGGTTCTGTCTCCCACCAACCATAACACAACCCGACACTACCTATGATTCCACTGCAAGCAAGCAAAACTCCTAGTGTTACCTATCCAAACCAGTCTCCTGACTATGCAAGAATGATGTCCCAGTTCGGAGCTACAACCTCTTATGCACAACCTGCGCCACAGCAGCAGACCCATGCACCTACTTGGCCAACACAAAAATATGTGGGATAGATTCCAATGTTCATAGCACCCCCAGCCCCCCAAGTATATTATGCACCTCCAGTGTAATCCACTTAAACCCCCGCCCCAGTTCCACCTGCTCCTTTGGGACAAGTGTTTGCACAACAAAACCATCCCACCCAACCAACCCCTAATAAAAAAAGGGGGTAGGCCATAAACAACCGAGAAAGGACTCAAGGAAGCAACCAACTGCAAGGAGGCAGTCAACAACTGAATCCTCCCAATAACCCCAGGGTGAACCCACCAGCTCAAAACCCCCAGCAACCAAACCAACCTAGAAGTAATGCTCCATTAGGCATGAATCAACAGTGAAAAATATGTGAGATCTACGGGCACTATACACATGAGTTCCCCTTCACAATTTACTCTAAGCAAGCCATTCATAATGAAGTTCAACATGCTACCAATATGGCAGCCCTAGCTCAACCCAACCTGACACCACCAAGACCCCCACCCATGGTTCTCCAAAACCCATTACCAATCCAAGGACTGGTAGCAACTACACCTACTCCTCAACCCAATCCCACCGCCCCAGGTGCGCCTCCGACAGCAGAAACAGGTGTTCACCACTTGCTAGCCTTGACAGCTAAAGAGGTCAATCTACAAACTAGACAGAATCAGTACAAAACAAACACTGAACCCACTGACCCATCAGCAACATCCACGTCCAAAACAACCAATGCACCTCTTCATTTACCCCCTTTTCCCCCATGCCCCCCCATACGGCGGGTTGCCAACAATGTCACGACTAGAGCTGCTATAAGCTACAACATCATAGATGACTTGGCCCAAACACCTACAACTATGTCGATTCTTGAGGTACTTAAAACTTTCCCAACACAGCGGAAATCCTTACTAGCCACCCTCGGTGTTGTAGACCCCTCTAACTCCAAGTTGATCACATTCGACATAAAGGATGGAGAACCATGGATGCCATCAACCATTGCCTTCCAAATCCTGGTATCCATTTGTAATTTGGTCGTGCACTGGTGCATCGTGGATGAGGGGGAATCCACGTGTGTTATGTCAACCTTAGTTTGGCAGAATCTTGGGTCCCCAATTGTGCAACCATCCACTACTACTCTGCATGCTTATGATGGCCACCCCACTAAAGCCCAAGCTATTCTTCCACACATTCCCATCACATTAGCCAGGAAAATAGTATTGATTGATATAGAGGTTGTCAATGCTCAGTTAGACTATAACCTTCTCCTCAGGAGAAGTTATATGTACACCATGAGAGCCATAGCATCAACTATTTTTTGTTTGATGATGTTCCCTCACAACGGGAAAATCGTGACTTTTGACCAACTAACTTATCACAATCCGCAAGGGCTAATTGCACCAGCCAATGTTATCCCTATGATTAATACTATCGATCCGCAATGGCTAACTGCACCCACCAATGTTATCCCTACGGCCAACACCATGGTCGATAACATACCTGCCTCCCCATTATTTAATGTGGGACATAGGTTGTTTGCCGATACCACCATGACGACTTCCTTCCCATTAGTGTCACCACCGCTGACACCAAATGAGACTACGGATTTTGTGCATGCTCTCATCCAACACTGCTGCACCTAAACATCAACCGCAGCCGTAACCCCAACAATAGCAGCAACATCATCTGTAACTACAACATCATCTGTAGCCACAACATTATGCGCAGCCGCAACTACAACCCCATCCCCACATGCAACCATCAGGGAGTTATTTGGGCTCCTCCCCAATCCACACAATTCCCTTCCTATTTCCCTCACCTAGTGTCATGAGTAAGCCAGTAATGGCTGCCTTAAACTTACCCAATTTAACATTTGGGATTCATGTGTGGTACCTCAATCCATCGTCCCAACCTCCAATGCCCCAGGTATTCTTAACCCCCATGCAACCCATTGCGATCAAATCTCATCCTCCACCCGGCCCGCAAAAACCAGCCACCACACCCGCACCCATACCACCCCACCCAAAAAGGGCCAAGGGAAAAAATGTGAAAGCTACCATTGAACCTCGATAGATTACTCCTTGCACCATCTGTGAAGAACAGAGCCATGCAACTCAAAATTGCCCTGAAATTCCCATAATCCACGTGCATTTGGATGTCATGGATACAACAAAAAACATCCCTGTGGTTGAGCTCCAAAAGCGGGTCAATAGTGAGAAACAAGTCATTGAGAACAAACCATGCTTGCACCCTTTGCGGATTATATGGACACTATTCTCACCACTTCCAAGACTTGTTCGAGTTTCGAACGGCCCTAGCCAACCTTCAACAACATGCCCTTGAATTTGATATCACTCTGATCGAAGAAGTCAATCCACTACCTCCTTCTTCAAACACCATGTCCATTTACATGATATCCAATTCCACAGACCCCCTTGTCTCCACCATTACCTATAGTCCATCAGACCCATCTCTCTGTTACTTTTGCAATGATGAGGAGAAACTTGAAGCCTTAACCGCTCTAAAATACCCATGGACGACATGCACTATCACTTGTTCTTCCTCCCCAAAGAACTTCTGTCGCAGTCTGACCAGTTTTTCATTGAAACAAAAGATTTCATTCATGGGAAAGTCGACTGGTTCAAGAATCCCATCCCAGCACCAGATGCCTTCGAAGAAGGAAACATGGACAACATCTCACCAACCATCAAAATCAGCATCTCAACAAATCCTGAGGTTGTTGAGGAAATCATGTCGGGGGCATCTTGCTCCTCAGAAGAAGTCACTTCCTATAAAGAGCTCTTCCAAGAATTATGTGACATATTTTCCTGGTCCTACAAGTTGGATCCATCCATTGTGGAACACCACATCGACACATGGCCCAATGTGGTCACCATGCACCAAAAGCAACAACCAATCCATCCCTCCAAAGTTGTCATGGTCAAAGATGAAATCGAGAAGCTACACATAGCCAGCTTCGTTTACCCCATTGCTTACACCACATGGGTTTCAAATCATGTTCCTGTGAATAAAAAATAGGGTACCATCCATGTTTTCACAGACTTCCATGATCTGATTTGGGCATGTCCCAAAGACAACTTCCCAACACCCTTCATCGATTATATTATCTATGCGTGCACCGGACATGAAGTATTTTCCTTCATGGATGGATTTTCCGAATATAACCAAATTCAGATCCGGAAAGAATATCATTACAAGACTGCATTCACAACCCCATGGGGCACATTCACATATCAAGTAATTCGCTTTGGTATAAATAATGTTGGAGCCACCTTCCAGTGTGCCATGACATACTGTTTCCATGACCTAATCCACATCATGTTGGTCTACCTTAATAACCTCATTGCATGGTCACAAAAGCAAGCAAAACACATGGATGACTTGCGGCAATCCTTCCTGCGATGTCGCAAGTATAGAATCTACTTGAACCCTTTCAAGTGTGTTTTTTGTGTCCCAATGGGCCATCTCCTAGGGTTCATCACGTCACATGAAGGAATGACCACTGATCACCTGGAAATCCAAACCACTTTCCCTCTAACGTCACCTCTTTAAGTGATGTGCAGTATAGCTTGTAACATAGTCTTGTCATTTTTTGTTTTACACATTTTTTAAAGTGATTCTTATGTATTATTTCCTTCATTGATCTAGATAGATCCTACCTCAAGTCGGTACATTGGATTTGCTGATGGAGCAAGAAGATGGTCTCCAAACCTCACCTCGGCTTCATGGGTCATCTACTCCCCGTCGCATGAGTTGATCCATATTGATAGAATATGCATGGGCATTGCGACTAGTATGAATATGATGGTGTCAATGGCCTCTTGGCTACCGCTCTCCAGTTGGGAATTTTCCATCTCGACATCTTCTTAGACTCCCAGCTGCTTGTCTCCCAGTTGAACAACTATTACCGGGTACGTGATCCCTGCCTCTTTAGAAAATTCCCACACACTAAATAGATGGTTAGAATATTTGAATCCATCACATTCACACATGTTCCCAGAAACCTCAATAGTGTAGTGGATCAAATGGCTAATGACATTCTAAAGTGGCACATTCATCATCGCACATAGGAAACATACAAGAAACAACATCATGCATCATCATATATAAACATGCATACACATGTAAAAATACATCACATAGGCATTTCATTCACATCATCATAAAAAGGACTCACATATAAAACCATAAAAAGCACATCACACGTGCGTCAAAAATATATAGATATATAAATCACATGTCCAAAATATGTCCACTACAAAATGAGAAGCTACATAGTATTTCTCAGCTGAATATACATAGTGATACAAAAATCCTAAGTGCACCAATGAACTAGGGGAAGTCCCACTAGATGCTAATCTGACCTAGACTCATCTTCATCATCTGGCTCAGTATCATCATCTTCCTCAGAGGACTCATCGTCCTCTACAGAAAGATCCCCTCATGCCACCCGACAGACATAATCGCAGGCCACGACCATCCTCCTCATCACAGAAGTCCAATCTGTTGTGAATGGTGGCAATCATATCATTTTCTAAGCCCTGCCAGCCTATGTTAGATATCCCCTCCGTAACTTGCTCCAAGTGTGAAAGAATAGCGTCTACCTCCTGCTGTCGCCTACAAGGGCTCCCCACAGGAACCGTTGCCTTCACAATCACAACCACCCTCCTCTGATACCCAGGCGGCAGGCGAGGATCAATATCTTCATACGCAAATAAAGACGCCATCATTCTATGCATATAATCATACAACTATCAACCAACTACACTACACTATGTATAAATATGAACATAAAAAAATAACACATGCATACTAGCTGGTCCCCATGCCTGGCCTGGAGGTCGGGGCATCTCAGGGTCCCCATGATAGTCCATACTCACATATGGGTACTCCTCAATAACACTAGAAGTTGCTGCCACTACTCTAGTAGCTCCTCTGTAAAGAATCAGCCCACTCTGCTACCACCCTCTCGCACCATCATCTGGCACCATCTAAGCATCCATGACTCCCGCGGACCACTATCCCACACTGCCTGATGTGGATGCAAAGTAGGTACTTTCTCAAAAAAGAAAGCACATAAAAAGGAGCCAAAACAACAATCTTCGTAAGATGCTCTCGAATGGTAAGCTGACGCCGAATCACTAGAAGATACGTCTGGGCCCACCCATAGTAAGTGCCCCTCATGGCATGATATACCATCTATAGTTGCCCTCCATATATCTTGTGGATCCCCATGGAACTCAAGATGTGCAGCACCATGGTCGCAACAGCCCGTGTCGACAAGTCCTCAATGTCACACATCAAGATGTGTGAACGACACACATACGCAGTCATGTAACTGTTCCTATCACACAACTCCTCTAGCGTCTCCCCATGAGAAAGTACTGGCACCAAGTCACCAACAATTCCCAACATAGGGAGCCCAGTTAAAAAATATACATCAAACAGTGTAATCTCAACACGCTGCCCCTGGATCATGAAAGCCTCCTCCCCAATGTCCCAGAATCTCACTAGAGTCCACAACAGTAGATGTAAGCTCTTCATCAGGGAAATCCACATGAACTTTAGTAATCCACAACAGGCCAATGCACCATGCACATTCTTGTCCCATAATGCCTCCTTCCGGAGGTCTTTGCAGTCTCTCTCACACCACTTAGTCTTAGGCATCCTGCACAAGCACAACATAGCTATCAGCAAAAAAGCCATTAGAGGAAATTTCAATTTAAAATGGGTCTTCCAAAAATAATACAAATTCCATGTCATCATGTATTAGCCAATCAAAATTCTTTAAAATTCAAAAAGGGAGCACCTCTTAAACAATTTTTTAATATAAATTTGGGGATAGGTGTCATAAAAAAAACTACTTTTTTTGTTCGTATTTTCGACATATCACCCTGTGTTTTTACTCAAATTTCAATCGGTAGAGCTCGTTGGCTGTAGAATTAAATTCCGCACCCAACGAGTACCAACTTGGCATACTTTTTATAGGCCCCACAACCCCAAAAATAAGAAATACCTAAACAAATGTGATGATGATGTCATCGTCACGTTTTTTTCCAGGTATTTCTTGGTTTTGGGGTAGAGGGGCCCATCAAAAGTATGCCGAGTGGGTACTCGTTGGATGCGGAATTTAATTTTGCATCCAACGAGCTCTCTCAATTTAAATGCAGTAAAAAAACAGGGAGATATGTCGAAAATACAAACAAAAAAGTAGTTTTTTCTTTTCTTCCTCCAAAATTAATAAATATTATTTTATTATTTTAACTATTGTTTTATTAATTTTCCTTTGGAGGCCAATTTTGAGTTGAAATTTCCTCTAATGCACCTAGGAACTAGGTTGCACCTGTCTATCTGAAAAGAGAAACCAAGTCGCTCAAAACGGCCTCATAGTATTAGGGCTTTTGACTAGTGTGCTATGTTGATTTGCATGTGGAATTTTTTAGGGTTCTTGTTGCACCACTCTTAAGGAATATTTGGCATGTGAGTGGGATGTGAGACTAGAATTCACTCTAAATTGTGCTTCCCATCTTCACTAGAGTTCAAATTTATGTATATCATAGCCTACAACTGAAATTTATGTATATACATTATCTTTCTCATCAAGAAAACTATAGCCTCATATTTCATTCTAGCTCACATCCTTCAACTATGGATCTTCCTTCCTCTCCTCTTACATGAGTCCCACCCAAATTATTTAGTTGAGACCTTAGGGTCCTTCTATTTTATAGATTCCCCTTTCTTGAATGAGCTATTATTATATGATCTCAACCCTCTCCACAACTTGCTATGTCACAAGATCCTTAACCATTGCATCAATGCCATACCTTATTCTCCAAGCATTCAACTAATTGAATTACATGTTTTCGATTCCTTATATTATTATTTTGTGGGTTTTAATTCTATTCCCTTACATATTGTATAATGTTATATCTCTAAAATGGGATGTTCATCTACTTCATTCTAAATATTTTGTTTGTTGTCACCTTGTAACCACCCCAATATTTTGGAAATAAATCACACCGGCTAGTACATGGGGAGCTAATAGTTTATTCTACCCATAGACCTTCTACAACAATTTTATGATTTGGATTTAAGGTTTTGATCCTTTTTGTGTAAAAATATAACCAAATCTATGCTTTGCATATATGGATACATATCCACTTCGCAAATAAGTTTAAGGAAGCATTACTAGCTCATCATTTATTTTGGCATATATATAAATTGGCATATGGTTTCTCTTTTTTAATATTTTTTTCTTTGAATATCTTGATGCAAAAAATTGTTGAAATAATTATGTCTCAGAATCTAGTTCATCATTTGTCTATAGCAAAATCAATATACCAAAATCACTTCATAGGTTTGTTAACTCAGTCATTATTTTGCACAGTGGTTTCCTCTTCACCAGATCTCTAAGACACTATCACCAAACTCCTTCAAGTTCTCAAGGAATGCGTATAACCTAAAATAATATATTTTCATATAGATACAACCATATATCTTCCAAAATATAATTCAGATATGAATGGGGTACTTATGGAATCTTGGATCCATAACCCATAGTCTCATTTTTAGACATAGCCCACTGTGTGAGACAATTAGCATTTTATCCATAATTAAATACTTGTATGGAGTCACTCCCTCAAATAAGAAATCACTGAAGTGGTAAGTGCACTAGATTGCATATATTAAGAAAATAGTCATATTTAGAAAAATTCAAGTGAAAATTTAAATAAAATATCTTCTAGGCATCTTGATTCTAGCCTAGGATCTAAGCCATCTTAGGTTGACCAAAGACTCTCACAAGTGAAAAGGATAAAAATGACAATTTGTTCTTGATTGAAAACAATTATAGCTTAATTATGTTAGAAAAACCCATGAATGAGTTTCATTACATGTGAAGATTATAGTTATGTGGTGTGTTGCTTTAATATATTTTATAAAAGGTTACATATCTCTTTAGCATCAACATTATCTCTTGGTTTACAATTTAAGAATATGCATTATCAACTCATTCCTTTCTTGAGGCATAGCATGTTACAAAAACAAAAGAGAGAAAGTCACCACTGATCTCATAGTGCAAAGAAATGAAGACTTATGAGTGAACAAATGGCTATCACATAAATAATACTTCAAAACATGAAATTCCATGTTAACACAACTGAATGAGTCAGCATTCAATATAAAATTTCATCCTACATCATTACCACCTTCAAATCCCTCTCAAGATTGATTACAATCTCAAATTGTATAGAGGAAAGGGAATTTGTTGACTTCCAAATCCCAAAGTACAAATGAAAGCAGAGTTTTGATGCTCAAATGGAAAATGTTGCATGTGCTTCTCGGGAATACATGCATTAAGAATTAACAAGATTCAACAATGAAACGAGGACAATCAAATTATGGGAATCTCAATATTCAAATGGAGTATTTTAGATTGCAAATTTAAACCTTTTAGGAGAAATGAACCATGTATTAAGAAATGGTCCAATTTGACTGCTATATGCCTTGGTCCTATCATGTGATTCATCCATGTATATATTCCTTTCATTGGAGGAGTGTCAATCATATCCTAGCTCTGCCATAAAGCCTTCGATTTTCCCCAAATGGATCTCTGATTAGACTTCCTCCTCACCTTTATACAAAATAGTTGCATTACAATTGCATGTTATCACCATATTTTGGGTAAGTCCCTATTCATGAATAATTTCTAGAGACTTCCAAAATTCTATATTTTCCTTATCATTGTCATTTAAAATTTATGCATGTTTAGCATCATTAAAATCTCCAAATGCTAGAAAAAATGTGCATTATCCCTAATAGAACATGGCTAGAAATGGTCTTAAAAGTGTTAAAATGAAATATGTTATAGATGGATGAGAAAAATATGCATAAAAATGATTTATATGACACCCAGAATTTGTATTATTAATAGGAGCATATGGCTGGAAATTAACATACAAAATTTCTATAGTTACCTTCTCAATGTTAGGCTTTCCCAAAGATTCAAAATCTACAATACCTTCACTAGACACATCGCTACAAGTATCATATATAGGGTATTTACAACTTTTCCCACAGTCCATGTCCCTACTATGATTCAAAATCAAACCCTTGTCTTGAAAAAGAGAGGATGAAGTGGATTCCTATGTGCTTTCATCAACAATATTATGCTCTTGGAGATGCATTAGACATGTCTTCTTCATCCACCTCTTCTTCTAGATTTGAAATATGATGCAAAGGTGGTTCATTGGATGAAAAAAACTTCTCCATTAAGGAATATTCATAGTTAGAATCCCATTCCTTGAGAAAAATATAAATAAAACCTGTAATTGAATATTTTTCTTCGTTACGAAGAAAACTTCCTATGGCTTGGAGTGTACCACAACAGACAAAGAAACTGCATAAATCAATCCCTTCCCCATATGCAAGAGAAATACAACATCTAACACTAAAGGATATCGAAACATACCTTATTCTGGACGGTTGTAGTAGATCCCCATTGAGCTTTTTCCAATCCTGCTTGCATTAGAAATTCACTTCTCAACAACAGTAAACAAGACAAGCATGCTATATGATATAGTGTTAGGCCTACTCTAGCATATATAATCAATGATACATAATAAATTAAACACATCCATGGATTCAATATTCATTTAAATGCACATCATTGGACATGAAAAGATATTTCTATTAAATAAATGAGAGATTACACAAGTGACAACCTCTGTCGGCATATCTGCGAATCGGAGAAACTGAGTCCTCCACCTGGGCCTCCACCACCTCAATCCTCCATCTCTCGATAGCAAGCTCACAAGCAAAGTCAAGGTTGGTAAGAACACAAAGTGATCCAAGGGACAAAGGGATGCAAACTCAAGTATAAGAAAGCTACGGCAACAATGGACTATAGTTCTCTTGCTCTTCAATTCCTCTCTCTTCAGTGTATCCAAAGGGTTCCTTATATAGTGCTTCAATAGGGTAATCAAATCCGAGCAATCTCAAGGCATATGAAAGGACAAGAGATAAGTGACTCGAATCCACATCAAGGAAAACTCCAAAAATATTTGGCCTTTTGCAAACATCCCGATGTACGCGGGTTCAGGGGTAATATCCGTGTATATACACAAGAAAGGGATTAAAATTCTTGTACAGCAAATAATTAATGTTTTTAGGGATGATCTTGGAAACATCAAAGGTACAAAAATAGTCCATGGGGTCCAAAGAGTCTGCAGAGAGATAGGGAATTCCATAAAAGTGTGATCAACCATGTGTGGTAAAATCAGCTATAACATTCTCCTTTTCCCAAATCGTCAAACCACTCCATTACAATGCTATCAAGGGAAAAAATTTAAAAAAAATCATGATATATTCATGGAAAATAGCAAGGTCCAATACAAGCTTCATGAAAGATGTGACATGTCCTATAGTTTAATCAACATGCTCACAAAAAATTAAGCGTCAATAGAGCCATGATATTGAGGCTTTCTAATAATGTAGGATACTAGAGGCATATTGTATTGGTAGGTGAGAAAATTAGAGGTCTAATTTTATTTCCCTAGAAAACAACACTATCACCAACATCCAAGGGTAGACTAGAGGGTGCATCCATAGCTCATTTAATACATACAAATTTATATTTTGTGGAATCATTAAACATACAACAATTATATCTCATCATTACCTTTAAATATCAAACCTTGCATCACCAAACAACATATAAAGGAATGTACTCACATATGAAACTAAGCACCAAAACTTAACCAAAAAAATCTATTAATGTCAAAATCTACAGGGTTGATTTGAGGTTGGGAAAACTAGATTTATTCCATACCACTAAGTTTGGGACTACTATAAGATTTGCACAAATGCTACCTTACAATAAGAGGAAATTTGTTCATGTAATTTCCACCCATATGTGATGTGAATAGGGTAGTTTTATAAATTTGTTGGCTAGGAGAACCAACATGTGTTATGTTGGGAGGAAGTGGTTTGAATCCTCCATGTTTAACTTAGTTTATGTGAAACCATAATATAAATAGGCTATTGATTTCAAAGGTCAAGCCTCATGGGCTTAGGCAATTTGAAATGATCACACCCAAAATGAATAATAACAATAATTTGCACCAAACGAAATTTCAATGTAACCGAGAGAAAGTGAAGGTAATTGGTTCAAAATCAGTGTATGATGATAGTGAAAAATGCATGCCTTAATGCCTTATAATTTTTGAATATGAACTATGCATACCCAACAAGGTCCTATTTGAACTTTTTTCCCATGGTGTGGGTAGAACCAAATAGATATTTGTCAAACCTGTATTTCTTGAGCGAGGGGAGTTTAGGAAGGATAAAGGAAAGTAGGTCTAAAAGAGTTATATCAACTAGATTTCAAAAGATCAGAATAAAATTCAATAAACACGTGGAATTTTTTCTCGTTGAAGGGGGGTCATGTTCCTATGATGATGAGACAATAGGAGACATTGAGGTTCCCTTAAGGTACAAACATATAGTGAAATAATGGGTACCTTGGGGGGTGAAAACACAAATCTGGAAAACAATTCTGTGACAAATCCTTTTTTTTGTATAATTTCCAATTTCTTGGCTGAGAAAAAAGTCAAAAAAATATTTCGGCCAAGATTTGTTATATTTCTCGGATGAGAAATTAACCACAGTTGACATTCTCTCGTCCGAGAGTTGTTCCATACTTAGATAATGTTTCGGCCGATAGTTTTAAACCTTCTCGTTCGAGAGTATTGGCATAATTTTTACATTGAACTCTCAAAATGGTTTCTTGGCTGAGAGATTAGATTCATTTTTAACTCTTGGCCTAGAAATGTTTAACTATATAAAGTGAAACCCCCTCCCCGCCTAGCTGACCATTGTCATAATTTTCATAGTTTTTCTCTCTAAGGATTTCACCACGAAAACCAAGCTGTTGCTTTTCACTCTTGGTATTGGCTTTTCAGGCATCCACTTAGTCCATCGTCTTCATTTCACTGGTTTTTCGGTCAGGGTAAGAGGTTTTCGAGCTTCCGCTTAGTCCACCATCACACCATTTGAGATTTTTAGGTCAGGCAGGGTAACATTTTTTCGCACTTGGTAAGGCCTTTTCGGGCTAGCAAACATAGTTTGGGCACCCATTTCATGTGCCGTTTCAGTAGACCATCATCATCGTTCTAATTCACGCCAAGACGAAGGGGTTTCCGCTCAATTAGGTCAAAATTTTCTATCTTGGTACATGCATTTTTTCATTCTTTGCATCTGAAGATACATGCTACATTTCTTTCCTGAAATTACCAGTTCTCAATTCATCGTGTTCAGACACTCTATCTTCTAGTTATGCCACCATTTATGTATTGAATTTACCATCTATTGGGGGAGTAGTATAAGAGTTAACCAAAATGTCGCTAACCCACCGGAATCCAGTAGCCAAATTCTGGCTTAAATCATAATTTAGAGGGTTTAAATATGAATTTTAATAATATAGGTGATCTAGGTGGTTTTAAAAATAGGGATTTAGTATATATTAGGCAATTGAAAGTGATAACATTTCAAATTGATGATAATAACAATTTCCCAGTAAAAAATTGGTCGATTTTTATCAAAAATCGACTAAAAAAGTGGGGCATTTTGGTTATCTTTTATCATACGCGTCCCTTCCAGTAGCTATAGTATGAGTTTACTACCTAGCTATAGTGTGATAATGTCCAGCTGTAGGGTTTGTACTTGGCCTGTATATAGCCCCGTCTGTGCTCTTAAAATTTTCTTGCCTGTTGTGGCGCTGTGAGATGCTGAGATGTGGCACTGTGAGGTGTTGAGGTGTTCAATCCAATTATGAGAGCCCACATATTGAAACACTCACTACCCACCAGTGAATCCAAGTCTGTGTGTAACTAATTAAGGGCTCATTACACATAACGCTATATACAGGAATTTACAATTTGAGTGTTATACGCAACATACAATGGCTAAACGTTAGACTTAATGAATGTTCCCAATAGAAAAGTGTAACAAAGCTGACGACCTTGTGAGACAACCTATGGAACCCACAATCTTGGGAACTCCTCCGAAGTCTGGCTCTAGCCCAAAGTTGAGGCATGCTCTCTAACCACCTATGAATAAGGGGCATGGGTCCCTTTAATAAACAAAATTGTGAATGATAGAAGTATTTTCAATTGGGCATCCATCATTTATTACTCTTTGAAAGAAGCTATCAGAACTGCAAAAGAGCCCAAACCTGGTAAGCAACCTGATTTTTACATTAGCTCCTACTTGATGGACATGATCTATGCTGCCAATTAATTTACTAGAATGGACTTTGAGACATGTTGTTTCCATACGAGCATATCAATTAAGACATGTTACTGACAGATGATGAGAGCTCTTGGGTCCTGCTAGGAATTGATTGGGAATTTGATAACAAACCTGTAATTAGCTTAAATAAATAAACCATGACTGAGCAATCATTCAGTCGAGAGGCCGAGCATAGCTAGTTGAGAGGGCTGAGTAGTGATACATACATCAGCCAAGGTTACCACTTCAATGAACCCTATGATTAAATGTGCCTTTTTTATAGGATTTCTTTGACTAGATGTAGCAGGTGCCATAGATGTAAATAAGGAGGTTAAAAAGGAAGGGGACTAGCCGGATAACAGCATGGCTAATGAACTACAAAGCAATGACTAGCTATGCTCAGTAAATGAATTTTATATATGCTTAGGCCAACATTCTTAAGATGGAGAGGGCCCTTGTTATTTTCTTATCATTGTTGTTGCTCACACTAAGCCCTATGATCATCCATACACTACTCTATGTTGTGGTGATAAACCTAGTGGTATTCATATAATTTGTTAGGCTCAGGTCTAGGATGGTTCTAAGCACATATGGGTTTATCCTACTAGGGAGGAGTGAAAGTGTCTATAGGTGGTGTAGTAGCAATGGGAGGAGCAACAATGGGTATTGGTGATGTCTAAGGCTATTAGGTTTGGTGGTTACACTGTAATATCTAGATGGGTGGTTATTATTGTTAAAGAGGCTATGTTGGGGAAGCCTGTGGCTATGTAGTAAATGATACAATGCCAATATGGGCTCGATGTCTCGTGCATAGCTGGTAGGCAACAAAGCTAGTAGCAAAGGTACCTTACCTCCTTTCACCATAAATTCTACCCCTCAAAACTAGTGACTTTCGACCGAGTTTGTGCACACATGCTCGACTAAGAAGGAGAGGAATTGACTTTATTTCATCGAAGAATATTTTATTTAGGACGAATAATTCCTTATGAAGAGGTATTATGAGTTGAGGCTAGTTCCTAAGAGTTTTATTTTTTTCCATTCCTACAAAGGAGTGAGCAACCAGCCCTTGTTTTACCTTGGTCAGGTCATTCACCATATATTTTAAAAACTTGTTCACTTCCTCCATGCTCATAGGATTCCTATATAAAGGTTACTGGTATAGTGGGTTTTTAATAGTCCCCCCCCCTACATAGGTGTTCCTGGGTGAAGATAATAGAACTACTACATCCATCCCATTGTCCTAGGCTGAAGATATAAATCCTGGGTATAGGTTGTTGAATCCCGCTGGCCCTCCCCCAATAATTTAAACTCTAGTGACTATGAAGCTCTTCCATAGAATGTGACTAGTGGGGGTAAATATATCCTATTATATTGTGGTACCTCCTATTTGGATTCCTAACTTCAAGTAAGTGGTTTTTGTGGAAATTTTAGTTTTCCCTAAGTTGATGGTTGAATTCCATGTACATGCCAATGTTTCAATTATCATTTGGAGAGGTATCCATGCACAACCTAGAGAATCAATCTTATTTCATAAAGTTTACTTTAATAGAAATACGTTGACTCGATTCAAGTGAAACTATGCCAGTAGTAAAGTGGAAGGCCTAGCCATGGTATACATGCTCCATATGTATAAGCATTATTTGTTAGGTGGGTATTTTAAATTCTTCATAGATCATTGAACTATGAAGTCAATAAAACTATGTTGGGAGGTCATATCTAAATATGGTGACTCTTATTTTAGGAATTTGTCTTTGAGGTTAACTATCTCTATCTACAACATCATAGATAAGCACGAGTAAGAACTTTTGTGAACATGCTATCTCAATAAGTAGAACATGAACACCATAAATTAATGGGAATAAGAAGAAGCATCAAGCTATATTTGAGTACAGAGCTTACTAATAATACTTATAGTAAATGTATTAGCAACATAATATCCATAATGTATGAGCATATTGTATAGTGATCTAAATATATTTACTAGAAGAACCTTAGTTATATTAGTATTCTATGTAAGTTCTTATAAAAAATACAAAGCATAGTTTTTGAGGCTGATCCGGACTAGGTATGTCCCTTTGTGTCCACCATATTTTAGAGGTTGATCCGGACTAGGTATGTCCCTTCGTTTCCACCATATTTTTTAGGCTGATCTGGACTAGGTATGTCCCTTCGTGTCCACCATATTTCTTAGGCTTATCTGGACCATATCCAATATGAGATGCTTACTAGTACTACTCAGTAAGACTGAAAATAGCAATTGTAGGTGGAAGACTGTAATATCCCAAACTGAATTTGGTATAGATCATAGATAATTTGACATTATGACTCTTGACACTTCTCTGATCAATACATTCCTTAACCTCTGTTTTGTTTGTAAATGAGGGTGTAATGTTTTAATAGGGTTTATTTTTAGGAACTTTCACAACAAAATTCAGGGTTCCTTATCATACTAGACTTGATGATATCTATACTCAGTAATGATCTTTATTTGTATCCAATATTAGACTTAACCTAGAGATTCATAAAAATTGCAATACATATCCATAAATAACAACAGCGTAGAAATCATGTAGATTCAGGAAACTATTAGATCTAATCTGAGAAGTACCTTGGACAAGAATAATTGAGATGGCAGTATTCTAAGCCTTAACAGAGTTGAATTCTAGATGACTGTACAAATTCTTTTTAGTGATCAAGGTGATGCCCAAATTCTAAAGATAACGAATGCCTAAGAATGTCCCAGCTATGCAAATAATTAATTTCCTAGATTGATGGTTCACACCATCTCAAATAGTGATAAGGATGGATTTCTTGATGGCTGTATTAACTTTATATAAACACGCAGATTTATGAATATGCTTCAATGAAATGGAATATTTGAGTACCATGCTTAGCTAGGAGCACCTTCCACGTGTTGATCCCTTCCTTCTTATGTACATGGAAATCTCAAATAATAATGGAAAGTCAATCTCTGAGGACTGTAGCAATTTGATGTATAAACGCTGATGATGAATAGGCCCCAATGGAAGTGGGTTTACTTGAGAACTATGTCCAAATTGGAGGAAGGGAATCCAGATAGACTAATGATGCCTCTCTTCAGTGTATGCAATCCTTAAAGATGTGAACACAATATCTTTAGTACTCCATCCCTCTTATCCATGGAAATTTAAGTGATCTGTCTTTGCATTATTTCCTTCTTGTAGAGATCACGCTTATTAAACAGGATGATTTTCCTCGTGATAATCTTCTGCTCACTGGTAAGTTGTTTCCAATAGAATGAACCCTTGCCCACATTAAATTGTTTCCCTATGATTTTGAGGAGGAATGGAAGGAGTTAACCACGATTTCAGTATACAATTCAACAGTAATAGTATAAAGGAAGATTGTTTCCCATAACTTGGTGGAGACCCCCCCTTCTCAACAATGATAGGATCGCTTCCATGATTAATGAATGAATACACACAACTATAAACTTTAAGGAAGCTCCAAAAATGTCCTAAACACAATGGATCTCTGATGCAATGAAGTACACAATGGTGAATCCAATTAGGTCAAGGAAATCCACCCTAAACCCTAAGTAGCTCACCGAGCTCCCAAAACATGTTTCCAAAAGATGAACAATAACAATGCTAGCCTTTTGGTTCAACTAACCTTCTTGTATAGCTTTTAGGGTTTGCATGCATGTCACTTTTAGGGTATGCATGCATGTCACTTTTAGGGTTTGCATGCATGTCATTTTTAGGGTTTGCATGCATGTCACTTTTAGGAACATTTGAAAGATAGTGGCAAGATGAGTAGAAAAAAATACTCTTGAAACTCAAGTAGAAAATGGTAATCTTGGGTGTAAGCCACAATGGAAAGATGAGTAGAAATAAATACTCTTTAAGATCATGTTTTTGGTAGCTCACGAATTTATCTAATTTAATATTTAAAGGAATTTAGTTATTTTTTGTGATATTGGGTAATTTGTCCCCTAAATGTTTCTCATTTTTCTTTTCCAGGTAACATATTTGGGAGGGAACCTCCTAGGAAGTTCCTCTCATTCTAAGGATGGTACTCAGGGTAAACCCTATATTGTTCAGGGCACAAGGCCATGTTAAAAACTCATGAATATATTATTTATAGCTAATCAACATTCAGCTCACTAAGAGGAAACATGCCAGAAAATGGGATTTTAACTCTGGTGGTGAGGGAAACAACTTTTTGGGACACCACTTTTGTCCTATAATTTTGAAGAATAGGGGCATGTATCTAACAAAATGTCCAATGATTTTACAGTCTGGTTTTGTGCTCATTTTTGCAAAGAAGGAAAAGAGATGTCCAAGAAATCCTCTCTTATCCCAAGTAAGATGTGCTTCTTAATCAACAACATAATTTTATAGGGCTTCCAAATAAATACCACGTGATGTGTTTCACTCTAGTTTCGCATGCATAACCATCCTTTGGGACTGAATTTTTTGTCATGATGTTCATTTGGTGAGGTCTACCATTAGATTTTTATCTTGCTGCCCCATTAAATATGTCACTTAAGGAATCATTGTATTCAATCAATGAAGTACACAATGGTGAATCTGGATGATTCACCCTAGCAATTGGTTAGGTTGTATATATTTTTCCACCAAATCCAATTAGGTCAAGGCAATCTGCCCTAACCCTAAGTAGCCCACTGAGCTCTCAAAACGTGTTTCCAAAAGATGAGTAATAACAATGATACCCTTTTGGTCCAACTAAACTTATTATATAGCTTTTAGGGTCTGCATGTAATTTTTAGGATTTGCATATATGCCACTTTTAGGGTTTGCATGCATGTCACTTTTAGGGTATGCATGTCACTTTAGGGTTTGCATGCATGTCAGTTTTAGGGTTTCCATGCATGCCATTTTTAGGGTTTGCATGCATGTCACTTTTAGGAACATTTCAAAGATAGTGGCAAGATGAGTAGAAAAAAATATTCTTGAGACTCAAGTAGAAAATAGTAATATTGGGTGTAAGCCATAGTGGCAAGATGAGTAGAAATCAATACTCTTGAAGCTCATGTTTTTGGTAGCTGACCAATTTATCTAATTTAATATTTAAAGGAATTTAGGTATCTTTTGTGATATTAGGTAATGTTTCCCCTAAATGTTTCTCATTTTTCTTTTCCAAGTAACATATTTGGGAGGGAACCTCCTCAGTGATTCCCCTCATTCCAAGGATTGTACTTAGGGTAAACCCTAGATTGTTCAAGGCACAAGGCCATGTTAACAAATCATGAGTATATTATGTATAGCTAATCAACATTCAGCTCATTAAGAGGAAACATGCCAGAAAGTGGGATTTGAACTTCGGTGGCGAGGGTAACAATGTTTTGGGACACCACTTTTATCCTATAATTTTGAAGAATAGGGGTATGTATCTAACAAAATTTCCAATGATTTCACTTTCTGGTTTTGTGCTCATTTTTGCAAAGAAGGAAAAGCAATGTCCAAGAAATCCTCTCGTATCCCAAGTAAGATGTGTTTCTTAATCAACAACATAATTTTAAAGGGCTGCCAAATCAAGACCACATGATGTCTTTCACTCTAGTTTCACATGCATAACCATCCTTGGGGACTGAACTTTGTGTCATGATGTTCATTTGGTGAGGTCTACCATTAGATGTTTATCTTGCTGCCCCATTAAATATGTCACTTGAGAAATCATTGTATTCAAAATTTCTTATTCAATCAATGAAGTACACAATGGTGAATCTGGATGATTCACCCTAGCAATTGGTTAGGTTGTATATATTTCACCACCGAATCCAATTAGGTCAAGGAAATATTCCCTAACCCTAAGTATATCACTGAGCTCCCAAAACATGTTTCCAAAATATCAATAATAAAAATGACACCCTTTGTTTAAATTAACCTTATTATATAGATTTTAGGGTTTGCAAGTCAATTTTAGGGTTTGCATGCATGACACTTTTAGGGTCTGCATGCATGTCACTTTTAGGGTATGCATGTCACTTTAGGGTTTGCATGCATGTCACTTTTAGGGTTTGCATGAATGCCATTTTTAGGGTTTGCATGTAGGTCACTTTTAGAAACATTTCAAAGATAGTGGCAAGATGAGTAGAAAAAAATACTCTTGAAACTCCAGTAGAAAATAGTAATCTTGGGTGTAAGCCACAGTGGCAAGATGAGTAGAAATAAATACTCTTGAAGCTCATGTTTTTGCTAGCTGACCAATTTATCTAATTTATAACTTAAAGGAATTTAGGTATTTTTTGTTATATTAGTTAATTTGTCCCCTAAATGTTTGTCAGAATTCTTTTCTAGGTAACATATTTGGGAGGGACCCCACTGGGCGGTTCCTCTCATTCCAAGGATGGTACTCAGGGTAAACCCTAGATTGTTCAGGGCACAAGGCCATGTTAACAACTCATGAATAGATTATGTATAGCTAATCAACATTCAGCTCACTAAGAGGAAACATTCCACAAAGTGGGATTTGAACTCCGGTGGTGAGGATAAAAAAAATTTGGGACACCACTTTTGTCCTATAATTTTGAAGAATAGGGACATGTATCTAACAAAATGTCCAATGATTTTACAGTCTGGTTTTGTGCTCATTTTTTAAAATAAGGAAAAGAGATGTCCAAGAAATCCTCTCTTATCCCAAGTACGATGTGTTTCTTAATCTTGACAACATAATTTTATAGGGCTTCCAAATGAAGACCACGTGATGTGTTTCACTCTAGTTTGACATGTATAACCATCCTTGGGGACTGAATTTTGTGTCATCATGTTCATTTGGAAAGTTCTAACATTATATGCGTATCTTGATTCCCCATTAAATATATCACTTGAGGAATCATTATATTCAAAAATTTGTATTCAATCAATGAAGTACACAATGGTGAATCTGGATGATTCACCCTAGAAATTGGTTAGTTGTATAGATTTCACCACCGAATCCAGTTAGATCAAGGAAATCTTCCCAAACCCTAAGTAAATCACCGAGTTCCCAAAACATGTTTCCAAAAGATGAATAATAACAATGATACCCTTTTGGTTCAACTAACCTTCTTATATAGCTTTTAGGGTTTGCATGTCAGTTTTAGGGTTTGCATGCATGCCACTTTTAGGGTTTGCATGCATGTCACTTTTAGGTTATGCATGTCACTTTAGGGTTTGCATGCATGTCACTTTAGGGTTTGCATGCATGTCACTTTAGGGTTTGCATGCATGTCACTTTTAGGGTTTTCATGCATGCCATTTTAGGGCTTGCATGCATGTCACTTTTAGGAACATTTCAAAGATAGTGGAAAGAGGAGTAGAAAAAATTACTCTTGAAAATCAAGTAGAAAATAGTAATCTTGGGTCTAAGCCACAGTGGCGAGATGAGTAGAAATAAATACTCGAGAAGCTCATGCTTTTGGTAGTTGACCAATTTATATAATTTACTATTTAAATGAATTTAGGTATTTTTTGTTATATTAGGTAATTTGTCCCCTAAATCTTTGTCAAAATTATTTTCTAGGTAACATATTTGGGAGGGAACCTACTAGGAGTTTCCTCTCATTCCAAGGATGGTACTCAGGGTAAACCCTATATCATTATGGGCACAAGGCCATGTTAACAACTAATGAATATATTATGTATATCTAATCATCATTCATCTCACTAAGAGGAAACATGCCAGAAAGTGGGATTTGAACTCCGGTGGCGAGGGTAACAACTTTTTTGGACACCACTTTTGTCCTATAATTTTGAATAATAGGGACATGTATCTAACAAAATGTCAAATGATTTCATAGTCTGGTTTTGTGCTCATTTTTTCAAAGAAGGAAAATATATTTCCAAGAAATCCTTTCTTATCCAAAGTAAGATGTGCTTCTTAATCAACAACATAATTTTATAGGGATGCCAAATGAAGACCACGTGATGTGTTTCACTCTAGTTTCACATGCATAACCATCCTTGGGGACTGAATTTTGTGTCATGATGTTCATTTGGCGAGGTATACCATTAGATGTGTATCTTGCTTCCCCATTAAATATGTCACTTGAGGAATCATTGTATTAAAAAATTCCTATTCAATCAATCAAGTATAGAATGGTGAACCTAGATGATTCACCCTAGAAATTGGTTAGGTTGTATAGATTTCACCACCGAATCCAATTAGGTCAAGGCAATCTACCCTAACCCTAAGTATCTCACCGAGCTCCCAAAACGTGCTTCAAAAAGATGAATAATAACAATTATACACTTTTGGTTCAACTAACCTTCTTATATAGCTTTTAGGGTTTGCATGTCAATTTTAGGGTTTGCATTTATACAACTTTTAGGGTTTGCATGCATGTTACTTTAGGGTTTGCATGCATGTCACTTTTAGGGTTTTCATGCATGCCATTTTTAGGGCTTGCATGCATGTAAATTTTAGGAACATTTCAAATATAGTGGCAAGATGAGTAGAAAAAAATACTCTTGAAACTCAAGTAGAAAATAGTAATCTTGGGTGTAAGCCACAGTGGCAAGATGGGTAGAAATAAATACTCTTGAAGCTCATGTTTTTGGTAGCTGACCAATTTATCTAATTTAATATTTAAAGGAATTTAGGTAATTTTTGTGATATTAGGTAATTTGTCCCCTAAATGTTTCTCAAAATTCTTTTCCAGGTAACATATTTGGGAGGGAACCTCCTGGGTGGTTCCTCTCATTCCAAGGATGGTACTTAAGGTAAACTCTAGATTGTTCAAGGCACAAGGCCATGTTAAAAACTCATGAATAGATTATGTATAGCTAATCAAAATTCAGCTAACTAAGAGGAAACATGTCAGAAAGTGGGATTTGAACTCCGGTGGTGAGGGTAACAACTTTTTTGGGATACCACTTTTGTCCTATAATTTTGAATAATAGGGACATGTATCTAACAAAATGTCCAATGATTTCACAATCTGGTTTTGTGCTCATTTTTGCAAAGAAGGGAAAGAGATGTCCAAGAAAGCCTCTCTTATCCCAAGTAAGATGTGTTTCTTAATCAACAACATAATTTTATAGGGCTTCCAAATGAAGACCACGTGATGTGTTTCACTCTAGTTTCGGATGCATAACCATCCTTGGGGACTGAATTTCGTGTCATGATATTCATTTGGTGAGGTATACCATTAGATGTGTATCTTCCAGCCCCCTTAAATATGTCACTCGAGGAATAATTGTATCCAGAAATATATTTATCTTATTTGACATGTTTTGGCATGCTTTTAATGTGATAACTTCTCATCATGCACAGGTGCACAACGTTAAATTTGGTAAATTTAATTTTGACATGTTTTTTAATCTATTCAAAATTCTTATCATGCATAGCTTCATAGCTTGAGGGTGAAGCAAGCTTGGCTACTATGCAGCGACAGACCCAGAGGTCATCGTCAGGTAAATTTCATTGTTATTCAATTCATAGTCAAGTATATATAAAAATATATCTTATTTTACACATCTAAATCTAAGATGTTGTTGTGCCTAGGCGGTGGCTCTCAGCATGATAGACGTCTATCTGAGGGGTCTATAGGGGCCTGTGGACAAACAAAAAGGACACATTTAGTGTCTTATTCTTCAGATATTCTATTTCTAGGTAGAGAAATTGTTTACATGTACATTTTCACTAGAATTTTTTTCTAGCATGTTTTTTTAATCTATGCAAAATTCTTATCATGCACAGCTTCACAGCTTGAGGGTGAATCAAGCTTGGCTACTATGCAGTGACAGACCTAGAGGTCATCGTCAAGTAAATTTCATTGTTATCTAATTCATAGTCAAGTATATATAAAAACAAATTTTATTTTACACATCTAACCCTAAGATCTTGTTGTGCCCAGGTGGTGGCTCTCAGCATGACAGACATCCGTCTGAGGGGTCTACAGGGGCTGGTGGACAAGCAAAGAGGATTCCATTTCCAGGTAGATATTATTTTCATACATTTTGACTGGAATTCTTGTCTGGCATGTTTTTTAATATGTGGATAATTCTTATCAGGAACAGCTTTACAGCTTCATCTTGAAGCAATTTTGGCTACTATGCATCCACAGTACCCGAGGTCATCGTCAAGTAAATCCAAATTTTATTCATTTCATGTTGAAGTCTATATAAACATAGATATTCTTGTACACATATTGATAAGATCTTGTTGTGCACAGGTGGTGGCTCTCAGCACGACAGACATTTGTCTAATGGGTCTACAGGGGCTGGTGGACAAACACATAGGATGCCATTGCCTGGTAGAGATTGTTTACGTACAATTTGACTAGAATTATTGTTTGAAATGTTTTTTAACATGTGGAATATTCTTACCATGCAAAGCTTCAAAGCTTCAGGCTAAAGTAATCTTGGCTACTAGGTAGCCACAATCCCTGAGGTCATCGTCAGGTAAATTCAGTTGTTATTTAATTCATACTCAAGTCTATATGAACATAAATATTATTTTACCTAGTCTTTCTAAGATCTTGTTCCATGCACAAGTGGTGGCTCTAAGTATGACAGACGTATGTCTAATGGGTCTATAAGGGCTGATGGACAAACACAGAGGACACACTTAGTGTCTTATTCCTCAGATACACCATCGCCAGGTAGAGGTTGTTTACACATGTACATTCTAACTAGAAATATTTTTTGATGATTTTTCTTGTTAACTTACATGTGATTGCCATTTTTTGGTTTTGTACAGGTGCTTCTAGACATGCTGACAATAATGATGGGGCACAAGATGATGCATCAGGTATTTTTAATGAACACATTTTATATGTACATGTATAATTTGATTGAAAAATTATATATATATATATATATATATATATATATACTTGCATGTGCATATTCTTTCAGGGTTTGCTGCTCCTGATCCTAATCCACCTCCCGAGACAAGGAGACATTGTCGGGTGCATCAATATGCTCAAAATGATAGATATGATCCTCTTTACAGTCATCCTAGATATGTTCCTGAGGAGACTCCTTCGGAAGACAACATCGCTATGCTGACTGTGGAAGAGATGAAGGAGCATTCCTCCAAATGGAAGGCGGAACTTGAATCTTCAAATCTCTCTTTTGGTACTCAGCAATGTATCCATATTGTTTTGCACAATCTAAATTGTTTGACCGAGACATATCTTGGGGTTGGACCATCAAACCATATTTTTCATGATGTGATGCATAGGAGGAAATTTTCAGTTATGGGTAGCCACAAGTTTGAAGAAGTAAAGAAATTTGTCACAAAAGAAATGTTCTTTTCATGTTTTGAATTGTGGCCTAAAGAGAAAAAACTTCTAAAGATCGTAAGATTCAATGATCCATTGATTGCACCACACATTAATTCGAGGTTCCTGTGTGCATATGGGAAGTTCCCAAATAATGACGAGGTTCCTCAATATTTTGTTAAGATGTTGATTGTAGAGTTTTGGTTTAACATGGACCCCGATTATATAGATACAGGATCCAGTTTCTATGGTGTTGGAAAAGGTCATACATATGAACGACCTGATGCATGACGAGATGTTCATTATAGGCATACGATGCCTTGGTTAGTACAACCACATCCTAGAGTCATAGCTTTACCAGAGGAGTTGGAAACAACATCCCAAATAGCAAGAGGGGTGAGGGAAGAGATACGAGACCATGTTGGGGTTGCATTGGTAGGGGTGGAAATCAGCCTACATAGTATTTCATCTGCATCCAGTATGGATCCAGGCCCATTTGATGATTATTCTGATGATTGCTTGAAAAGTATGAGCCGATTAGAACTTGAGCAGTATGCAGCATACTGTAGAGACAATTATAAGCGAGTCATTTCTCAACAAAATGAAAACAGGGGCATGGTACGTAAGTATGCTATAATATATGAAATTTAGTATATGAAATCTAATTTTTTTAATATATGAAATTTATGCAGTATACCAAATTCATGAATGATGACAACATTGATTATACGAATTTTTTTTACCCGGAAGAAATAGAGGCTAGTGGCACAAATATAGATGTTGAGGAAATTCTAGTTTCACAATTTCCATTGGTGACACAGGTATGGATATTTATTTCTGTTAATATTTAATTACTTTTGGTATATTTTGTCCCCAAATTTGTATATATATATTGAATTTCATTTTGACTTTTCAACCCACAAAAAACTAGGATCCATTGGTGTTCCAGTCTGAAGGTTTAGATTGATCTTTTATAGATGCAAATCAATAGTTCTCCACATTCATTGTATGTACTTTTCATTGTATTCAGCAATTAGCGGTTAATGTTTTTCTTTTCCTTCACACTTGGAAGCTTGGGAACACATATTCATGTAGTTAGTTGGTGATTTGACCTATTCCCAATGTTGCTTGCTTATGGGGGTTTCACTTGTAGTCTTCTTCACTCAGGTGCTAGAATTGCATAATGTTTTGAGCCCACATGCATGGACACTTTGAGCTAGTATGCACTATTTTATGACAATTGGTTGTTAGCATAGTTTTTGGGCTTAGATGATATGACAACTCTCTCTTCCCTCCATCTGGATGGTTGGTGTGACAACATTATGGATTTGAAGGCCTTCTTTCACACTTTAGACTTTCATGATGTCTTCAGAGAACACAATAAGAGGGTAGATAGTATATCCAAGGAAGTGCTCCCCATGGTTGTGGGCCTACTTTCCTTCACTGAAAATTATGAGGAAATAGCTATTGGGGAAGACAAGATATAGCTCTTCTGGAGCAGAGCTTGTACCTCCTACTCTTCAACCTTTTGGCTGCTTTATTTTCGAGTATGGTTGATTGAGTCTTTTAGCATCATATTGGATGTCTTGAGGATGACATTGTTTCTCCTCTGAGGGTATTGATATTAAGACACTTCACCGAGCACTTCCTTGGATATACTGAACTGGGCTCTTTATGCATCCCCTATAGACATGTATGGATGATCTATCTTGGAAAATTTGGTTGAGGACAAAAGGAGCATACCCTCCATTTGGATGTTCCCCTTATACAGTGATGAAATTTTTTTATATTAAACTATGTACCTTAAGAAAGAGAAAAGTCTGTGGCCTTGTTGGTCTTAATTTGAATGTTTTTCCACCTTTACGGTTCACTTTTCTCTTGTGGTTGTTGACTCGTGGTCCTATTCGTACTTGGTCCTAGGGTTATCTCACCGTGTTCTCAGCCTGTTATCTCACTGGGATCTCTATTATCATCAGTTTCTCCAGCAAGGGTTATCTCCTCTACGATCTGATTTTCTCCTCTTGCCTATGGGTTTGTCTCTCGGGTTTTCCTCTGTGATTTCACTCCACGATTTTAACTCTGCGTCTTGTTCATTTCAGGGGCTAAGTTTTACCTCTGTGAATTGTTAATTCACGATCTGCAATTTGTTCATTCACACTCTAATTTTTACCTCTGCGATTTATTATTTCTTCATGGGTTGATCTTGATCCCTACATTTTCTTTATTTACGTCTCATCTTGTAAAGTGAGTCTCTGCGCCTTTCTTAGCTTCTTAGCTCATGATTTTTCTCAGTGTGAGTCTCTGCATTTTTCTAAGTCACTTACCTCACGATTTTCTCAGTGTTAGTTCTTATGGGTTTTTCCTGTGTGTTGGGTTCTATCCCTGGAGTGACCATAAATTTACTCTTCAAGTGTGGATTGTGAGTTACTCAACATGACTATTAGAGGGTATCAGTATGACTGAGTGTCTCTTGTGCTAAGTGACTATGTGTCCTTAGCATGACTATTTTGGACATGACTGAATTACTCAATCCTGTGCTTTTGATTGAAACCTATCTTTATGTTGACTAAGAGTCTAAGGTCAGTTTCAGTCTGCTTTAACCCTTTCTCAAGGTACGTATATGGTTTACCTTGTTTGACTTGTCCCTTTGGTGACAATATCAAACTCAAAATTATCTAAGTATAAGGCGGATTCAATTAATGGCTGTGATTCCTTAATGTTGTATCTCCTGCACTTTATTTATGCATTCGTGTACATGAAATATGGTATGACATCTCAATGACCAACCTTAATGTAGTGACCAGCAGAGCATTAAAATTAACGCAGTGACCAGCATAGCGTTAAGTTCAAAGAGATGAAAATTTGTAATTTTTTTTTGGGTTAGTGAAAAAAATCTATGTTAATCCAGGACTTTGTTTAATGATTTATCTTATTAAATATTTTATTGTTTGCTATATGAAAAATGGAAAATATTATTTTTGTTGGTGAACTAATCACTAATAATCCAGGACTTGCCCTGTCCCAAGCCAAAGCAAAGATATATTTCTGATATATTTTTCATAGAAAATTGCAAAATTTGTGAGGTAAGAGTTCTATCTATAATTTCATGTAGTGGTACTTGTTTTGAAATTGGCAGAAAACATAAATTTTGAGCATGGTAATGGTTATGTAGCATGGTTAATGTCATGGTTATATTATGTAGCATTTTACAAGGTTGAGAATTCAATCCTCATTTATTTCTTGTCTATTTTGGCCAATCCCTGAAGCCTAAAATGGCATGGATTCAAGTTTTATGTGGTGCATTCATGGTAGTTTGCTTCAAATTCTGGATAATACTAATTTTTTTTGTGTTCAATTTCTTGTTGTTTTGGTCATGGAACTGGATGGAAAATTCTCTTAGGCATTTGCAAGTAATAATGTTTTGAATGATCTCTATCACGGTAGAAAGATCAAAAAACAAATAGGGGAACTAGTCAAATGCCCAAGTTTTACATCCAATTTTTTTCTTTCCCTGCATTTCATAGATGGTACCCGATGTAAACATATTGGTGCATATTATGGCACCTGACCTAGTAGGAACATTGAGTGAGGAATGCAATAGAGGCAGATAGCCTATGGGATTAACCTCGATCCCTTCTGAAGCTGAAAGTGCTCAACCACTCAAGCTACACTATAGGGATACAAAATTTCATCCAATTTACTCCACTGTTCTTTTAGAATCAAAGTATATGCAACAACATCAAAAAGTATGAGATGTTTCACCTTGGGTTTTCACACACCAAGCTTCTTCAAGTGTACTATTTTGCATTCCGGGCTAAAATTTTGCATCCATTTTACTTTATTATTCTTTTAGAGTTAAATTATATGCAACAAAAGTAAAAATTTTGAGTTTATGGTGGGTTTTGGAACATGTAGCCCTAGAACGGTGAGATTGTTAGAGAATCTTGAAGACTAGGGTTAGGTTTTAATCCATTGTATATTAGGAGATGAAGATTTTGAGAAGAAACCCTAGGGTGTACTTGGTGAGAGAAGAAAAAGAGGAGACATCTTACCCAAAAGAGGAGACATATTGCCTTGGAGGACATTCTTGTGTGATGCATGCTTGTTGGATATCCTTGTTCTGACCAAGGGTTTTCATCATTTTCCCTAGCTAGGGTTTTGGAGGGCTAGGAGATTGTACTAGCCTTGTGATAAGGCTATCGTGTGTGCATGAACTTCATTTTTATGGATATTTCATATTACTTAAGTTTCCAGTTGTCCAATACTTGTGTAAATTGTAGATTTAAATTTCAACCATCAATATTCTTCATGGTTTGTAATTTCCAGCACTATATGTCTTGTTGATTTGACATAAGTTAAGGGTGAATATGTTAAGTGATTTAACACCAAAATCAAAGAATATAAGGAAAGATTTATTACTATTTTTACAGTTGTTGTAAGTGTTTTCAGATCTGTTATATGCATGGTAAGATTACCCGTGCATTGAAACTTAGTGGAACAGATTGGTATCTTTTCACTTGAATTGCATGGTGGATCAAGATTGCTAAGAATTGAAATATAGTTTGTTGCTGCTAGCAACTGTTTTGTTTATATTTCATATCAGCTGTAAGGATGAAAATTCACAAGGTTAAGCTCCAGTAAACTTCATGTTAAGAGACGAAATTTTTTTTTTGTATTAAAACTCTACAATTCATAAATTCCTACAAATTTGTTTTTTTTTTATTTTTCAACAAGGGTAGTATTTGTGCATAAAGATGCTCTTCTAGGGAAGCAAACCTGTCTCTACTTTCAGTGTAAAATTCCTGTACTTTTTTCAGGGCAGTGCTAGTGTCATGATTAATTTACTTAGTCCATAAAGGAAACATAGGCTAATGGACCCTCACCGAGGGTTGGAGCAACTTTCTGCTACTGCCTTAGACTTCTAGAGAAGGTTGGAGCAGTGGTATGCTACTAACCGTGGCCTCCGCTAAGGTTATGGAAGTATGTTGTTGTAGCCTTAGACCACCTACAAGGCTGCTCCTGTAGCCTTAGACTGCCACCAAGAGTGGTGGTGCTGCCACCGGGCCTGCTATAGCAGCCCTAGTCACCACCGAGGGTGTTGTAGCAGCTTGTTGCTGATCTCCTTGTCACCACTGTGAACTGCAAACTGTGTATGGATGAATCTTGTTTACGATTTATTCTTAAACCTTATGCCAATACTCATCATTCTTCATTTTAGACTTGTTTAGACAATCACCAAGAGTTGTAGCAACCTTCTGCTATTGCCTTATACTTCCAGAGAAGGTTGGAGCAGTGGTCTGTTGCTACCCATGGCCTCCACCAAGGTTATGGATGTATGTTGTTATAGCCTTAGAACACCTACAAGGCTATTGTTATAGCCTTATACCACCACCAAGGGTAGTGCTACTACCACCAGGCCTATTGTAGCAACCCTAGTCACCACCAAGGTTGTTGTAGTAGCTTGTTGTTGCTCTCCTCGTCACCACCGTGAACTGTAAACTGTGTATGGCTGAATCTTGTTTGTGATTTAATCTTAAACCTTATGCCAATACTCATCATTCTTCATATTAGACTGGTATTCCTATATCATTATATCTTTCCAAAATTGCTTTGTAGCATCTTCTTCAAATGTGGAAGGTTTTCAATCCCTAATGTGACTTATTTGTGAAACATACCCTAAATATCTGTCAGGTTGTTTTCATTGTTTGGATGAGACTAATGGTGCTCCATGCTTCTCTACATCTTATAGAATATATCAATACCATGCATACCTCCTCTTATAAGGAAGTTCATCAACTAGTTCTACAATTCATGAGGGGCTAGTGAATCTGAGAAATATTATGGTTTCTCCCTCTAAAAATGTAGAGAACTAGAATCTGGGCTCTCCATTAGGGGAGTCTCATGCTCCTCCATGTCTGTATCATAATAAACCTATTTCAATCACTTGAAATGCATCCTCTTCATGGAATTTCACATCTTGGATGATTCCTATGTGTCTTTAATCAGACACATATATTTTGTAGGATTTGGATGATTTGATATAACCAAAAAAGGTTCCCTTCTTTCAAGATGGCTCCATCTTTGTCCTCTTTTATTTAGGTTTATGAATGTATACATGAGTCCCTAATATTCCCACATGTGAAATATGTGTTTTTTCAATAGTGAACACTTATTTAGATGTCTTTTCTTCCAGAAAAGCATGATGACTTCTATTCTGGATATACAAAACTCTACTGGTGGCTTCTTCCGATAATGAGGTAGATAGAACTTGATCATGCATCATGTATTTTTCATCCTCACATATGATTGTATTCTTCCTTTCAACAACGCCTTTCCATTGGGGATTATACAGTACTGTCAACTATCTACATATTCTTGCATAACTACAGAAATCATTAAATGCATGTGAGTCAAATTAACCTCCATTGTCAGATCTTAAAGGACAAATAATGTTTCCAATATGATTCTCAACTAGGGCTTTGAATTCCTGATACATGTTGATGGTTTCACTCTTAGCCTTTAGGAAGTAAATCCATGACTTTCTAGAGAAGTCATCTATGAATTGTGCATAGTATAAATATCCACTCAGAGAAGGTGATGCCATGGGACCACATACATAATAATGTATTAACTCAAAATGTTGGTTGTGGAGCCTAATATTCCATATCTAGAGATATTATTCAGTTGTGATTGTGACCCAAGAGTAATGTACACTCATTCCCCTTTCCTTGGGGTTCGGGGCAGCGCCCTGAAAAAGGCGGTTTGGGGGCAATTCCCCCGAGTCACGAGGGTTCGAGGGCAGAGCCCCTGAGAAAACGGGGGTTCAAGGGCAGAGCCCCCGAAAAAATTTTTGGGGATGTGTGTTGGCCAACAGTATTGCAGACCCATGGTATTGGGTTAACCCTAGAATTTTTCCCATGGTATTTCCCCTATAAAAGAGAGCATTGTAAATTGACTGGATATGGTATTGTATTGTATTGGAAGAGAGACTGTGAGAGCGTGAAGAGGAAGTGCAGCGATTTTGCTGCAGGGTGTATCCCTTCATCTTTCTAGACTGTAATAAAAGGATTGGCAAATTTCTTTATGGACGTAGCCCATCATTTGGGTGAACCACATTATATCTGTGTCTCTCTGTAATGTTTTAATGTGTTTTGCATCTTGTTTATTGATTTAATTGTATATTTGTTATTGCTCTGTGGTCCTATTTTCTAACAATTGGTATCAGAGCCAAAAGGTCTATTTGGTTGGTAAACTCCTAGGAAAGAAGGGTTCCTGGTTTGAGTGGGAGCAATGGCGGAAGAAGGAAAGTTTAGGGTCGAGAAATTTAATGGCCAAAACTATCAGTTATGGAAGATGCAAATGGAGGACTGTCTGTACCAGAAAGATCTGTACCTGCCATTAGGAGGAAAAGCAAAACAGCTGGCAGCTATGAAGGATGAAGAATGGGAGATTCTTGATAGAAAGGCACTAGGAACAATACAACTATGTCTGGCTTCGTCGGTGGCCTTCAATATTTCGAAAGAAAAAACAACAGAGGGTGTGATGAGCACATTGAGTAAGCTCTACGAAAAACCCTCGGCTTCTAACAAGGTATTTTTAATGAAGCGTTTATTTAATATGAATATGTCGGAAGGTGGATCTGTTGCTAACCATTTAAATGAGTTTAATACACTTACTAGTTAGTTAATTTCTATAAAAGTGAACTTTGATGATGAGGTTAGGGCTCTTCTAATCTTGTGCTCATTGCCAGAAAGCTGGAATAGCTTGGTCATGGCTGTAAGTAACTCTTTCCCTAGTTCAAACACTCTTAAGTTGGATGATGTTGTTAGTGTTATTCTTAGCGAGGAAATGTGAAGGAAAATCACAGGTGAGACATCAGGTAATGCGTTGACCATGGAGAGCAAAGGGAGACAAAATGAGAGAGGAAGGAGCCCAAGAAATCGCGGCAATTCTAAAAAGGGAAGATCCAAGTCCAAATTCTAAAAAATAGAATGCTAGAACTGTGGTAAGAAAGGACATCTAAAGAAAGACTGCAGAGCACCAAAGAAGAAAGGTGAGAGGCAGCAAGAGACTACTTAGGAAGCTAATGTAGCAGGTGATGTGTTACAAGATGCTTTGATTCTTGCATTAGATAATACTAGTGATTACTGGGTAGTAGATTCAGGGGCTTCATGTCATGCTACATCCCATAGGAAATTCTTTATGATTATGTTCAAGGTGATTTTGGGCATGTGTTATTGGGGGAAGATGAACCATGTAAAACTGTTGGAAAGGGTAAGGTATAGATTAAGCTAAATATTGGAAATGATTGGTTGCTAAAGGATGTAAGGCACATTCTTGCTATGAAAAGAAATTTGATCTCAACAAGGCAGTTGGGAGACGACGGCTGTTTGTCTACATTTGGAAAAACGTGGTGGAAGGTCACTAAAGGATCAATGGTAATTGAAAAAGGAGATAGGATAGGTACTTTATATTTATGTCCTCATAATACTGATTATTCTATTTCTGTAGCTTCCACAAAAACAGGTGCATCATTGTGGCATCATAGGCTTGGCCACATGAGTGAGAAGGGGATGCAGATTCTCCACTCAAGGAAACTGCTTCCAGATCTGAAGCAAGTAAGTTTGGAATTTTGTGAGAACTGTGTTTATGGAAAACATAAGAGAGTTATATTTCTCAAGGTTGGGAAACAAAAGAAGAGTGAAAAGTTAGAGCTTATCCATACAGATGTATGGGGACCAGCTCAGGTACAATCTCTTGGTGGCTCTCGTTATTATGCTACTTTTATTGATGATGCAACTAGAAAAACTTGGGTTTATTGCATTAGACAGAAATCTGATGTGTTTGATACTTTTAAGAAGTGGAAAGCTTTGGCTGAGAATGAGATAGGAAAAAGGTTGAAATGTCTCAGATCTGATAATGGAGGTGAGTACTACATTAAGGAGTTTGACAGTTACTGTTCACACAATGGGATTTGTAGAGAGAAGACAGTCCCTGGAACACCCCAAGAAAATGGTGTGTCAGAAAGGATGAACAGAACGATCATGGAGCGTGCAAGGTGTATGAGATTGCATGCAGGGTTTCCCTTACAGTTTTGGGCTGATGCTGTAAACACTGTTGTTTATTTAATAAATAGAGGGCCTTCAAGCGCTTTGGATGGTGGCCTTCCAGAGGAGGCATGGACAGGTAAACAGGTAAAATACTCATTTCTGAGAACTTTTGGTTGTGAAACATTTGTCCATATTGATAAAGATGATAGAACAAAGCATGTGGCTAAATCCAAGAAATGTACCTTTATTGGATATGGGGTTGATGATTTTGGTTATCGCTTATGGGATCTTAAAAATCACAAAATCATTAGGAGTAGAGATGTAGTATTCAATGAAAACGTCATGTACAAAGATCAGTTGCAGGGAAAGAAAGAAGAAAAGGAAAACACAGAGTACACAGTGCTTGATGAAATCAAAGATAATGAAGTTCCAAAATCACCAGAAAATCAATAACAGCAGTAGGTACCTGAAACTCCTGCAACTGTAAGAAAGTCTACCAGGTTAAGTAGACCCCCCGAACGATTCTCTCCTTCATTGTATTATTTATTGATGACTAATTCTGGTGAGCCAAAATGTTTTGAAGAAGCAATGCAGGTAGAAACTAGAAAGAAGTGGGAGCAAGGCATGGATGAGGAGATGGATTCATTAGTAAGAAACTAGACTTGGGATCTGGTTAAGTTGCCTGCAGAAAAAAGGGTATTGCAGAATAAATGGGTTTATAGGTTGAAGGAAGAAGATGGAGGAAAGAAGAGGTACAAGGATATACTTGTTGTAAAGGGGTTTTCACAAAAGAAAGGTATAGAATTTGATGAAATATTTTCTCCTATTGTTAAAATGACTTCAATTAGAACTATTTTAAGTCTAGTGGAGGTAGAATATTTGCATCTTGAACAATTAGATGTAAAAATGGCCTTTCTCCATGGGGATTTGGAGGAAGAGATTTATATGCAGCAGACACAAGGGTATGAGGTCAAAGGGAAGGAGAATTTGGTTTGCAGGCTAAAGAAGAGCTTGTATGGCCTGAAGCATTCTCTAAGGTAGTCGTATTTAAAATTTGATAAGTTTATGCCAAAACAAGGTTATGATAGATGTAATTCTGACCACTGTGTTTATTTCAAGAGGCTAGATAATGAAAGATATATTATCTTGTTATTGTATGTGGATGACATGCTTGTTGCAGGGTCTAGCATGCAAGATATAAATGTGCTCAAAAGAAAACTAGCTAAATCATTTGTGATGAAGGATTTGGGTGCTGCAAAGCAAATCCTTGGTATGAGAATAACAAGAGACAGGAAAAATCACAAATTGACATTGTCTCAAAGTGAGTACATAGAAAAGGTGTTGCAGAGGTTTAGAATGCAGAATGCAAAACCAGTCAGCACACCTTTGGCAAGCCATTTCAAACTAAGAAAGCATATGTGTCTAGAGACACAGGAAGAGATAGATTACATGTCCAATATTCCCTATTCATCAGCAGTTGGGAGCTTGATGTATGCCATGGTGTGCACAAGACCAAATATTGCACATGCAGTGGGATTTGTGAGCAGGTATATGAATAATCTAGGTAAAGAGCATTGGAAAGTAGTACAGTGGATTCTCAAGTATTTGAGAGGTACCACTTCTCATGCATTATGTTTTGGAGGTTCAGACACTATTCTATAGGGATATGTTGATGCATATATGGCTGGTGATAAAGATAGTGGGAGGAGCACCACAGGGTATGTGTTCACTGTGGGTGGAACAGCAGTAAGTTGGATTTCAAAACTACAACAGGTTGTTTCACTTTCAACAATGGAAGTAAAGTATGTTGCTGCTACAGAGGCTAGTAAGGAGATGATTTGGTTGCAGAGGTTCATGGAAGAGTTGGGTAAGAAACAGGAGAATAGTAGGCTGTATAGTGACATCCAAAATGCCATTCATCTTGCAAAGAACTCAATTTTTCATTTGAGGACTAAACATATAGAACTCAAGTACCACTTCATAAGATCTATTCTAGATGAAGAACTATTAAAACTGGAAAAGATTCACACTGGCCAGAATCCTACAAACATGTTGACAAAGGGAGTAACCAGAGAGAAACTGAGTTCCTGCTCGGTTTCTATTGGCCTTAAAGCATGAAGGTGAAAAGAAGAAATTTGCCAAGTCCAAGGTCCAGCAAGTGCAATAGCGGTAGAGTTGCTATGATTAGTCTCCAAGTGGGAGATTGTTGGTTGTGGAGCCTAATCTTCCAGATCCAGAGATATTATTCAGTTGTGATTGTAACCCAGGAGTACTGTAAACTCGTTCCCCTCGCCTTGGGGTTCAGGGGCAGTTCCCTCGAGTCACGGGGGTTCAGGCAAAAAAAAAAATTGGGATGTGTGTTGGCCAACAGTATTGCGGACCCATGGTATTGGGTTAACCCTAGAATTTTTCCCATGGTATTTCCCCTATAAAAGAGAGCATTGTAAATTGACTGGATATGGTATTCTATTGTACTAGAAGAGAGACTATGAGAGCGTGAAGAGGAAGTGCAGTGGTTTTGTTGCAGGGTGTATCCCTTCATCTTTCTAGACTGTAATAAAAGGACTGGCAAATTTCTTTGTGGACATAGCCCATCATTTGGGTGAACCACATTATATCTGTGTCTCTCTGTAATGTTTTAATGTGTTTTGCATATTGTTTATTGATTTAACTGTATATCTATTATTGCTCTGCGATCCTATTTTTTGACACAAAAATCCCTTGATATATAATAGATCTTCTATAAAAACTCTTCTTAATATTCTTCCCAAGAGTGCAGCCCCTACAATATTATGCTTGAAATCAAATATAGGAATACCTTTGACCATCTTTTGTAATCATGGCAGCACTTTGTAATGGAGGTTCTCAAGCCTATTGTTCCATAGCTTGCATGGACTGACTGTGTTATGGATCATAGCATGAATGTACTTTCCAAGTAGTTTGTAGATACCTTCCTATCTAACTCCAATCATAGCATGATATTTTAAGTCTTTGTTCTTTGGCCATAATAGCGCTTGATTATCCATGAAGATAACTATGAATCCTTTACCTTCAAGAACGAAACTGATAGGAGGTTATTCTTTGATACCGGAACATATAGAATTTCCTCCACATGTAGTACATCACTTGAGCTCAACTAGAAGGAGGTGGATCAAACTCCCTGGCTCGAATAGGTTCCGTTGTCTCCCAACTCCACCTTTCACATGAAATTTTTTGCATTCATATTAGTGATGGCACACTTATACCCAGTCATGTGTTTGAATGCACCATTTCCAATTAACCATGTCTCTACACTTGTGGTGACAGATCCAGAAATGGATGAGACAAGGTAATATTCCCTCCTTGTCTCATTTTCCTCAGATGCATTCTTCTGAGTAGTTTCATATCCTGTAGCATTATAAGCATGAGACCTTCCTTTTCCTCCTTGTTTTGATTTACACTCCTTTGTATAATGCCCCTTTTTCTTGTAGTTGTAGCAAATCTAACCTTCAACTTGTCAAATCCTTTATTGTGTACCTTGTTCTTTGGATGAGAAAACTTCTTTTGAGAGAAATGCTTCTTTAATTTCTTCATCCTTGTCATAAGATAAAGGTATTCTTATATAGATTAATTTGCTAGGTGCTAATGTTGATGACACCAACAAATTGTGGCATCAATGGTTGGGTCATATCAACTTTGGGACCTTGCAACATATGAGCTATTTAAGGATGGCAGATGAGCTTCTACATATTAAACTAAGTACGGGTGTCTATGTAAAATGTATGTTGGGGGAACACCGTCATGAGGTCTTTCCTAAGGATTTAGGGGGCAAGTCTCTGAACCTCTTGAGCTGGTTTATAATGATATTTTCATGCCTATGACCACTTTTTCGCTTGGTGGGGCTAGATGTATCCTTACCTTCATTGATGCTTTCTCCTACTTCCTTTGGGTATATATTATTCATTCCAAGGATGAAGTCTTTAAGAAATTAAAGGAATAAAATCATTTTGAAAAATCACAGTGATCACAAGATCAAATATATTAGGACTGTTGAAGGAGGAGAACATTTTGATGATGACTTTCATCCATTTTTTACATCTCGTTTCATTGTTTGGAAAAATACAATCTCTCAATAAGATGGAATAGCTCATTGAAGCAATAGAGCTATTATGGAAATGGTTATTTGTATGTAGCATTCTCATTAGGGTGAGTTTATCTTATGGGGGAAGTAGTCTTCAATACCTATGATCAAGCTGCTGAATCCCTCTTTTTACAAGGCCATTTATGCAGCGATGATATAGTGGCTTAAGCAATGAAGGCTTAGTATTTAATGAAGATTTGTTTTAGTAAAACAGAAATTTAAATGATTTGTTTAAATTTATTTATTTAGGATGGTTGGAGGTGATTGAATAGTGCCAATAACCCTATTCAAAATGTGGAGTCTTGGGGCTTCTAAGAGGTCTAGAAATTATGAATGGATGGGAGTAAATATGTTGTGCATACATGCAGAAATTTACCTATGAATGCAATATTAGATGGTTAGAAATTAACATTTTTTGTAGTATTTAACTAGGTGCTCTCTAAGAAGGAGAGACTTTATTTCAAGCTGAAATACACCATGCAGTATTTCAATGCAATGATATAACTTCAATATTTTCAACTTGAAGATAAATTAACAAAGAGAAGAATTGATAGCACCTCATTCACTCTCCTTCAATGATATAGCTGACCTGACATGAAGTCCTTATTGCAGCAGAATTAGTAGAAGATTTCAACATAAAATCAACAAGATGAATATTATGGCTAGCCACACGTGTAGAAAACCTTTGCTTCACATAGCCTGCAGAAAAAAGCACACAACAATTTATGAATCTCCCCTTTTTCACACCCATAGGCTTACATTCATACCCACAAAGCTAAGCTTCCAGAACTGACTATCATCCTTTGATACTGTTGACATTTTGCCTGTGTGTTTTTTGTATTTCTGATTTATTCTTGATTGTTGATTATTTCAGAAAAACCAGTGATTGAGATGATCAAACTCATCTTTTTTTATTTTTCTTTCTATTTGTTTTCTCTTTTGAAGTTGTTTTTATTCCTTTCATACGTTGCAATAGTTTAGGTTTGTCGAATTTTGGGTTTAGGGTCCTCTTGTTATGTATACAGAGTTTATTTTGTTGACATTGTTTTACTGTCTTAGTGTTTAGCAACTTTTCAGTGCCATGTACTACTGATGATCATCTTTATGCAGCGTATTATCCAGGTTTTTTGGCATCATGTACAACAGCTTATGATCATCTTTATTGTGGTTATTATCCAGAATGAAGGCTGCACTGCGGTATCAAGAATGACGGCTGCACTAAATATATATGTAATTATTAATTTGTTGAATCTGAACAGTTACATTTGAATGGTAATCTGTATTTGTAAAATTGACCCTTTTTTAATACCAAAATGATAAATTTTAGATGTATATTTTTGGTATGGTTTTGACACATAATTCATGTAGAATTTTGAACCACTCCTTTTTTTAATTTTAGAACATGGTTGCAAATAAAATTTAAGACAATATAGAAATGTAAATGCTATGATCAATACTCATTTTCAAGGGATACAAATAATAAAACAAGGTAAATGTTACAATTGTTTAATGTCAATGAGTGCGTTCTTATTGTGTAAGCATAAAATATTTATGGTTCAATTAGATGTAGATGATGAACTTTGTTGTTGGGTTAATTTTTTAAGCTTCCATATGAATATAGACCTCCATATACTATGAGGGATAAGGTGAAAAGAGTTTTGCCATCTTCATGCTCATGTTTCATTGAATGAAAATACTGTGTGGTTCACTTTCATATATGAAGCTCGATGAGTGTGAAACTAATGCCAAGTTAGTGGAGTCGTTTTAGAATCTTCATGACATAAATACTGGGGATAATATCACCCTTGACACATATGTGAAGCTAAAATTGTTGTATTTTATCACCATCACTATTCATGCAACATAATGTTCTTGTTTTTCATCACCCTATTTTCAAAGTTTTGAGTATGTACATGACTTATTTTTACAGCACACCAAAAAGACCAACATACGAATATGTGCATGAGTTATTTTTTCAGTTCACCAAAAACACCAACATACCAAGATAATCAATGCATCAAAATGTATCATTAAGTCATGTGTCCATATTATAAATAGTTGTAATTTTTCAAAACTACTTTATTGTCTTTTTGAAACTCATATATAGGAATGTAAGATGAGTTTATGGTTGGCATGTATGAGCATGCTGAAATAGATTAGATTTAGGGTTTTAATATATTCTTTAGTGCACATAATATAAGGAGATTGTATGAACCTATCTTATGACTATGAGAAGCTTTCCATTGTAAAAATTTTGTGAATATTACATGGATGAATCTTGTTTGCACCCAAACAAAAGGAACTAATAGAACACACTTTTCCTACAATAGAAAACACTTTTCAAAAGGAACTAATGATTTAAATGTCATGGAAACCCTTAAGACATGATAAATACAAAGAAAGGGAAATGATATTTTCAAATAAGGAAATGTAGTTCATTATAATTTATATGTAGCATGGTGGAAGAATAGGCTTATCAATACTATGAGTTGATCATCTATAATCAAGAACTATTGATAACAAAAATAGACTATTGGTTTTAATGCTCGTAAAATATTAAGGTTATGGTAATCGATTTTTCTATTGAATATATTAGCACTTTGAGCTAATGAAACTTATAATCAAGAACTATTTAAAATATAAATACACTATTGGTTTTAATTCTCATAAAATAAGGCTATGGTAATGGATTTTTCTATTGAATATATCATCACTTTGAGCACACAAAACTTAAGTAATTTTGAGGAAGGTCAAAGAGGGAGGTTGCTAAAATTGATATCATTGTATGTAACCATTCTATTTGTAGAAAAAAAAATATTAATGAAAATGAAACCAGATGCAATGGAGGTGTAATCCTTAATGTTATTTCATTTTTTTCTCAATCCAGCTTATTTTCATTACACGTAAATTCCCTCCATTTCTACATTACAGAAAGTTTTCTTCACATAAAGTTGAAAAGAATGTTTCAATATATTATACTCCTTTGCTCTAAGTGTTTCCCTCTACATGTGAACAATAAGAATGATAAAAATGTTTCTAAGTGTAGCAACCCAAAATTTAATATATTAATTACAAATAAAAATATAGGGAAATGTTGGATATAATATAATTGATTTCTTAACTTAAAATAAATATTTAATAAAGAATTAAATGTTTTATACCTAAATGAATTTTGTAATTGAAAACAACTATAGACATTCACATTTTAGTTTAGTGGTAGTTGAATTTCAATTCAACTTTGAGATAACTTGAGGTTGAACTATATCTTCATTAGTTATATTTAAATTAGTAATACAAAATCATGAGATTGTGCCTTCTTATGTTTTAAAAATATGTAACAAGTTAGAAATAGAAATGTTGTTCCTTAATGTTCAAACTCAATATTTATATTTAAAGCCATTAAAACATCAGCAACATCAAGAACATGTATATGAATTTAGATTTATCAAAACCAATAATATATATTTAAATTAATATTGTTAAAAAGAGCTTCTCTTATTTTTAAGAATTATATATATATTCTCTACTGACGAGGCCAACCACATTAAGGTGGAAGCTCATTTGGCCCCTTCCACCCACCCACCCTAGAATCAAAGAACAAAAATTCGTCAACCTTGATGTATTTTTGATCCATATGAAATGTGCCAGTGGAATATTATCAAGAATGGCATTATGATTTTCTATCAACAATTTCCATTGTTGATGCTTGGAATTTTTCCTACTCTTCACTCCCTTCAACTACAACCGGGTTGCTATGACCAAATGACTATATTAAGCACATAAAACATCAAACTCGTAGTCTTGAAAAAGATTATGGTATTTACATTTCCTTGCTTCTTCAAATAAATGTCCCATTATAACCATTGAACCCACAACATACATATAATTTGATGGGTCTTTAAATTCTTGCATCAACGTGCTTTTTGAACTAGTGCATCTCAATAAATAATAATGCACTTTTTCTAGATTATCTACTGGTGCAATGACAGCAAATACATCACCTTATCTAACCAAATTAGAAACACGATCATAATCTTTGTCAATCATAATAACTTCATTATCATGGTCTACATCGCTGATATTTCCAAATGGGGGAAATGGTGTCAATTCTTGGTGTCTCCATGGTTTCAAAAATTTGTTAGTCTAGTTTTGACACTCATCCAAGGACTCTACATCATCAATACTTGCAATACAAAAGCAAGAGTACTTTCGTTTCTCGATTGCATGTATATTTTTGTGGCTAGGGTTTTACCCCTAGCTTGTGCGAATGAGCACCTACTAAGGAGAAGGGACTCCTTAGTAGCAGTTCAATATGTGTAAATTAAAAAGCTAAAAAAGAAACTCTAACATATGCATAAAAGAGAAAAACAAAATGTAAATAATGGTTTTGGTATTAATATTACCTCCAATGTGAAGGTTGGTGAAGTCCGTTGTGGTGGTCCGAGAGGGTTGCTCCGAGCTCCAACTTGCTCCTTCTCTTTCTCCAATGGTGGAAATGGGCCAAAAGGGGCTCTCAAGGTGAAAGTAGCTCAAGGGTGAGCTAGGGTTTCAAGAGCTTATTTTGGCAGAGTAAGAGTGCTTATGATTGTGGATCTGAAATAAGGGGTCTCCATCACCTATTTATAGTTTTTCAGTGGTGGAGTGCTGGCCCATGGTTTTGGAAACCATATGGTTTAGGGCAGCTGTATACGGTTTTTTCCTCATTTTCCTCATTATTTTATATTTTTTCTTCCCTTTTAGGGGATTTTCGCTATTTTTAGAGGAATTTTGGATATTTTTGGAGGAAAATGCCTTTTGGAGGCATTTTAGGCCTTTTGGAGGCTTTTTAGTGGGATTTTCGGGGTTTTTAAGGGAAATATGGTAGGAAAATGGACAAATGAGCCATGTAGTGGGGTAGATGAGGTAGTGAACACTTTTTGGGTGTTAACAGATTGCCCCCTGATGTGCGAGGGAAGGAGCTCATCGTATGGCCGATGGACATCATAAGTCATAAATGGTTTTCCTGGGGTGTGGAGAAGAGAAGAAACAAATTGAAGCCCGGAACAACGATCCCGAACCAACTGCAAGAACTAAAAGTACATAACCTCAATAATGGATGAGGAATCATCTGATCATATGGACGAGGTGGGAATTCCCATGCTCGTATCAGGATATAACATAACAATAACAATGGGGTCCAAAAAGAGGGACCTGTCATATACATGGCCTCAAATACTGAATGAGGAAGAATCTCAATATATGGACGAGGCGGGCATACCCATGCTCGTATCAAGATACATAAACATAACTGTGAGGCCCAAAAAGAGGGACCTGTATGATACATAAAAAACCACTATGTTTATCATAAGAGTCTAGAAGGGACTCAGATCTGGGACATACTGCTGGGTTGATCATGTCTGAGCTGAAAAACTGATGCACTGGAATGACAGCAGTGCTACTGAATGTGGTGCCAAAGGAACTGATGAGCTGTTGGATCAGAGTGACAAGGGTCATACTCACAATGGTACACTGAACTAGAACTGAACTAGGTACTCAAGGAAGCATGGAACTGGATGGCTCCCGAATACAATCGCCAATGCAGCCCGGACATCCATGGGAACATATAACTGGGCGTTCCAAAGTGACTCACCAATGTGCTAGAGTAGGGGGAAATCCGAGGTCTTCGACAAATAATGGAAGGGATATAAATCCTGCGTGATTCTCAACGATGCGATCAAGGTGCTGAAGTCGAGCATGTGAGAAACAACCATTCGGAAAGGCAATGATGACTCCTCCCAAAATGGTCCGTAGGCACTCACCACAGATGGTGATGGGTCCAAGGCATAGGGGCCTCTGGGTCTATCCTCTGGAATAGAGGGGCTATCGTCGACAGAGGGAGACCTGCAACTATCAAGGCAATGATGTTTCCTTGACAGGAGCACGAGGTGAAAAACCGAAATGTGATAGTACTAATGGCAGGATTGAGAAACTTGGGGGAATAACTGGGCAAGTAGAGTGGGTGGAATCAAACTTCCTTTGTTCAGAGTATGATGGCGGGGATGATCAGGCAGCATATGAAACTGACTAGTGGTAAGGGGATCATAGCTGTATTGGATCTGGGAGGGTGACTGGGCTGAGGGAGACTCAAGCTGTGGTAAAATGGTAGGAGACTGCAGAATACTCTGAACAAAGGCGACCTAATTGGGGGTGTTGCCGAGAGGATCAATCACAGTGCCCAGAGGCACGGGGGGACTTCTTCATGGGTTAGGGAATGAGAAGAAGTGTGTATATAAAATGGTACTATCGTGTAGATTGATACGAGCCCAGGACAGTTCATGCTCGTGGTTGCTTTCAATTTTACGGAGTCTGAAAGCAATAAGAAGACTCGAAAGTAATGGAATGGTACTGTCGTGTGGATTTTACGAGCCCAGGACAGTTCATGCTCATGGTTGCTTTCAATTTTAAGGAGTCTGAAAGCAAATCAGAAGACTCTGAAGTAATGAAATGGTACTGTCGTGTGGATTTATACGAGCCCGGGACAGTTCATGCTCGTGGTTGCTTTCAATTTTAAGGAGTCTGAAAGCAAATAAGAAGACTCTGAAGGAATGGTATGGTACTGTCGTGTGGATTTTATGAGCCCAGGACAGTTCATGCTCGTGGGTGCTTTCAATTTTAAGGAGTCTGAAAGCAATAAGAAGACTCTAAAGTAATGGAATGGTACTGTCGTGTGGATTTTACGAGCCCAGGACAGTTCATGCTTGTGGGTGCTTTCAATTTTAAGGAGTCTGAAAGCAATAAGAAGACTCTGAAGTAATGGAATGGTACTGTTGTGTGGATTTTATGAGCCCAGGATAGTTCATGCTCGTGGGCTTGGTCATAGGTGAGGACGAGGTCCCCTTCATGGAAATTTCGAGGGTGAACATGTTTTTCATAACCGGCTTTGGAGCGGTTTTTGGCAGCTTCGATGTTCTGGAGAGTGGCACGACGATCTTCATCGGCTTGTTCGAGGGATAGCAGACGTTGCTCGAGGGGGGAGGTATTGGGGAGAAGCTCAACGACGATATGTAAGGCAGGTATCTGACACTCGATGGGGAGGACAGACTCTACACCGTGAACTAAATGAAATGGGGTGAAACCAGTGGCGTTCTTGGTGGAGGTACGGTAAGCCCATAAGGCAGGGAATAGCATATGGTGCCAATTGGACTTATGCCAGTCAACAGTGCGTTGGAGTATGGTTTTTAGGATTTTGTTAACAGCTTCTACTTGAACGTTCCCTTGAGGGTAGTAAGCAGAGGAAAATTTGTGTTCAAACTTGAGGAGGGTGGATAACTCGCACCAAATGGAATCTTCAAAGTGTGATCCATGGTCTGAGACCAACTGTTTATGGACCCCGAATCGAGTGATAACATGATTGAAAAAGAAACGGGCAGCAGTGTCAGCGGTACAGTTGAAGGTGGGCATGGCTTCCGCCCATTTGGTGAAGTAATCAACGGCGACGATGATGTACTTATGGCCGTTTGCAGATGGGGTTCTACACTCCATGAAGTCGATGGACCACTTACAAAAGGGACCAACGGTGATGACTGGGTGTTATGGAGCAGGTGGTGTCCGGGCCTTGGGGGCAAAAAGTTGGCAGTTATGACAATGCTTGACCGTAGTGATGCAATCAGTGAACAGTGTGGGCCAGAAGTATCTGGCGTGGATGACCTTTTGGGCAGTGGCCATCCCTGAGAAATGGCTGCCACAGGCACCGCTATGACAATCATTAAGGACGTGCTCAGCTTCCTCGTGTGTAAGGCAACGATGAAGGATTGTGTCGACCCCTCGCCGGTAAAGGACATCTCCTAGGAGGAGGTAGCGAGAGGCCTAGTGACGGATACGACGACATCCATTATGAGTGACTTTGGGTACATCAGGCCATGTGTCAATGTGGTGTTCTATAATGGCAGGGTCAAGACCAGGCATTTTGGTATAGGACCAGGCAAAGACATCACGAAATTCTCTGAAGAGTCTTTTGTATTTCTCAATCTCTTGCTCACTGCAAGAGGCTCCTAAAGTAATGAGTTCGGGGTTTCTTCCTGAGGCAGTGATATCAATTTGGATGATAGGTGAGATGTTGGCCATGTTACCCTCCTCGAAGGCATCGGGACCAGGAATAGGGTTCTTAAACCAATCGACCTTGGGGGGAAGGAAGTCTTTGGATTCAACTGCAAATTGGGTAGCAGTGTTAGAGGAGGATTCATCTGGGAGAAAGTAGGAATGATGGTGCATGTCATCCCAGGGATACTCCGGGGCAGTGAGAACCTCGAGGATTTCCTCATCAGTACGAAAATTTTGTGTCGTCAAATCGGTTGACGAGGGAGTAGTGATGAAAGAGATCATATAAATGGTATTATCCTCTCTGGAAGGGGAAGAGATCAAGGGGTGGATCTCCTCAATGGTGGGTCGTGTCGTCTCAAGATCCAGATTGTTCATCTCAAAGAGAGCTGCTCTGTAATAGGGGAGATCGGGACAATAATGGGTGTAATGCCCGTAAACACTGCATATGGCACAAGGGTGGTTAGTGCGCAGGGATTTGTCGCAAGGCTTAGGGTTTGGATCAAGGTGGACAACCGGCATATCGGGGTCGTCGTCAAGCATTTGCATGTGTGCCTGTACTGCCGGTAACTGAGGACATTGGTGAGTCGCATGGCCCAACTCGTCACACAGCGAGCATTTGGGAGGAGTACAAAACACAAGGGGGTTCTTGACTGTCTTGGGAGGTGGGACAGCAGAGTAAGGTTGGGGGCCTCTGCCCCCAGTTGGTTTGGTAAGAGGAGGGGGGGGTTCGTGGAGGACGACGGGGGAGCGACACCGGGAGGTGGTTGACTAGTAGTGACAATGGGTTGCACCGGTTGTAGGATGACATCTGGTGTTGGCGGGGGAACGGGAGTTGAAAGATACCAAACGGGTAATCCTAAGGTTAACCCAGGGAGGCTGAGGGTAGCCATGACCGGGGCACTAACTGCTCCTAAGGGAGGGATGAGGAAAGGAATGGTATGGATGGGTGTAACACCAATGTGACTAGGTACCAAAGGGGGTTTAGGCAACAAGGGTGGTTGATGAGTAGGAGTTTGCATGCTATGGGACAGGGTACATAGGTCATACATGTCAGTGGCGGGTGACGGGGGTGGAATAGATTGGAAGGTCAAGGTCATTGGCGCATCTGAGTAAACTCCGGGCCCCATAGAGGAAACAAGTGAGGTGGTGGCACCCGAAACAGGTTGTTCAACCATGGGGAGAACATTTTCGGGTGCTGCGGGGGCATTGGGATCATAGTAGGTGAGTTGGTCAACCTTGACCACACGTCCCTCATGGGGGAACATCATGGTATGAAAAACGGAAGAAGCAACCACCCGCATGGCGTACATGTAGCTGCGGCCAAGTAAAAGGTTGTAATCAAGCTGTGCATTAATAACCTCGATGTCGATGATGATGGTTTTTCCAGCCAGCTGGATGGGGACGTTAGTTAATAGGCCTTGTGGTTGAGCCGAACGGCCATCGTAGGCTCGCAATGCAGTAGTGGACTGCTGGAGAGGGGGGGATCCCAATTTCTGCCAGATGAAGGTGGACATGACACATGTAGAGGCACCTTCATCAATAATGCATCGATGGATGACAAAATTCCGAATGGAAACAGAAACTTGGAATGCTAAAGTGGAAGGCATGCAGGGTTCAGATTGGTCCAAATCAAATGCCATTAACTTCGAATCATTTGGATCAATAGCCCCAATGGCTGAGAGTAAAGTCTTGCATTGTGAAGGGCAGTTTTTTAAGACTTCTAACACAGACATGGCTGAGGGAGATTGGGCTAAATCATTGACAATGTTGTATTTGGATGCAGCCCGCGCATTGGGGTTATTGTTGATACGGCGAAGCGGGAAACGAGGTACTTTGGGAGCGCCATCTAGTGGAGGTGGAGGTATACGTAACACCTGATCATTGGGCTGAGCGTTAGTGGGTTTATCAGTGGGAAGGGCTTCAGAGGTGGATCCATATTGGTTCCGCCGGGTCTGGAGGTTGACTTCATCGGAGGACATCATGAACAAGTGGTGGGTACCTGAGTCAAACATGGGTTGATTAGGAGCAACGTAAGTGATTTGTTGTTGGGTTGGCGCGTTGGCTTGAGGGGGAGCCAATGGTTGAGTGTTCACTACGCCTTGGTTTGGTAAGGGTTTTTGCAGCACCAAAGGTGGCTGCTGAGGTTGTGGGGGGTTGGGTGGTGCTTGAGGAGCGGCATGCCCTTGGCGGTGGGCATCATCAACCCAAAGTTGCCGAGCTCACTCCAAGTGTGGGAAAGTATGTGTGTAGTGGCCATAGACTCCGCAAATAAAACAAGGATGGTTTGTTCGCAAATTGGGGTTTTTAGCCTGCTTGGGTGGGCGATCAGGGTTTTGGTTAGCAGGGGCCGCATTATTATTATCGGGGGGATTAGATGGTTGACCAGCTTGACCTGTAGGTTGGTTGTTTCCACAATTTCGGCCCCTGCCGCAGTTTTGTTGGCCCTGGTTGCGTTGGTTGTTCTGGTTTTGCGACGGGTTTTGTTGGGCGTAAACTTGCCCTTGGGCAGCAGGTGGATTCTGACATTGCACAGGTGCTGGAGCAGGTTGCGGTGGATGATATGTAGGTGGAGGCTGTGCAGGGGTAGCAACTTGAGGGGGTTGCTGATAGGGCTGCAGAGCGGGTTGTGGGTTTTTCGCAGGGGCTGCCTGTGGCGGGTAATAAGCAGTTTGGGCTTGTGAAGGCGCAGGAGCTGGTGCAGCCTGCTAGTGGTAGTAGGGATGAGGTGCGATCGGGGGGGCGTAAGCGAGAGTCACATGACCGAAACACTGAGGGGGACATGAGGGTCCATGGGAATGGTGGTGATGTGTCATGGGAGCATATGAGTTGGTTGCTCCGAACTGTGAGGTAGCCGACGAAAGGTCAGGGCCAGGGGTAGGACGTGCTATGGAAAATGGTTGAGGATGCGAAGAGACATGGCCAATGATGTCGTCAGCAGCATGGGATTCCCCCGGTGCATTGTGCTGGGAGAAATCGCTATGAGGGGCGTCAGGTATAATGGTATAGAGATAACCCAACTGGGCGTAAATGAGGTCAAATTGTTGGGCCTTTAGGATGGCCTCTTCTTTAGACTGGGGTCTTTCGGATGCCACATCCTTAGCAATGACAGGAAGAAGGGATTTGAGGAACCAATCGAGGAAGATACGGTCGTCTAATTTGATCTTGCATAAGCTACGGCGTCGACGCCACTCATGAATGTGGTTCATGATGTGGGTAGCCGTGTTTTGTCTGCAAGATAGGAGGATCTCAACGCCTGCATCATATCGGACAGGTAACTGGAAGAACTGCAAGAAGGTTGAGGCAAGGGAAGCAAAGGTGTTATGGGTCCCGTGGGGTTGCTCGATAAACCACTTGGCTGCAGAGCCAGTGAAGGTGTGCTGTAAGAGACAGAGGCGAATAGAGTCGTCCACTATGGAGTTGGAGGAACACCATAGATGGAAGGACATAATGTGGTTTTGTGGGTCCTCACCTGCCTTGCCCTCAAACTTAGGGATGTCATAGGGGAGCTTGGTGGGCATGTGAGGCCATGCAGGGTCGTGTCGGATAGGGTTGTTGGTCAATATAGCTAGGTCAGGCAGGTTGAGGCTAGCCATGAAGGGCAAACTGGTAGAAGGATGTGACACGGTAGTGGGTTGGACCAAGTTGGGGCCAATGCCCCCAAGTGGAGGGGTAGTGTTAGGGAGGTTTCCCCCAAGTGGGGGAACTAAGGTGGTATGGGATGGTCCTACACTGCCATGGGTAGTGTGAGCCACTGATGGAGTGGGAATAGGTATTCCTACTGCGGGAATAGGTGTCGTGAGGGGAACGGTAGATGGGGGCCCCATGGAGGGTGCACCGAAAGTAGGTGTGGTAACTGGTGTAGTGGTGGATGTGCCACCAATAGTCCCTACCAAGATGGGAGTGGAAGTCATGCTAGCCATGGGGCTAGTAGGGGCAGTGTAAATGGGGTTCTCAGACTCTGGCTCAGAATCAGAGGTAAAATAAGGGGCGTTAATATCTGGTGATGGAGTCCTATGCCACTGATGAGTGGAGTCAAGTGAGAAGGCTCGAGATCTATGATAAGTGGTATTAAGTGAGGATGATCTGTGTCGATGACAGGTGGGATCAAGTGAACCGTGTTGTGGGGGCTCGCCCCTAAGGCGCTGAGAATGTCTCAGGGACTCAATGGTGACAGATGGTGTCAAATCTCTGTGGGTTGAGGTAGGTAAAAAACAACTCAAAAATCCTAATGCAACCGAGTGTGCAGAAGGAGAGCTCGAAAAATAGGGCACTCAAGCCAACAACCAACTCAAAACACCCACTGTAACAGCTGTGCTACAATAGGTGGAGTGTCAACATAAATGGTCAGAATACCAACAAGCAGCAGGTTTCCTAAAAATAAAAAATGGTGGACTCACTAGACCAAAAGGAGGTAAGGGAGCATGCAAACACTTAACTAAAAGTATTCTGACTCAACTAGACATATCCTCTACAAGGTGGTGAAATCCAAGTCAGACAATATGAATAGGAAAGCCAAGTGGCTAAGATATCCCCCTACCGGGAGGGACACCGGGTAGTCAATCCTAGAAGAATGGCAACTAAGATACCCCGTTCATGACACGTCCAGAAAGGTGAATCTGCCATTTGGTCCTTTTACCGCAATACCCCTATACAGGGATATCCTGAGAACTGCAAAAGGTAGCCCTTCAGTTACTGAATGGAGTGCGGTATTCCACTTAGGCCTCCGGAACCAGTCTCGCGACTTCAACCCTCCTAAGGGAGAGGCCCTCTGGTAAACTGGTGGTGACTATGCCAAAAAGTACTAGGGGATTTTGGTTCCCTAATTGGACAACAGCTATGTCTCAAGTGTAAGTAACCGAGGGGTGTTATTGGAAGACTATCCCCCCGATCCTACCTAACTACAAAGATTCTTTTGTGTTCCCCAAGTGGGGTTAGAATATTGGTTGAGTTAAGTAGTTTTTTAAGGCTCACTTGAATTAGGTGACAGAGTGTGTGCTCGTGAGGTGATGAACCCAAAATAGAAGTGCCACACAAAGGGGCAACTTTCTAATCAATAATACTGAACTCACAACTTTAACATGCAAAATTTTCTGAATTAAAATGCTGAAATTTTAAACAAATTCTGTAAAAGGGAACAGAAATGATGTTGCAGAAAAGGATGTAGGGAAGTAGGGCTGCAGGTGGAATAGATGGCTGTGCAGATGTAGAAAATATTGCAGCAAAGGGGCTGGGTTCAAAAACAGGACCGCAAGTCTGTGGCGAAATCATGCGGTCGAACCACGGGTTTGAGGGAAACAGGCGCGGACAGGTCGCGGCTTCCTGGCCCATAAAGGCAGTCGGACCGCAGGAAATAGGGAAAAAAGCGCAGTCAAATCACGAGAAAATGGCAGAAAGGCGCGGTCAGGTCGCAGCAAAGGGGCTGAAAGTCGTGATCGGGACACGGGAAAATGGCCGAAAGGTGCAGTCAGATCGCAGCAAATAGGCTGATTAGCCGCGGTTGGATCATAGGTAACAGACTTGAAACCATAGGCAGGGCACCGAAAATAGTCTGAGAGCCATGGTCGGATCGCAGGTAAAGGCCTGGAAGACGCGGTCGGGATGCGACTGCAGAGGGGAAAGGTGTGGTTTACGACGGCTGAAAGGAAAAAATGGGAAACTATTGCAGAAAACTAAACAGCGGAGTCGCCAAAACTGTGGCTAGGGTTTTACCCCTAGCTTGTGCGAATGAGCACCTACTAAGGAGAAGGGACTCCTTAGTAGCAGTTCAATATGTGTAAATTAAAAAGATAAAAAAGAAACTCTAACATATGCATAAAACAGAAAAACAAAATGTAAATAATGGTTTTGGTATTAATATTACCTCCAATGTGAAGGTTGGTGAAGTCCGTTGCGGTGGTCTGAGAGGGTTGCTCCAAGCTCCAACTTGCTCTTTCTCTTTCTCCAATGGTGGAAATGGGCCAAAAGGGGCTCTCAAGGTGAAAGTAGCTCAAGGGTGAGCTAGGGTTTCAAAAGATTATTTTGGCAGAGTAAGGGTGCTTATGATTGTGGATCTGAAATAAGGGGTCTCCATCACCTATTTATAGTTTTTCAGTGGTGGAGTGCTGGCCCATGGTTTTGGAAACCATATGGTTTAGGGCAGCTGTATAGGGTTTTTTCCTCCTTTTCCTCATTATTTTATATTTTTTCTTCCCTTTTAGGGGATTTTTGCTATTTTTAGAGGAATTTTGGATATTTTTGGAGGAAAATGCCTTTTGGAGGCATTTTAGGCCTTTTGGAGGCTTTTTAGTGGGATTTTCGGGGTTTTTAAGGGAAATATGGTAGGAAAATGGACAAATGAGCCATGTAGTGGGGTAGATGAGGTAGTGAACACTTTTTGGGTGTTAACAATTTTCCATTTTATTACTCCTAATGGAGTGTAAGCCCCTTGTTTTCGGGATTGTAGTACAATTATGTGGCTTTGATCTGTCAACATCACCCATTGCAATATTCTAGAAAACCCTTCTCACATTACCCATCCTTTCATTGAAATCATGGGTCAAATTTTGTTTGCACCAATTAACAACATCATTTGAATTTGCAAGGCGAGAAGCAGAGTGATTAATTTGATATCTCCTGAGTGCACATTTCACATAGGCCCTAGCACCATCGTGTTCTCCTTTTCCATGTCCCATTTCAATAAAGATCCGTGTGTGGCAAACATCTGATTTTATATGAAGGAGATACAACCATAAGAATGAGCACGCTGATTTAAATTGACTAGCAGAACTATCTGACCACATGCAATGTTCTTTAAAAGTAATCTTTTGTCTTGATAATTCTTTATAAAGCATACCAAAACAATGTTGGACAAAACATGTATCATGTGTATGATCATCACTGATGTAGAAATGATACTCCTTAATCACTTCATTATTATTTTCATTGCTATCAAAACCATCAACATCAAGCTCTGCATGTCTATACATAATATAAACAAGTATATATACCTGATCTGAATGATAATACTCACTCTGTATCTCCTTTTGTTGAGTGAAAGTGTAATTTTCAACAAAATAGACAATGGATAATATTGTTCCTTTTCCAAATACATCTCGTGAATGCTTGAACTATAATTCCCACCATCATGTTGAGTGAGAGTGCTTGATATATTTATATATTTGATCCCTGAACAAATTCATAAAATCTGTCAAAGAGATATCACTTTCAACTAAATTAATCTTTATTGATGTTGATGTTGAATATGTAATAGGAGTATAATCAACATATTCATATATCTTCCATTTCACAATGCAATTTGATATTTGAGGATCGTTTGCATCAATGTGGTAGTTAGCATTAAAAAGGGCCAAATCAAAACATTCCTCACATTTTTTACCCCCGACGCATTGTTTCTTATAGAATACTTGATCATTATCTCGTGCACATAGTATTTTAGATACAAATTCATGAACACTCGGAGGAGGGGGTTATTTGGCCAACACTGCATGCCACAATCTAGAAATGTCTCATAATATAATTCAAATTCTACATGGTATCGACAACAACATGTGTCATGAAAAACGATGGGCCTGACATACCATGGTTTAAGCTTCACAAATGTTTTAAGGGAAATCTCCGCATCAACATTACTCTCCATGAAAGTTTTGAACATTTCTACTTGAGTGATCTCTGTTATGTGTTGGGCATGAGCTTCATAGTTTCCTTTCGATCTACGATGTCACACAACATCCTTTTCATTTGGTAAGACACGAAAGTTTAAATGCCAAAACTCTTTCACCCTATCTCTTACATTATTTGGAAGTCTATCTTGATAAGGTTTCCTACAGATAACACCTCAACATGCAACTTCATCATCCTCATCTAATTGAACTCTAACGTTTTTATGCTTCCATAAACTTTTTCTTGATGTTTGTATCATTCTTGTAGTAGTAGACAACAAACAACTATTTACAGTGTTTTCTTCCACAAGCCTTGTTAGAATAGATTTACGAGCAACCATGTAATTATGAGATCATTTTTTGCAAGTGATGCAAGGACCGATGTCAAATTTTGTGATACAATCTCATTTGATTTAGCCTCTTTGACATTTTTAGTTCCCAATAATGTCATTGCATTTCTTAGACATTGTCGCTTTAACAACATATTTAACAATTGATCTTGTTCTATGACAGAAATACCTTCAAAATATTCTTTGACTATCTTTTTTACTCTATAGCGAGTTGTATGATCAGGAATCGGAGGTCCCATTTCTTCAATTTTACTTGAATCCTTATTCTTAAAAAATGTATTGTTAATGATGATATTGTTGCATCTTCTAATTAATCTCTGTGAATTGGTAAGTGTGGTAGGATGTCGACCCTGCATAAAAATAAATATATAAATTTAGCTAATTGTGAGTTCATTCAAATCAAATACACACACACACACACACACACACACACACACACACACACACACACACACACACACACACATATATATGTTTATATATATTATATTTAAGTAAAAATTATAAACATATATCAAAATTTATTTCCTCACGAATCATGGGCTCAATATCGACGCTATCCATAGTTTTCTCTAGATTTGTCATTTCCTCATCACCTCCATGCTCTTCATTTATTTCATCAATGTGTTCCTCGACAATCTACATTCCTTCATCACCACCATGTGTGAGGTTCACATTTTCATTTCTTCGTCACCACCAAGTGCATCCACATTTCTTTCCATTGATCTTTTTTCTCTTAACTTTCTCATATTTTCACACTTTTTGTCCTTCCTTGCCTCTTCATCAGTTCTGGTGCAATCACGTTTTTTTTTTCTACAGTTCCTTCGATTTCCCATGTTGAAGGAATTAAAACCTAAAATCCAATGCATGAAAAGATATGAGAATTGGGAGTTACATACATACATTGAAAAAAAGATAATAGAAAAACTAACAAGAGTAATATTCTAAGCACTATTGTACAAAAAACTTATAGGTACATGCCAAAACAAGGATTTGCACCAAAGAAAGTAAAATTACCTAGAAGTAGTCTCAAGAAAATGCCCGCCATATAAATCATAGGTTAAAGGTAAATGCCCGCAGCATATGGTCAAGCTGTACTCTATTGATATTTGTACCTAAACATGATCTCAAGTTGTATTAAGCATGTCTGATGATCTCAATTTGTATTAAGCATGTCTGATGATCTTCCAAAATAGGGTTTCAGGATAAATTTTTGAGAAATTCTTGAAAATGACTAAGTGTTGGAAAACTAGCTCAAGTGGCGTTGGGAAAATGCTCGCAATACCTAATGGGTGAATGATAAAAATAATTTGAAATTACCATGCTCTAGATTGTTAAGAAGGATATCTCTCCATAGTCTTATTTTTCACAGAAGGTGTTTGATGACAAAATTAATATCCTACCAAAACAGGGGTTCAAGTTGTTTTTAAACCAAAGTAACAAATCTTCCTAAGTGGCCTCAGGGAAATGCTTGCCATAGTTTGTGGGTTGAAGAAAATTATCGCACCATATGGTCATTATGTAGATGGGTGTTTTGTCTACTTGTCCACATATTCAGATCGACATGAAAGTTCCTAAGGAAGAATTTATGGATCTACCAAAATAGGGTTTCAAGATAAAATTTGGAGAAAGTCCTAAAAGTGACTAAGTGTTGGAAAACTAGCTTAGGTGGCCTTGAGAAAATGCTTGTCATACCTAATGGGTGATTGATTAAAACAATATGAAACTACCATGCTCTATCTTGTCAAGAAGGATAGTTCTCCATTGTCTTAGTTTTCACAGAATGTGTTTGATGACAAAATTAACAGCCTGCCAAAACAAGGGTTCAAGTTGCTTCTACACCAAAGTAGCAAATCTACCTAAGTGGCCTCAAGGAAATGACCGCCATAGCTTGTGGGTTGAAGAAAATTACCACACCATATGGTCATCGTGTAGATGGGTATTTTTTCTACCTATCCACATCTTTAGATTGACTTGAAGGTTCCTGAGGAAGGAGTTATGGATCTGCCAAAATAGGGTTTCAGGATAAACTTTGCAGAAAGTCATGAAAATGACTAAGTGTTGGGAAACTGGCTCAAGTGGCCTTGAGAAAATGCTTGCTGTCATTAATGGGTGAATGATAAAAATAATCTAAAACTACCACTCTCTAGCTTGTCAAGAAGGATATCTCCCCATAGTCTTATTTTTCATAGAAGGTGTTTGATGAAAAAAATAAGAGCCTGCCAAAACAGGGGTTAAAGAAAATACCTTGATAAAAATAAAAATAAATTGTCCTAAAGAACTTGGATAATGAGAAATATCAGCAGATCTACAAACTCTGATATGTGAATTCCCGGCTGTAATATGTGCATATAATAACTCTCGACTAAAAACTGCTCTGCCAACTTTCAGCTGAAAAACACTCTGCCAACTCTCGGCTAAAAAACACTATGCAAACTCTCGATGAAAAAACGCTCTACCAACTCTCAGCTGAAACATGCTCTGCCAACTCTCGACTGAAAAAATAGTTTACAACTTCTCAATTGAGATAGATAAAAATTCTCTCGGACAAGAGTCTATTTATACACCTCTCAGGAGAGAAGTTTTGGAATCCCGTCGGAATCACCGGAGTTTAATGGTGGGCCCCTAAAAGATTCTCGAAGAAAACTCTCGGCCGATATATATTTTATTTTTTAGTCTGAGAGTTTAAAATAACTTTCGGCTGAGAGATTTTCTTAACTATGGGTTAGTTTTCGAGCGAAACTAACTCTCTCCCGAGAAAATTTAAATCTCTCGGCCGAGATTTTTTTAGTCAACGTTTCTAGCACCATTTTTGCAATTTTCAGAAATGGTTGACTTTAGCAAGGTTGAAACACTGCAAAAAATGAGAATTACATGTCAGATTTTATACCAGTATATTCATCATTCAATATACTTTCTCATCATATTTTGTTTTTTATTTCATTTAGGATTTCTATTTTTGACGATTTTTTTTCTAAACTTTATCCTTAAAAAAACTAGTGACTTAAAAATCAGTGACAATAAAAATTCAATATTGTCACGAAGATGAAGCCAAATTTTTTTTTTAAATCACAAAGTTGTTTCTTGCAATGCCCTCTTTAAAAGGGTGCTTTTATTTTTTTTGATAAGTGTCACATTTGAAAGAAAATGAGACAGCAAAACCATGTGTCAATAAGGCACCATTTTTTGTACATATATTATTTTGATAAATAATAAAATATAGCGTACAAGTCCTAAAATCCTAAACATATAGTCCATGCAAAACTACAATGAGTGTAGATTATAATTATACATTTTTTTTTCCCTAAAATAAATAACTATCTCTACGAAAAAAGGAGGGCACAAAGGTCACTCATTATTCATACTTAAAATTTTAAAGTATATGTCGTTGGTGCCCTCCAAATTTGCCCCACTATATGTCGATAATTTTTTTTTATTTTAAATATGAGTACATAGCTAATTCAATTATCTAAAACATTTGTGTTTACTTCAAGGTGAAATTCCTAAGGGAGATATCGGTTTGAATGGGTTGAAGTTGAAAAACATACAATTTTGCAATTTGTTTTGTCAAAAAAAAAGCAAAAGTGTTTCCCAACTTCATGTTTTCACCCTAGGATCTTCCTCAACTGAACACTATTTTTGTGTGAATGAGAGGATATATCGAATTGCACTGTTTTCATTACATGGTTTGGGGTTTTTTGAATGGATGACAAAAAATTCGGTTACGACAGATGTACAAAATTGATGGAGTATGTTGGACCCTATTAAAACAACAAACATTGGATGCACCTAGTCCAATACACATGACATATGCATAGATATGGGTTGTCAAAAAGTTATTTATAGCTAAAATACAAAGATCAAAATAAAGGAGCAACAGTGTGCATTGACGGAAGGCCAAAGGCCACTGGGAATGATGTGGGGATTATAAACAATACACAACTAGGGTCTACAATTAAGCAACGCAACAGCATATTCGAGGGGGGGGGGG